>CM053029.1:14021864-14565723 GCA_028564925.1 Lithobates sylvaticus
GTCAAAAAATGGTGCCCTCCCTGCTCCAAAGCACCCCCCATGTTGAGGGCATGTGGCCTGGTATGGTTCAGGGGGGGTACCCCCCCTTTTCCTGACCTGCCCGGCTGAATGCTCAGATAAAAGTCTGGTATGGATTTTGAGGGAGACCCCATGCTGTTTAATTTTGTTTTCATTTTTTTTATTGCCGGCATTATTTTTTTCACATGCAGCTGTCAGTGGGGAAACCCGCTGACAGCTAATGAGTTATCGGTTGTTAAGAATGCTGAAATTCGGGTTACAGGCCCGCTCCTTAACAACCAGCTATTCTTCACACAGAATTCAAAACGGTCTATCAATTTTTGACCGATTCTAATTCCAGTCGTTCTGAAAATTTGTAATTCGTTAAAAAATAAGGAAACCCAACACATTGTTCCATTCTGCACAAGTCACACTCATCCAAAGTCGCATCAAAATCGCATCAATGTCCCACTATGTCACACAGTAAAGTCACAATGGAAATCACATGATGTTTAAGTTGCACAAGTGTGAATGGGGCCTTAGTGTTATAGGGGAACGGCTGGACTGAGGAGCTGCTAGAACTAGTATTGTCCATGTCTAAAGGGGTCCCGGGAAATCTCTATTTCATAGAAAATAATCCAGAAATAGATCTGCAGATCAGGGTCTGGATTGTGCTTGGCAGAAGAGCTGACAATCCACGTCAGATTTCCCCCATGATAACCCCAGAGACATCTATCATCTGTTCGTCCACCAGAGGACCCGATTAGGAATGTTCATGTTTCTATTGGTCATGTTCTATTTCTATCACCGGAGTCATGTGATCAGTTCTGTCAATCATTTTTCGGATCTTTTATGTCCCAATCATGTCTAGTAATTAGAAGTGATTGTCAGGAATCGTATTGTATTGGAAGCGATCTCTTTATAATAAATGGAGATGAAGCATTTCCTCAGATTGGGTTGTGCTCACTATGATATGAGAAGTTCTAGAACCCCAAAGACCCGTGACACCGGGGTTACTGTGTATATTCAGGATGAGCCCCGGCACTGCACACTGCGTGATCTGAGCCAGCCCACATCCACCAATGGGGATCAGTATAGAGACTGATAGGGGGAGGGGCTGGAGGATGACACTCCTACACAGGGACTTCTGCAGCTCACAGATGGACATGACCTGAAATGATGGAGGTCTACTGATGTCTTTATTATTTCAGGAAAAACAAAGAAATCTAGATATTGGAATGGAGTCATTCTACTATGATGGGAGTGAAGTCATTTCCCATGATTCTCAGAGAGAGTATTACAGGAGATAGGTCAGGTACTCCGCTCCAGCAGAAATTATTACATCATATTGGTCAGAATCTCCAGGTCGTTGTCCAACCAGCATTAGGACATGAGAGCTGGAATGTGATTGGTTACTAAGGGCTACAATCAATATCTGTACAGGTATAGTGCCCACTGGGTGGTACCTTGAGCACTCACAAACTTAACAAGTGACCAAACCCAAAATTGGGCATAATTTAGAGCAGGGGTCTCCAACCTGCAGCCCGGGGGGCCAGATGCAGCCCTTTGCTTGCCTTTATCTGGCCCTTGGGGCACTAATCCTCCCACTGATACGAGACACTATTCTACCATCTAACACCAACAATGGAGCACCATTTCTCCCACTGACACTAATAATAGGGCACTATTCCTCCTTATGATACCAACGATACACTATTCCTCTAACCTAATACCAAAAGTGGTGATGTTTACTTCTACTGATGCCAGAAAAATTTCCACTCCCGCTAACCACGATCTGAAGGACAGTAAAGCAGCCCTTTGTTTGGAAAGTTTGGAGACCCCGGATTTAGAGAAATCAAGAGGATGGACTTTAACCACTTGACATCTGGCCATAGCCGAATGATGGCCTCGGCGCGGATGTCAATTCCCGGGAGGGCGTCATATGACGTCCTCCCCTTTCCTCACTCCCTGTGCGCGCTCACGAGCACGCAGCAGGGAGATTCTGTGTTGGCCGTGTCCCTCGGACACAGCCAATCACAGATCGCTGTAAACGGCCAATCACAGCGGCCGTTTACAGCGCGATCGGCGTGTCCAATGGGAGATGATCTCATATGTAAACATATGAGATCATCTCTCAGCGCTGCTCTCCCTCCTCACACAGAGATCGTGTGTGAGGAGGGAGAGACGAACGGCTGCAGCAGCCGTAAGTGTAAAAAAATAAAAAATAAATTTGCCATCTGTCCCCACTGCCACCACTGCCATCTCACCACTGCCATCTGTCCCCACTGCCACCCCTGCCATCTGCCAGTGCCATCTGTCCCCAAAGCCATCTGCCAGTGCCATCTGTCCCCAAAGCCATCTGCCAGTGCCATCTGTCCCAGTGCCATCTGCCAGGGCCATCTGTCCCCAGTGACATCTGCCAGTGCCATCTGTCCCCAGTGCCATCTGCCGGTGCTATTTGTCCCCAGTGCCACCTATCCCCAGTGCCACCTGTCATCAGTGCCACATGTCATCAGTGCCACATAGTGCCACATTTCATCAGTGCCACATAGTGCCATCTGTCAACAGTGCCATATCAGTTTCACGTGTCATCAGTGCCACATATTAGTGCCATCTGTCATCAGTGTCACGTATTAGTGCCATCTGTCATCAGTGCCACCTGTAAGTGTCACGTGCCATCTGTTATCAGTGTCACCTGTCATCAATGCCACGTATCAGTGCCTTCTGTCATCGGTGTCACGTGTCATCAGTGCCACGCATTAGTGCCGTCTGTCATCAGTGCCCAGTATTAGTGCCATCTCTCATCAGTGCCACAGATTAGTGCCACGTGATATCAGTGCCACGTATAAGTGCCATCTCTCATCAGTGCCACGTATAAGTGCCATCTCATCAGTGCCACATATTAGTGTCATCTGTCATCAGTGTCACGTGTCATCAGTGCCCAGTATTAGTGCCATCTGTCATCAGTGCCACATCAGTGTCACGTGTCATCAGTGCCATCTGTCATCAGTGCCACGTCAGTGTCACGTGTCATTGTCCTGGTGCTCCAGGGCCTTCAAAAGTGTACTAGGCAGTCAACAAGTTAGATGTGTAATTTTTGCTCCTAGAACACGTGATGGTGCTCCCTGCATGTTGGGCCCCTCTAAGTGGCCAGGCTGTGGAAAAGTCCCACACATGTGGTATCGTAATACTCAGGAGGAGTAGCAGAATTTATTTTGGGGTGTAATTTGTGGTATACACATGCCATGTGAGAGAAATAACCTAGTACAATGACAATTTTGTGGAAAAAAATAAAAAAATAAAAAAATTATTAATTGTGCAAAGAATTGTGGGAAAAAATGACAAACATCAAAAAGCTCACCATGCCTCTTACTAAATACCTTGGAATGTCTACTTTCAAAAAAGGGGTCATTTGGGGGGTATTTGTACTTTCCTGGCTTGTTCGGGTCACAAGAAATGAGATAGGCCACCATTACATCAGATGCGATAAATTTTGTATAATTTGCACCACAGTTTGTAGACTCTCTAACTTTCACAAAGACCAAATAATATCCACTAATTTGGGTTATTTTTACCAAAGACATGTAGCAGTATAAATTGTGGCAAAAATATATGAAGAAAAATTAGAAATGTCCTAAATTTTATCACAGAAACAAAGAAAAATGTGGGGTTTTTTTTCAAAATTTTCGGTCTTTTTTCATTTATAGCGCAAAAAATAAAAAAACCAGAGGTGATCAAATACCACCAAAAGAAATCTCTATTTGTGGGAAAAAAAGGACAAAAAATTCATTTGGGTACAGTGTTGCATGACTGAGTAATTGTCATTCAAATTGTGAGAGCACCGAAAGCTGAAAATTGGTCTGGATAGGAGGGGGGTTTAAGTGCCCGGTAAGCAAGTGGTTAAAGGCACATACACCAATCAGTTCCTTAAAAATTCCATATTTGATTAACCGCTTCCTGACCGCTTCACGCAGATATACTGCAGCAGAAGGGCACGTACAAGCAGAATAACGTACTTGTACATTGCTCTTTAAGAGGCGCCTCGCGGGCACGTGGGTCCCGCAGACTCGATGTCCGCTGGGATACCCTCAATCGTATCACAGTGAGGAAGCATGGGGAGATGCTGATTTAAACAAGCATCTCCCCATTCTGCCTAATGACACTGACACTAATCACGCTCCCTGTAATCGGAAGTGATGATCAGTGATGTGTCACAGCTAGCCCACCCCCCCTCACAGTTAGAATCACTCCCCAGGACACACTTAACCCCCTACAGCACCACCCAGTGGACAACCCCTTCACTGCCAGTGACATTTTTACAGTAATCAATACAATTTTTTAGCATTGATCGTTGTATTAATGCCAATGGTCCCAAAAATTTGTCAAAATTGTCCGATGTGTCTGCCATAATTTCACAGTCACAATAAAAATCGATCATCACCGCCATTACTAATAAAAAAATCAATAAAAATGCCATAAAACTATCCCCTATTTTGTAGACGCTATAACTTTTTGCGCAAACCAATCACTATTTTTTACCAAAAATATGTAGACGAATAAGTATCGGCCTAAACTGAGGAAAAAAATAAATCTTATATATTTTTTGGGGATATTTATTATAGCAAAAAATAAAAAAGAATGTGTTTTTTTCCAAAAAATACGCTATTCTTTTGTTTATAGCACAAAAAATGAAAACCCGCAGAGGTGATCAAAAAGCACCAACGAAATCTCTATTTTAAGGAATAAAAGGACGTCAATTTTGTTTGGGAGCCACTTTGCACGACCGCGCAATTGTCAGTTAAAGTGACGCAGTGCCGAATCGCAAAAAGTGCTCTGGTCAGGAAGGGGGTACATTCTTCCGGTGCTTCAAGTCTCTCCAGGTGCCAAGATTTTCTTACACCAGCGTGGTTAAGTCTACATGTTTCACGAAATGGCCGCTTCTTCAGGAGCTAATAGTGCGCCTATTTATAAAAAATGTAAACTTAATAAATACAGACATTTTAAAAGCAAAAACATCACAAACACTTTGTAATCAATACAATTTAATTATTGCAACATTTGTTCATATTAAAAAAAAATACTTGTTGGTGCGCCTGTCCCAGAGATCAGAGGGGGGGAGGGAGCCTACACTGGACTGCAACGTGGATCCCTAAAACGAGTGAGGGGGAGCATTCAGCTAATGGGGGGACCTGATACATCCAGGGTAAGCAACTTGTACACTTCTCCCAGTTCTTGCCTCCACCTACTGGAGTGGGCGGAGTAACTGAGTGGAGTGGCTTGAGTAACCATTGTGTAGTTAGCGAACAGTAATGTTGAAAAGTGTTAAAAAGCTTAATATTTTAAAAAAGTATAAATAGTAGTAAAAAAGTCCCATCGTTAGCTGAAAGAGCTGAACATTTTTTTTTTTTTACTAAAATGATTTTTTTTTCAAAAATATTTTTTTCTTTTAAATGATTTTTTTTTCAAATTTCCTAATTTTCATTTTTTTTTTTCTAAAATTATTGATTTTTTTTATAAAATGATTTTTTTTTCTACATTTTTTTTTCAAATTTTTTTTCTAAAATGATTGATTTCTTTTATAATTTTTTTTTTTTTAAAATTTAAATTTTTTTTTTTCAAACATTTTTTTTTCTAATTTATTTTTTTTTCAAAAATGATTGATTTCTTTTATAATTTTTTTTTAATAATTTTTTATTTAAATTATTTTTTTTTCAAACATTTTTTTTTCTAATATGATTATTTTTTTCAAAAAGAATTATTTTTTTCAAAAAGAATTATTTTTTTCAAAAAGAATTATTTTTTTCAAAAAGAATTATTTTTTTTCAAAAAGAATTATTTTTTTCAAAAATAATTATTTTTTTCAAAAAGAATTTTTTTTAAAAATTTTTGAAAAATCTTTCAAAAATTTTTCAAAAGTTTCAAATTTCCTAATTTTCATATTTTTTCTAAAATGATTGATTTCTTTTTTATAAATTTTATTTTTTTTTTTCAAAATTTTTTTTGTTATTTGTTTTTTAAATTATTATTTTTTAAAAATGTTTTAGATGGTATTTTTCTTAAATGATTTTGATGATGATGATCTCCTTTCATAATTTCATAATCCCCCTCAGAGCTGTGTGGGACTACCTATAATTCCCCTCAGAGCTGTGTGGGAGGAGCTATAATTCCCCTCATAGCTGTGTGAGACTACCTATAATTCCCCTCAGAGCTGTGTGGGAGGAGCTATAATTCTCCTCAGAGCTGTGTGGAAGGAGCTATAATTCCCCTCAGTGCTGTGTGGGACTACCTATAATTATAATTTTTTTTAAATGATTTTTTTGAATTATTATTTTTTTTTTAAATGATTTTTTTAAATATTTTTGGAAAAAAATATATTTTTTTAAAATTTCCTAATTTTTTTCTAAAATGATTGATTTTTTTTTAATAAAATTATTATTTTTTTCCCAAGAATGAATTTTTTTATTTTGTTTCTAAAATTATTATTTGTTTTCTAAAATTATTAATTTTTTAATGATTTATTTTTTAAATGATTTTTTAGATTTTTATTAAATTTTTTCTAAAAAAAATAATTTTTCAAAAACTATTTTTTAAAAAATTATTTTTTTTTTTCAAAAAAGATTTTTTTTTTTCAAATTTCCTAATTTTCATTCTAAAATGATTGATTTTTTTTTTATAAAATTTTTTTTTTTCAAAAATAATTTTTTTTAATGATTTTTTTTAATTATTATTCTTTTAAATATTTTTTTTAAAAATTATTTTTTTTTTTTTCAAAAAATATATATTTTTTTAAATTTCCTAATTTTCATTTTTTTTTCTAATATGATTGATTTTTTTTTTTATAAAAAATATTTTTTTAAAAAATTATTTTTTATTAATGATTTTTCTTTATTATTATTTTTTTTTAAATGATATTTTTTTTTATAAAATTATTTTTTTTTTCAAAAAAGATTTTTTTTTTCAAATTTCCTAATTTTCACCTTTTTTAAAAAAATTATTTTATTATTTATTTTTTTATTATTATTTTTTTTTAATATTTTTTTTTCATAATTTCATAATTCCCCTCAGAGCTGTGTGGGAGGAGCTATAATCCCCCTCAGAGCTGTGCGGGACTAGTTATAATTCCCCTCAGAGCTGTGTGGGACTACCTATAATCCCCCTGGACTACCTATAATCCCCCTCAGAGCTGTATGGGACTACCTATAATCCCCCTCAGAGCTGTGTGGGACTACCTATAATCCCCTTTAGAGCTGTGTGGGACTACCTATAATCCCCCTCAGAGCTGTGTGGGACTACCTATAATCCCCCTCAGAGCTTTTTGGGACTACCTATAATCCCCCTGGACTACCTATAATCCCCTCAGAGCTGTGTGGGACTACCTATAATCCCCCTGGACTACCTATAATCCCCCTCAGAGCTGTATGGGACTACCTATAATCCCCCTCAGAGCTGTGTGGGACTACCTATAATCCCCTTTAGAGCTGTGTGGGACTACCTATAATCCCCCTCAGAGCTGTGTGGGACTACCTATAATCCCCCTCAGAGCTGTGTGGGACTACCTATAATCCCCCTCAGAGCTGTGTGGGACTACCTATAATTTCCCTCAGAGCTGTGTGGGACAACCTATAATCCCCCTCAGAGCTGTGTGGGACTACCTATAATCCCCCTCAGAGCTGTGTGGGACTACCTATAATTCCCCCTCAGCTGTGTGGGACTACCTATAATTCCCCTCAGAGCTTTTGTCACCTCCCACTTTAGTTTTGATCATTTCTCCATTCATTCCTATGGGACAAATTTTGCCGCAAAAATGACGATATTTCGTGAACCATATGGCGAAACGTTCCACAAAGTAATAGCACACCATTCGGGAACAATCCGCACGTTTTGGTATATATTCGGTATATGTAGCGTAAAAACTGTGGGAGGAGTTAGGGTGGTAAATTTGGCTATAATAAGAATAATAATAACTAGAAAAGATACAATTTCTGGGGAAATTGTGTGACGTGTTCTTGCCTCCACCTACTGGAGAGGGCGGAGTAACTGGGTGGAGTGGCTTGAGTAACTAAACTTTTATTTATTTTTTTCAAAAATGATTCTTTTTTTTTTAAATGATTTTTTTTTTTAAACGATTTTTTTGAATTTTAATTTAATTTTTTCTAAAAAAAAAGATTTTTCAAAAAGATTTTTTTCCAAAAAGATTTTTTTTTTTCAAATTTCCTAATTTTCATTTTTTTTCTAAAATGATTGATTTTTTTTTTATAAAAAAAAAAAATTAATGATTTTTTTTAATTATTATTATTATTATTATTTTTTTTAAATGATATTTTTTTCAAAAATGTTTTTTTTTTCAAATTTACTAATTTTTTTTCTAAAATTATTATTATTATTTTTTTTATTTTTTTTTAAAAAAATGTTTTTTTTTTAATGATTTTTTTTAATTATTATTTTTTTCTAAAAAATTATTTTATTTTTTATTTTTTTATTATTATAATTTTTTTTTAAATATAATTTTTTTTTCAAAATATAATTTTTTTTTCTAAATATATATTTTTTTCTAAATATATATTTTTTTCTAAATATATTTTTTTTTCTAAATATATTTTTTTTTTCAAAAAATAAATTTTTTCAAATTTCCTAATTTTCATTTTTTTTAATTATTATTATTATTTTTTCAAATTTCATAATTCCCCTCAAAGCACACAGGGCTACCTATAATTCTACTCAGAGCTGTGTGGGAGAAGCTATAATTCCCCTCAGAGCTGTGTGGGACTACCTATAATTCCCCTCAGAGCTGTGTGGGACTACCTATAATTCCCCTCAGAGCTGTGTGGGACTACCTATAATTCCCCTCAGAGCTGTGTGGGACTACCTATAATCCCCCTCAGAGCTGTGTGGGACTACCTATAATTCCCCTCAGAGCTGTGTGGGACTACCTATAATCCCCCTCAGAGCTGTGTGGGACTACCTATAATCCCCTCAGCTGTGTGGGACTACCTATAATTCCCCTCTGAGCTTTTGTCACCTCCCACTCTAGTTTTGAACATTTCTCCATTCATTCCTATGGGACAAATTTTGCCGCAAAAATGACGATATTTCGTGAACCATTTGGCGAAACCTGTGTGGGACTACCTATAATCCCCCTCAGAGCTGTGTGGGACTACCTATAACCCCCCTCAGCTGTGTGGGACTACCTATAACCCCCTCAGCTGTGTGGGACTACCTATAACCCCCCTCAAAGCTGTGTGGGAGGAGCTAAAATTCCCCTCAGAGCTTTTGTCACCTCCCACTCTAGTTTTGAACATTTCTCCATTCATTCCTATGGGACAAATTTCGCCGCAAAAATGACGATATTTCGTGAAACGTTCGGCGAAACGTTCCACAAAGTAATAGCACACCATTCGGGAACAATCCGCACGTTTTGGTATATATTCGGTATATGTAGCGTAAAAACTGTGGGAGGAGTTAGGGTGGTAAATTTGGCTATAAGAATAATAATAATATATATGTGAGATAAAAATAAGTGATCTTGCTATGCAAGAACACTTAACTAGAAAAGATACAATTTCTGGGGAAATTGTGTGACGTGTTCTTGCCTCCACCTACTGGAGTGGGCGGAGTAACTGGGTGGAGTGGCTTGAGTAACTAAACTTTTATTTATTTTTTTCAAAAATGATTATTTATTTTTTTCAATGATTTTTTTTAAATGTTTATTTTTTATTTTTATTTGATTATTTCTAAAAAAAAATATTTTTTTTCAAAAATTATTTTTTTTTTCTAAAAATTATTTTTTTTTTTCCAAAAAGATATTTTTTTTCAAATTTCCTAATTTTCATTTTTTTTTTCTAATATGATTGATTTTTTTTTTTTATAAAAAAAAATATTTTTTTTCAAAAATTATTTTTTATTAATGATTTTTTTTTATTATTATTTTTTTTTAAATGATATTTTTTTTTTTTCAAATTTTTTTTTTTTTCAAAAAGATTTTTTTTTTCAAATTTCCTAATTTTCACCTTTTTTTAAAAAATTATTTTATTTTTTATTTTTTTATTATTATTATTTTTTTTAATATTTTTTTTTTCATAATTTCATAATTCCCCTCAGAGCTGTGTGGGAGGAGCTATAATCCCCCTCAGAGCTGTGTGGGACTAGTTATAATTCCCCTCAGAGCTGTGTGGGACTACCTATAATTCCCCTCAGAGCTGTGTGGGACTACCTATAATCCCCCTGGACTACCTATAATCCCCCTCAGAGCTGTGTGGGACTACCTATAATCCCCCTGGACTACCTATAATCCCCCTCAGAGCTGTATGGGACTACCTATAATCCCCCTCAGAGCTGTGTGGGACTACCTATAATCCCCCTCAGAGCTGTGTGGGACTACCTATAATCCCCCTCAGAGCTGTGTGGGACTACCTATAATCCCCCTCAGAGCTGTGTGGGACTACCTATAATCCCCCTCAGAGCTTTTTGGGACTACCTATAATCCCCCTGGACTACCTATAATCCCCCTCAGAGCTGTGTGGGACTACCTATAATCCCCCTGGACTACCTATAATCCCCCTCAGAGCTGTATGGGACTACCTATAATCCCCCTCAGAGCTGTGTGGGACTACCTATAATCCTCCTCAGAGCTGTGTGGGACTACCTATAACCCCCCTCAGAGCTGTGTGGGACTACCTATAATTCCCCCTCAGCTGTGTGGGACTACCTATAATTCCCCTCAGCTGTGTGGGACTACCAATAATCCCCCTCAGAGCTGTGTGGGACTACCTATAATCCCCCTCAGAGCTGTGTGGGACTACCTATAACCCCCCTCAGAGCTGTGTGGGACTACCTATAATTCCCCCTCAGCTGTGTGGGACAACCTATAATTCCCCTCAGAGCTTTTGTCACCTCCCACTTTAGTTTTGATCATTTCTCCATCAGAGCTGTGTGGGACTACCTATAATCCCCCTCAGAGCTGTGTGGGACTACCTATAATCCCCCTCAGCTGTGTGGGACTACCTATAATCCCCCTCAGAGCTGTGTGGGACTACCTATAATCCCCCTCAGCTGTGTGGGACTACCTATAATCCCCCTCAGAGCTGTGTGGGACTACCTACAATCCCCCTTCGAGCTGTGTGGGACTACCTATAATCCCCCTCAGAGCTGTGTGGGACTACCTATAATTCCCCTCAGAGCTGTGTGGGACTACCTATAATTCCCCTCAGAACTGTGTGGGACTACCTATAATTCCCCTCAGAGCTGTGTGGGACTACCTATAATTCCCCTCAGAACTGTGTGGGACTACCTATAATTCCCCTCAGAGCTGTGTGGGACTAGTTATAATCCCCCTCAGAGCTGTGTGGGACTACCTATAATTCCCCTCAGAGCTGTGTGGGACTACCTATAATTCCCCTCAGAGCTGTGTGGGACTACCTATAATTCCCCTCAGAGCTGTGTGGGACTACCTATAATCCCCCTCAGAGCTGAGTGGGACTGCCTATAATCCCCCTCAGAGCTGTGTGGGACTACCTATAATTCCCATCATAGGGGGAATGGGAGGAGTTAGGATGGTAAATTTGGCTATAATAAGAATAAGAATAAGAACTAGAAAAGCTACAATTTCTGGGGAAATTGTGTGACGTGTTCTTGCCTCCACCTACTGGAGTGGGCGGAGTAACTGGGTGGAGTGGCTTGAGTAACTAAACTTCTTTTTTTTTTTTGTAATGTTTTTTTTTTTCAAAAAAGATTTTTTTATATTGATTTTTTATTTTATTATTTGATTAAAAAATGATTTTTTTTTAAAAAAAAATTTAGTTTTATTTTTTTTTTCTAATTTTTTTTTCTAAATTTTTTTTTTTTTTTAATAATTTTTTTTTATAAAATTATTTTTTTTTTCCAAAAAATAATTTTTTCAGAAATGATTTTATTTTTCTGAAATGATATTTTTTTTCAGAAATTATATATTTTTTCAAAAATGATTTTTTTTTCTAAAATTATATTTTTTTTTTTCAAAAATGATTTTTTTTCCAGAAATGATATTTTTTACATTGTTTTTTATTTTATTTTTTAATTGTTTTTTATTTTATTTTTTAATTGTTTTTTTTCAAAAATGTTTTTTTTTTCAGAAATTATATTTTTTCCAGAAATTATATTTTTTTTTCAAAAAAATTTTTTTTTTTAAAATTATATTTTTTTTTTCAAAATTTTTTTTTATATATATATATGTTTTTAATTATTATTATTATTATTTTTAATAGGGGGTCATAATGTTTTGGCTGATCATGGGGGGTCATAATGTTTTGGCTAATCATGGGGCGATCATAATGTTTTGGCTGATCATGGGGGGTCATAATGTTTTGGCTGATCATGGGGGGTCATAATGTTTTGGCTGATTATGGGGTTGTCAGCTTTTGTCACCTCCCACTCTAGTTTTTAACATTTCTCCATGCATTTCTATGGGACCAATTTTGCTGCAAAAATGACGATCTTTCGTGAACCATTTGGAAAAATGTTCCACAAAGTAATAGCACACCAATCCGCACGTTTCGGTATATATATGGTATATGTAGTGTAAAAGCTGTGGGAGGAGTTAGGGTGGTAAATTTGGCTATAATAAGAATAATATATATGTGAGATAACAGTAAGTGGTTTTGCTCTGCAAGAACACCTAATGATAAAAAAATGAAAGGAACAGTTTAAAAATATAATATAAAAAATAAATAAAAAATCACCCTGTGCTTTAGCAGTAGACCTCCTCTGTAAATCTAAAATAATAACCTGTAAAGACTTTTATAAATGTATGTAGTTTGTCACCGCTTCACGTTTGTGCGCAATTTTAAAGCATGTCGTGTTTGGTATCCATGTCCATGAGACTTTTTGGGAGCCTAGCCACATACAGGACCCTGAAAACCAATCACCGCCTTCAGGATTTCTAAAGGCGTAAAATTGTGATTTTACTCCTCACTACCTATCACAGTTACGGAGGCCCTGAAATGTCCAGATAGCACAACCCCCCCCCCCCCCCCCAAATGACCCCATTTTTGAAAGTAGACACCCCAAAGTGTTTGCTAAAAGGTATGGTAAGTATTTTGCAGATCTCATTTATTTTTGAAAATGAAGAAAGAATTTTTTTTTTTCTTTTTTCAATTTTCAAAACTTTGTGACAAAAAGTGAGATCTGCAAAATACTCAACATGCCTCTCAGCAATTTCCTTGGGGTGTCTACTTTCCAAAATGGGGTCATTTTGGGGGGGGGGGGGGTTGTGCTATCTGACCTCTGAAACTGTGATAGGCAGTGAGGAGTGAAATAAAAAATGTACATCATTAGAAAGCCATGAAGGAAGTGATTGGTTTTCAGGGTCCTGTACGCAGTTAGACTGCCAAAAAGTCTCACACATGTGGTATCCCCGTACTCAGGAGAAGCATCAGAATGCATTTTGGGGTGTAATTCCACATATAACCATGCCATGTTTGAAAAATGTATCATTTAGTGACAATGTTGTGTAAAAAAAAAGAAATTGTAATTTTCCCGAAACTTGTGGCAAAATATAAAATATTCCATGGACTCAACATGCCTCTCAGCAAATAGCTTAACCACTTCGCATCCAGGCCAATTCTGACATTTCTCTCCTACATGTAAAAATCATAATTTTTTTGCTCGAAAATGACATAGAACCCCCAAACATTATATATGTTTTTTTAGCAAAGACCCTAGAGAATACAATGACGCTCGTTGCAACTTTTTATCTCGCACAGTATTTGCGCAGCAATTTTTCGAACACATTTTTTTCAGAAAAAAAACAATTTTATGCTTAAAAAAAAACAAAACAGTAAAGTTAGGCCAATTTTCTTTGCAAAATGTGAAAGATGAAGATACGCCGAGTAAATAGATACCCAACATGTCATGCTTCAAAATTGCACACGCTCGTGGAATGGCGCCAAACTTTGGTATTTAAAAATCCCCATAGGCGACGCTTTAACATTTTTTACTGGTTACATGTTTTGAGTTACAGAGGAGGTCTAGGGCTAGAATTATTGCTCTCGCTCTAACGTTTGCGGCGATACCTCACATGTGTGGTTTGAACACTGTTTTCATATGTGGGCGGGGCTTAAGTATGCGTTCACTTCTGCGTACGAGCTCACGGGGACAGGGGCGCTTTAATTTTTTTTTTTTTTTTATTATTGTTAATTTGATTATTATTTTTAAAATTGACAGTTAAAAAAAAAATTGATTACTTTTATTCCTATTACAAGGAATGTAAACATCCCTTGTAATAGGAATATTACATGATCGGGACTATTAACAGTGAGATATGGGGTCAATAAGACCCCACATCTCATCTCTAGGCTGGAAAGCCTAAAATTAAAAAAAAAAAAAAAAACGATCACCGCTTCCCAGTGGAGGCGGCGCCGTTATTTGAATGCAGATGTGATGACGTCACACCCGGCCTCCGAACGATCATAGAGACTCCGGCGACCATCTGGTCTGCCGGAAATCTCTATAGTGATCATCCGGGGCGGCGGATCCTGTGTCCGACTCACCGATGGAAGCAGTGAGTCGGTAGAAGCATCGGAGGGCGGCGGGAGGGGGGGCGTCCCCTCCCGTCACCCATAAGAACGATCAAGCGGTGGAACAGCCGCTATGATCATTCTTATGGTGCAGGGAATCGCCGGCTGAAAACTGCAATATCTGAATGATGTCTGTAGCTACAGGCATCATTCAGATATACCCCCGCAAACTGGAGGCCGTCATATGACAGCCTCCGGTCGGGAAGTGGTTAAAGTGTCTTCTTTCCAAAATGGGGTCATTTGTGGAGGTTTGTGCTATATTTCATTTCATGGGCTCCAAAACTGTGATAGGTAGTGAGGAAGTGAAAAATCACCATTTTACACCCTTAGAAATCCTGAAGGTGGTGATTGGTTTTTGGGGTCCTGTACGTGGCTAGACCCCCAAAAAGTCTCACACATGTGGTATCCCCGTACTTAGGAGAAGTAGCAGAATGTATTTTGGGGTGTAATTCCACATATAACCATGGCATTCTTTTGTAATTGTTCAATCACTTGTGACAAAAAATAAAATATTCAATGAGCTCAACATGCCTCTCAGCAATTTCCTTGGGGTGTCTACTTTCCAAAATGGGGTCATTTGGGGGGGGGTTGTACTGCCCTGCCATTTTAGCACCTCAAGAAATGAGATAGGTAGTCATAAACTAAAATCTGCGTAAATTCCAGAAAATGTACCCTAGTTTGTAGACGCTATAACTTTTGCGCCAACCAATAAATATACACTTATTGACATTTTTTTTTAACCAAAGACATGTGGCTGAATACATTTTGGCCTAAATGTATGACTAAAATTGAGTTTATTAAAAAAAATTATAAAAAAAATTATAAAATATCATTTTTTTTCAAAATTTTTGGTCTTTTTCCATTTATATTTCAAAAAATAAAAATCACAGAGGCAATCAAATACCATCAAAAGAAAGCTCTATTTGTGGGAAAAAAGGACGCAAATTTTGTTTGGGTAGAACATTGCATGACCGCGCAATTACCAGTTAAATCAGCGCAGTGCCAAATTGTAAAAAGTGCTCCGGTCATTGAGCAGCCAAATCCTCCGGGGCTGAAGTGGTTAATGTCGGCAATTGTTTGTTTATATTCTGCGGTCAGTGTCCAGCTGGCAGCAGATGAGTTCTGGTTGTAAAGGACGCCGTGGCCAGCTTGCCGGCCCATTACTTAACAACAACCTATTCTCTACACAGAATTCAGATCGGTCGATCAATTTTCGACCAATTTGAATTGTAATCGTTCCAAAAATTTGGAATTCGTGTGAAAATGTATAAATTAAACTAAACAAATTCCAAAAGCGAATAACAAAACAAAACTAGTAACCTAACATTTTTCTGCTCTGCACTTGCTTAGACCTTATTATCACTTCCTCGTTACTCAGAATTGGAGCCAACGTGGCAGTAGGTCTCAGCTGCAGGAACACTGGTGCCAATTGGTTGATCCTGCCTTATGTCACCCCCCTCTATGCTCCCATTGCTCTCCTCCCCAACCTTGCCGGTCATTAATTGCTGTACATCCTCATGCAGCAAGTGACTGACACTGTGCTGAAATATCTCAGCTGACTTCTCCATGCCAATTGGTGGGGCAATGACAGGAGTATCTGTGGAGGAGGAGGAAGAACAGGGAGCTTTAGCAGCTACTGATGACTTCAATCTATTCTGTTCCTGGAAGACAGAGGAGGAGGAGGATGAACACTTGATTAGACTCCACGTTCTTCTCTTCAGCTCTGTTGTATAACAGGCTTGCTGCCAGAAAAATGTGCCCTACCCCTAGGTGCTGCACCCTGATGTGACCTGTGGATACAAATGCTGGAAGAAAAATATGTCATTGTGGCCCTCAAGTGGTTAAATAGATGTTTACAAGTATAAATGTACACAGTCATGGGGCGTGTCCTAATCTGACATAGAAAGGTTTATAAGTCAACAGAGAGCTGAGCTCAGCCTCACCCTGTGTAGGAGGATGTCACCCCTCCCCCATCCACATTCCTCTCCGGTGTCAGAGACTTTCAGTTTAGTTTCTCTTTCCCTGTCAGCGATGGCGTCTGGTGATCTGAGAGATGAGTTGGAATGTTCCGTCTGTCTGAACATTTATACCGATCCTGTAACCCTGAGATGTGGTCACAACTTCTGCCGGGTCTGTATTGATCGTGTGCTGGATACACAGGGGGGTCTGGAGGATATTCCTGTCCTGAATGTAGAAAAAGGTTCAGGAGTCGTCCTGCACTGCAGAAGAACATGAAACTACGTAACATAGCAGAGACTTTCCTGTCTCCTCAGCCAAATCGGGAGGAGTCCGGGGTCTTCTGTGCTCACTGTGTGGACTCTCCTGTACCTGCTGTTAGATCCTGTCTGCTCTGTGAGGTTTCTCTCTGTGATAAACACCTGAGAGTCCACAAAAAGTCCCCAGAACACGTCTTATGTGACCCCACCTTGTCCATGGAGAGCAGGAAATGCTCCATCCATAAGGAGGTTTTGAAGTACTTTTGCACCAAAGATAACGCCTGTATCTGCGTGTCCTGCAGTTTGGCTGGAGAACATCGAGGACACCAGGTGGAGACACTGGATGAGGCTTCTGGGAAGAAGAAGAAGACGCTGAGGAATGTTCTGCAGAAACTTCTGACAAAGAGAGAGGAGATGGAGGAAAGAGTCCAGAGTCTGCAGGAACACAGGAGGGAAGTAGAAGAAGAAGCAGCCAGTGACACTGAGAGAGTCACTGCCCTGTTTAGAGAGCTCAGGTAAACACTGAATTTCAAATTTCCGAAAATTCGAATTTTCCAATTCCCAAATTTTCCCATTTCCGAATTTTCGGAATTCAGAAATTTGAAAATTTCAAAAACTTGAAAATATGAAAACAAGCAAGAAAATCTGTAAAATTTGAAATAATAGCTAACTATTAAATTATAGGTATTGGAATTTCCTTTCAAATTTGTCTGTTAGTGAACGAAAAAAATACAAATGTATCTGAAGTTACGAATTATCCGAAATAACGAATGCTGCATCTAAACAAATGACATGGAACAAATGAATAATTAATAATAAAAAGGTTTTGTTATTATTATTATTTATTATTAGGTCGTTAATTTCCTTTCGTTTAGATTTGTTATTTCAGATAATTCATAACTGGATAAATTCATACTCGTTATGTTCACTAACAGCCAAATTTGAAAGAAAATTCCAATACCTATAATTTAATATTTATTATTAGTTAATTATTATTTCAGATTTTTGGGTTTTCAAACTTTCAGATTTTCATTCTTTTGAATTTTCATTCTTATTTTTGCTTTTTCAAATTTAGATTTTTTTTATTTTTCAAATTTACTATTTTTATTTTTTCAAATTTACAAATTTTAGAATTTTCAAATTTACAAATTTTTGAGTTTTCAAATGTACAAACTTTTTTGTTTTTCACATTTACAAATTTTTTATTTTTCAATTTTACAATTTTATTTTTCAAATTTACAATTTTTTTATTTTTCAAATTTACACATTTTTTATTCATGCTTATATTTGAAATTTCAAATTTACAATTTTTTTATTTTTCAAATTTACAAATTTTTTATTTTTCAAATTTTCATTCATTCTTTTTCATTTATTTTCATTTCATGTTTTTCATTTATTTTTTGATTTTGAAATTTATGAAATTTAGAATTTTGAAATTTATGAAATTTAGAATTTTAAAATTTCCTAGTTTTGAATTTTAGAATTTAAAATTTTTGAATTTCCGAAATCTCAAATTTCTTAAATTTAGAATTTAAGTTTTCCAAATTTCCGAAAATTAAAAAATTTCCGAATTCCAAATTTCCGAAAATTCGCAAATCCGAAATTTGGAAATTCAAAAACTATTTTTGGATTTTTCAAATTTTAAAATTTTTGAATTTTCAAATTTATGAAATTTAGAATTTTCGAATTTCCTAATTTTGAATTTTCAAATTTCCGAAATTAAGAATTTCCGAATTTTCTGAAATTTAGAATTTCCGAATTTTCTGAAATTAAGAATTTCTGAAATTTTGAATTCTCCAATTTCTGAAATTTTGAATTCTCCAATTTCTGAAATTTTGAATTCTCCAATTTCTGAAATTTTGAATTCTCCAATTTCTGAAAATTATTATTCCCGAATTCCAAACTTCCAAAAATTCAGAAATTCGAAATTTGGAAATTCGAAACTTCAGAAACTCAGAAATACAAAAGTTTGGAAGTTTGGAAATGAGCAGATTTGTCAAAATTTGTTAAAAAAACGAATTCGGAACTAAACGAATTGCACATGTCTAATCTCAGGAGACGTCTGGAAGACCTGGAGAAGAGAGCCCTGAGGGACATCTCCGGGAGGGCAGAGCGGATCTCCATCTCCATCCGGGATCTGGAAATAAAGAAGGAGGAGCTGTCCAGGAAGTTGCGTCACATTGAGGAGCTGTGTAACGTGACGGATCCACTGACTGTCTTACAGGAATCAGACACAGGTGACTTGTGTGATACTGAGGATGGAGATAATGAGGACAGAGAGAGACATGAGGAACTCCTCCATGATGGAGGGGGTCTGGGTGTGGCGGGGGTCTTACACACAGGTTTATCTGATATAATAACAGAGGTAAATGTATACTTCTATATACAGGGAGCTGCAGACATATTACTGGATGGAAACACAGCTGGTAATTATCTACAGATATCAGATGACAGGAAAACTGTATCCTGGTCAGATAGAAACCAGAATCCCCCAGAAACACCAGAGAGATTCCAGGATTCTCCTCAGGTGATGAACAGTCAGAGTTTCTCCTCAGGGAGACATTACTGGGAAGTGGATGTCGGGGGGTCAGAGAGCTGGAGAGTCGGGATGTGTTACCCCAGTATAGAGAGGAGAGGGGGGGAGACATGGATTGGAAATAATAAGAAGTCCTGGTTATTGGGCAGGTCTGGTGATCAGTATAATGTGATACATGACAGTAATAAGATCCTCTTACCCACCAATCCCTCCAGTAACAGAGTCAGGATATATCTGGATTATGAGGCCGGGCGGATCTCCTTTTATGATCTGTGTGACCCGATCCGACACCTCCACACCTTCACCACCATCTTCACTGAGCCCCTCCATGCTGGGATAGGTGTATGAAGAAGAGGACGTATAAAGATATGTGGGGGGAGGCGGGAGATGTGAGAACTCCGCCCACAGTCTGGTGACATCACAGGGACGGGTGTTGGGATTGGTTCATTGACCAGCCAATGATTGGAGGAAGTGGTGGCTCCTGGGTGAAGTCTGAGGTCCTCCTTCTGAAAATACTAGTTCCCTGGCTGTGTGTAATGTAAGAACTTATAAAGTGGTAGTAAAGACAAAATATAAAATGATGGATATGACGGCGTCTGTCACTGACATGAACACAGCAGTCTTTGTTTTTCGGAGTCCTGCTGTTGTTTCCCAACTTCCTATAACAGACAAATCTGTCCAGCAAAAGTGGCAGTTAGAGGGTTGGGACAAACCATTTACCTCTGACAGGGGTGCTTACAATGATAAGCTTTTATTCATTGATATAAAACCTTTATCCCAAAAGGAGACACAAATGTTGGTGTAACGGCTTATAAAGTGTTATCTGGAGTTCTCCTTTAATTTGTTAGTCACTTATGTAAAGTCCATCTAAATCTACTAGTCCGTCCAACACCCCCCTCTCCAGACAAGGCTGCTGTCCAAGGGGGTCTCCACTGCCCCTCCATAGATAGAGGAGCCACCCCAAGACAGGAAGTGTGTTACTGGCAGGATCACCAGGGGAAAATAAAGGGAAACAAACAGAAAAGGAATGCAGCCACCACATCTAAGGATTGGGAAGATCCAATATTTGTAATTTCTGTTTTGGGATTTATTACCAGTTTAAGTCTCCAACCCGGAACAAGCATGGGGGGAATAAGAATCAGAGAAGTGTCAGAATTCCTTATCTCTATACTTGTTCCGGGTCAGAGACTGAGACAGTATTGAAGGCAAAGCATCAGCATGACAGCCAGGGAACTAGCATTCTCACAAGGAGAGTAATGATAGAAATGGCGGCCCCCATGATTCTCACATGACAGGGGCCCTTTAACCCTTTCTCTTCCAGAACTGTTTTAGCATTTTTGCACACGTGTTTAACAGCTTGCCGCCCGCCGGCTGTCAAATGACAGCTGGGCGCGCGGCTCTCGTTCTGGGTGGACATCATATGACGGCCTCCCAGAACGACCGCTCTTGCGTGCCTGTGGGGGCGCGCATCACAGCAAATTGGAAATCAGGAAGAACTCCGGACAGCGGCACACCGGGAAAATTAAAATTCAAAAGGTTTATTTAAAAGCAGGAATCACTACAATCCAAAACACGACAAAAAGGGGGTACAGAGTTGACGCGTTTCGCACTATGTCTAGTGCTTACTCATAGCTTCACATCGATCGTTGTTGCGGTGTGTCAGTCTGACAAACCGATACACAAATCTCGGTAAAGAGCCTCTGATGGAGGCTCTTTACCACGTGATCAGCCGTGTCCAATCACGGGTGATCACGATGTAAACAGGAAGAGCCGTTGATCGGCTTTTCCTCATTTGCGTCTGACAGACATGAGTAGAGGAGAGCCGATCGGCTGCTCTCCTCACAGGGGGGGTCTGTGCTGATTGTTAATCAGCGCCACTCCCCCCCCCTTGGATGCCCACACAGGACCACCAGGATCCCGCCAGGACCACCATGGGATGGCTACCACATATACCACCCTAGAACACCAGGAAAATGCCAAGCAGTACCCAGGCAACTGCTAATCAGTGCCTATCCCCAATGCCTGCCAGTGCTATCAGTGATGCCTAACAATGCCATCTATCATTGCCGCATATCAGTGCCCATCAGTACCATGTATCAGTGCCCCCTATCAGTGCCACCCATAAGTACCCATCAGTGCAGCCTTTCAGTGCCCATCAGTGTCACCTATCAGTGCCATGAGTGCCCACCAATGCCACCCATGATTGCCCATCAGTGCTGCCTATCAATGCCCATCAGTGCTGCATATCAGTGCCATTCATCAGTGCCTATCAGTGCCTACCAGTGCCCATCATAAAGATTTAAATTGGAAAAAAAAAAAATAATAATTTTAGGCTTGAAGATTAGATAAAACCCCAAAATAAGATATATTTTCTGAAAGCAGACACCCTAGAGAATAAAATAGTGTTAGTTCTAATTTTGTATGTCACACGATATTAGCTAAACAGTTTATTAAGCTGAGTGTGACGGGAGTCACTTTGGGCGGGGGGCTTGTGGAACCAAGCTTACCTTGGAGAGCTCTGGAAACTCCTTGTCCAGCTCCCCCGGCCCCTCCTACATACACTCAAATTGATTTTAGGTCACAAAGACACAATTGATTACCCACATTTTTTTGTAAAATATAAAAGATGAGGTTGTACCGAGTAAAGAGATACCCAACATGGCAAACCTTAAAATTGTATGCGCCCCTGAAATTACAACAAACTTTGGTGCGCTATATTTTCATAGACGACACTTAACAAGCTTCTACAGGTCATCAGTTTAGAGATAACTGTGAGTAATGGGCTGAGAATTTCTTATCTCACTCCGGTGTGTGTGGTGATATGTAATGTGTAGTGCAAGCAATGGCCTTGTGTGTAGGTGTCCCTGAAACATGCATTTACATTCATACATGTATTGGGGGGGCACTCAAATTTTTGAGGTGGTTGTGACTTTAGGTGCAATTTAGGTGTAATATCATCGCTCCCAACTGTCCCTCATTAGAAGCAAAGTCCCTCTGTCCCTCTTTCCTCCTCATTTGTCCCTCATTTTGGTCTGATCTATATAGATGTATATAAAATGCACTTTTTATTTATCAAAAGTGTTTCCCGCGTTCATCCAATTTCTAAATTGCTACATTTGTAAATTTTCAAAGCCAATATAAAGGAAGAGTAGTCGTAAAAAAGCCCTTGTGGATTTAATTAACCTTTTTTTTGGGGGTTATTTCTCCTTTTTAACGGGGTGTGGCAGAGGGCGTGTCCTATGCCTACATACATTTGCTAGTAGGTGTCCCTCATTCCCATCTCATAATGTTGGTTGGTATAGTAATATTTTTACATTTCTGTTTTACTAAACTTTTTTTCATCACATGGAGGCAATGTGATGCTTTTTTGTGTAACTGGTTCTCCTTAACCACTTACCGATCGCCCGCCGTCATTATACTTTATTATACCCTTCACGAATCGCCATAGCTGTACGACGGCGCTTTAAGGGTACAAGGAGTGAGTGCACGCTCGACGCGACACTTAGGAGCCGATGAGCGTGCCCGGTGGCCACAATGTTTGGCACCCACGATCGCTCCTGATAGAGCCAGGACGTGGATTTGTGTGTTTAAATACACAGATCCATTTCCTGTCAGAGGTGAGGAGACAGATCTTGTGTTCCTAATGCTTAGGAACAGTGATCTCTCTCCTCCCCCATTCAGTCCCATCCCCCCACAGTAAGAAACACCTCCCAGGTAACACATTTAACCCCTTGATCGCCCCCTAGTGTTAACCCCTTCCCTGACAGTGACATTTATACAGTAATCAGTGCATTTTTATAGCTCTGATCGCTGTATAAATGTCAATGGTCCCAAAATAGTGTCAAAACTGTCCGATCTGTCTGCCGCAATGTTGCAGTCCCGCTAAATATTGCTGATCACCGCCATTACTAGTAAAAAATATAATACTAAAAATGCCATAAACCCTATCCCCTATTTTGTAGATGTGATAACTTTTGTGCAAACCAATCAATATACGTTTATTGCAATTTTTTTTTTACCAAAAATATGTAGAAGATATATATCAGCCTAAACTGATGGAAAAATATATTAAAAAAATGGAATATTTTATTATAGCAAAAAGTAAAAAAAAATATATATATATTTTTTTTCAACATTTCTTTTGTTTATAGCGCAAAAAAAAAAAAAAAATTGAGAGGTGATCATATACCACCAATAGAAAGCTCTATTTGTGGGGGGAAG
This sequence comes from Lithobates sylvaticus, assembly GCA_028564925.1. Taxonomy (NCBI): domain Eukaryota; kingdom Metazoa; phylum Chordata; class Amphibia; order Anura; family Ranidae; genus Lithobates; species Lithobates sylvaticus. The sequence goes on from CM053029.1 coordinate 14,045,384, forward strand.
AAAGGACATACATTTTGTTTGGATACAACGTTGCATGAACCCCTCAATTGTCAGTTAAAGCGACGCAGTGCTATATATCGCAAAAAATGGCCTTGTCAGGAAGTGGGAGAATCCTTCTAGGGCTGAAGTGGTTAATGAGACATCAGGGGTATAAAAGACCCCTGATGTCCCACCTGTTCCATATTGAAGCTAATGGGGCACAGATCGCAGCCCCCGGCCATACCGGCTGGTGAAAGTGCCAAAAATACCCAGAAGTGACATTTTATACATCACTTCCCGGTCATTAGCCCGAAGCGGAGATCAGAGAATGGACATTTATTGATCTCCATTCCCCCTACTTGGTGGCCCCACCATGCCGGTCACAGGTCCACCGATGAGCCCAGGAAATGGGCGGGAGCACACCCAGGGAGGACCGCACTTTGTGGGTGGGTGGAAGTGATTGTTGTGCCGCCACCTGATTGCTTCAATATGACAGCTGTACTATGTATGGTGGTGGTAATGGTAAAATAATTACATATAATAAATGTCATTCATAAACTGCCAGGTGTGATTTGGAGGTTTGTCCCCTGGAAATGTTGCAGATTTTAATATATTTTTATATCTTTTCTCTATTATGATTTGTATTACAGAGTCAGTTCACCTTCATGGTAATATAAATTGGTGACGGGTATTTTATTAAACAAAATATATTGTGTAGTGCAACCAAAAACTCATAAATCAAGTCCAAATAGTGACAAAATCCCACCGTAGTGCAACTTTCAGTGACAGTTCATTGATATCCGGTGACTTCAGACTCTCGCTGGAATGCCTGATATATTCTGTTTATTACCGATGATGTGGAAATATTGAGCTTCGTATTTATACCAAGGGTCTTCAAGGGAGCCATTGTGAGGACTTTCTAATTAAATTACCATGTCCCATTAGATGGGTATATATATATATATATATATAATTTGTTTTTCAGGAAGATGATGCACATAATATATTTTATGATATTATGATGAGATATGGGTCCGGCTCACAAGACTTTTTCATGTTTCTCAAAAGCTGTTTGATGTCTTCAATAGTCGGGTGATAACTAAGTCCCCCGATTGTTTATAGAGATGGCCATATCAGAGGAACTGGTTATGCTCGGATCAAAGAGGGTTGCTTACCCAACAACCAGAAACATGGTAGACAGAGAGGCACTGAAGAGAGTCTAATGCTTATGTGAGAAGCATGATGGCCAACTAGGCTTCAGGCACAGCCAATCAGAATTTGATGCAACTCATTGAACCAATGAAAGTAGTCCATTTGAGTAATTGGTGGGGATGGGTAGAGAGGGAACATAAAAATCAAAGCTCCCATTGATGGGCCCTCTCTTAGCCTCATGGTCTCCACAAGCATGGCCACGTAAGATCTGTCTGTGGAACGTATCCGTATTATCTTATTTCTCTTTTCTTTTTTTAACTTTTTCTGTCCCAGGATTTGCCTTAATACACTGATAGCATTTATATGTTCATTGTAACAATATATCCTTTTTGTATTAATTATCTTTGTCCACTGGCAACACTGTATTTGTAACATCACTACGTTATATTTGGTAATATCTGATTATTATAACGTTTCTTTTCTGTATAAATAAACTTGATTGTTATTCTTTTCTCACAGTTATTATTCGTTTTTAATTCTATCCGTAATAGCTGCAACCGCATTGGTTGATTCTTATATAGACAAAAGGTTTTAATCACTTATTTTATGTATCATTAAGCGTATAAGTGAGGTAGGTAGAAATCGCCATCACACCTATTGAGAGTCACATGTGGATACACTCTGAGTGGTGTGGGCAGCAATCACATCAAACCTATTAGTAGGATAATTACATTGATTATTTTATTTTAATTTTATTTTCACAATCACATTGTTTGTTTATTTGGTTATATATTTTTTTCACAAATACAGTTATTTTATTCCTCCTTTTCCTGTTTCTATCAATGTTGGCAGCTTTCAGTCCTGGAAATCAGTAGTGGCTGGTGCTCAATTTTTTTTTTTTTTGGGGGGGGGGGTTTGCAACATTTAAAAAAAAAAAAAAAAACATCAATTGCAGCCACTGTGCCATCAAATGCAGCCATTGTGCCCATCAAACACAACCACTGTGCCCATCAATTGCAGCCACTGTGCCCATCAAATACTGCCACGTGCCCATCAAATGCAGCCACTGTGCCAAACGCTGCCACTGTGCCCATCAAACGCTGCCACATTGTCATCAAGTGCTGCCACTGTGCCCATCAAATTCAGCCACTGTGCCAAACGCTGCCACTGTGCCATCAAATGCTGCCACTGTTCCAAACGCTGCCACTGTGCCATCAAACACTGCCACCGTGCCCATCAAATGCAGCCACTGTGCCAAACGCTGCCACTGTGCCCATCAAACGCTGCCACATTGCCATCAAGTGCTGCCACTGTGCCCATCAAATGCAGCCACTGTGCCAAACGCTGCCACTGTGCCATCAAATGCAGCCACTGTGCCAAACGCTGCCACTTGGCCCAACGCTGCCAGTGTGCCCATCAAACGATATATGAGGAATAATGAGGTTGTCTCACTTCCTGGTAAAGCAGAATGGGCTGTATTCATGTATACAGATAAATTTCTCTCTTCTTTCTGCCCGGAGTTCAGCTTTACATTAGAGAAGACACCCAACATCCTCCCCCTCATTGCTTTCCTAAGATTTTGTTAGATTTTTTTTCTCTGAATGTTTTTTTCCTAAAGTCTCCATTTATATAGAGAAATTTTCTTTTATCATATAGTGATAGGAAGTGATGAGGATTTAGGCCCCATTCACACTTGTCATGTGACTTTGGACCCAAAAGTCGCACAAGTCGCACCCCATGTTTCCCTATGAGTACTGTCCATATCTGTGCGACTTCAAAGTAGTTCCTGCACTACATTGGTCCGACTTTCAGGCATAGACCTCAATGTAAACCCTCAAAAGTCGCATTAAAGTCACACTTGCATAATATAGAATCAATTTTGATGTGACTCTGGATAAGTGCGATACGTGCAGAACAGAAAGATTTGTTAGGTTTCTTAATTTTATAATAAATTACAAATTTTCAAATCGATTGCAATTCGAATTCTATGTGAAGAATAGATGGTTGTTAAGGGTCGGGAATCCGGCCACTGCGTCCTTAGCAACTGATGATTCATCAGCTGTCAGCGGTTTTCCCCACTGACAGCTAAATGAAAAAAAAAAAGAATGCCGGCAATAATAAAAAAAAATGGCTTGGGGTCCCCCCCAATGCATGCTATGCCTCTCGGATCTGGTATGGATTTTAAAGGGAACCCCACGCAAACATTTTTAATAAAATGGCATTGGGTCCCCCCAAAATACATACCAGACCCTTATCCGAGCATGCAGCCCAGCAAGTCAGGGGTGGAAGAGCGAGCCCCCCCCCCTCCTGAACCAAGCCAGGCCACATGCCATTAACATGGGGGGTGCTTCCCAAAGCACCTTGTCCCCATGTTGATGAGGACAAAGGCCTCTTTCCCACAACCCTGGGCAGTGGTTGTGGGGGTCTCCGGGTGGAGGGCTTATCAGAATCTGAAAGGACCCTTGAACAAAGGGACCCCCAGATCCCACCCCCCCCCATGTGAATGAGTATGGGCTACATTATACCCCTGCACATACACCAAAAAAGTGTAAAGACACTACACCAGTTTTTGACAATTCCTTTATTAAAAATTAAAAACAATGTCCCCGGGTGTAGATCCATTGTCAATCACGCCGCCTGCTGCCACCCCCCGCTCCAAAAAAAGAAAAAAAAATCTCCGGCCCTGACAAACACTCCTGCCCTCTGCCTGCTTTGTTGTGTGACAGCTCTAAAATACCGAAGGGGCATGGAACGGCCCCCTTTTGACTTCACTGACCCAGCATGCCCTTGGTTGACAACGTCATAAGGGGCGGTGCCACCCAGAGATGTCACCGGGTGGCCCCACCCTTTAGTTATTTAAGAGCTGTGATACGGTGGAGCAGGCAGATGGTGGGAGCCTTCATCGGGCGGAGGTTTTTTTTTCTTCTTTTTTTGGGGTTGGCAATGCGGAGGGCTGCGTGATGGATCTACTTCGGGGAACATTGTTTTTTTTTTTTTTTTAACAATGAATTTTTTTTAAAATGGTGCCCTCCTTGCCCCAAAGCACCCCCCCCCCCCCATGTTGAGGGCATGTGGCCTGGTATGGTTCTGGGGGGCACCCCCTCCCCCCCTTTTCCTGACCTGCCCGGCTGAATGCTCAGATAAAAGTCTGGTATGGATTTTGAGGGAGACCCCATGCCGTTTAATTTTGTTTTCATTTTTTTTATTGCCGGCATTATTTTTTTCACATTCAGCTGTCAGTGGGGAAACCCTGTGGGGACAGCTGATGAGTTATTGGTTGTTAAGAATGCTGAAATTCGGGTTACAGGCCCGCTCCTTAACAACCAGCTATTCTTCACACAGAATTCAAAACGGTCTATCAATTTTTGACCGATTCAAATATCAGTCGTTCTGAAAATTTGTAATTCGTTAAAAAATAAGGAAACCTAACACATTTTTCCATTCTGCACAAGTCACACTCATCCAAAGTCGCATCAAAATCGCATCAATGTCCCACTATGTCGCACAGTAAAGTCACAATGGAAATCACATGATGTTTAAGTTGCACAAGTGTGAATGAGGCCTTAGTGTTATAGGGGAACGGCTGGACTGAGGAGATGCTAGAACTAGTATTGTCCATGTCTAAAGGGGTCCCGGGGAATCTTTATTTCATAGAAAATAATCCAGAAATAGATCTGCAGATCAGGGTCTGGATTGTGCTTGGCAGAAGAGCTGACAATCCACGTCAGATTTCCCCCATGATAACCCCAGAGACATCTATCATCTGTTCATCCACCAGAGGACCCGAAAAAAAATATAATTTTTGAAAAAAAAAAAAAATCATTTAAAAAAAAAAAAATTTTAGAAAAAAAAAAATAAAACTTAAAAAAATCATTTAAAAAAAAATCATTAAAAAAATAAATAAATAAATGAAATAAATAAAATAAATTTTATTTTTGAAAAAAAAAAAATCATAAAAAAATATATAATTTTTGGGGGCGGAGCTTGCCGCGGAAGGAGATAGACGCTCTGTGAGAGAGCTCCGCAGCACACAGGGACAAACCGGCACAGACCAGGCTGCAATCACAGCAATTGCTGCGGAATTCACCCACCGGAGCTGGGACAGGAACCGAGGCACCGATCGGCAATGTCCAGGAGGAACAAAAACATGAAAAAGCCGCAAAAGATGACTGAATACTTTCCGCTGGGACCCAGGCAAGATGGCGGCGGCGGGCCTGCAACACGAGGAAGATTCAGCACACCGATGCCGACATCATCCAAAGGTAATCCAAACAAAAGGATGGCCCCACCACACTGCCCACAATCGCCCATACATACCCCAACCTCGGGGAGCCCAGAAAAAGCCAGATTAAGGCTGGATGCCACGGATCCCATCCTGTCCCACTCTCAGGGCCTAGACTCAGGGGAGGACACAAGGGAACTCCCGGACTCTATTGACACGTTCCCCACATCTAACCAGTCTGTGCTGGATACCACACTAAGAGACATGTTAGTCTCCCTAAGGAGCTCTTTGCATACCGATATGCTTTCTTGTGTCCACAACCTGGGGATAGAATTGAAAGAAATTGCTGCTAGAACTGATCACATTGAGCATAAAATGGGTGAATTTGCGACCACCATCAATGATCTGGTGGACGCTCATGATGACCACGCAGACGAAATGGACGCCATTAAAGCTAAAATGGCAGACATCGAGGACCGCTCAAGAAGAAATAATTTTAAAATTAGAGGGGTTCCCGAATCGGTCGCACAACCTGATCTGAAAATGTATGTCACCCAGTTATTCCAAGCCATGATCCCGGAACTAACTGAACTTGATATCACAGTGGATAGAATCCACAGGCTGCCCAAACCGTCTCACCTGCCGGACAATATACCCAGGGACGTAATCCTGAGACTCCATTTTTTTCACATAAAGGAGCGCCTGATGGCCGCATCTAGGAACAAAGAGAACCTTTCCCCGCAATACAGAGACCTGCAATTCTTTGCGGATCTATCCCAATTCACCCTGCAAAAAAGAAGGAACCTCAACACGATCTCTAAAGCACTAAGAAACCACAAAATTGCATATAAGTGGGGTTTCCCGACAAAACTAATCATTACTAAAGATGGGAAGGATCACGCTGTAGACACCCTTGCGAAGGGAATGCAACTCCTCCACAAATGGCAAATTATCCCAGATGCAGCCGAAACCAGCAAACACCGCAGTCCTCACCGCACTGACGAAGACTGGAACCTGGTCGCCCCCAGACATGCACATAAGGAAACCTAATTCACCTGCAGCCACCACATATTCTCACCTACCGCTCCCTGTCTAGGAGAAATATTTGCTGCTAAGCTGAACTTTTCTTTTACTTGTTTTTTTTTTTTTATTTTCTGCAATTGCACTTTTTTTTATCTACCCCCCAAAAACATCTTGAGTGACTATCAGTCACACCCGGGTCATGATGACCCTCCTCCTCCCTTACAGGAGACTCTCGTTCTTTGCCCAATGTTTATTTCCTTGTTTCACCTGACTACTGTTTATGCCCGCAGTACTAACCTCCAGCAAACAGGCGCAAGACTACATCTAATATGGATCTCTAGCCTCACGGGCCACTTCCTCGCAGAATCCAGGATCAGCCGTGACCACTCCAAGACCAAATGTAAGTGTTTTCAACACATGCTACACTACACACACCGGTTCGACATTGCAAATGGTCGTTAACTTTCTGACAATCAACGCTAGGGGACTCAACCACCCCGCCAAGCGCAGATCTATGTGGAAGGAGGCTACTAAACACAATGGAGATATCCTTTGTGTCCAGGAGACTCATTTCAAAAAAGACGCACAACCTGGGTGCTCCCACCCCAAATTTCCGCATGTTTTCTTTGCAAGTTCCGGAGAAAAGAAAAGAGGAGTATTGACGGCAATCAGAGACTCGGTAGCCTTCAAACTCCACAGAGAATTCCAAGACCCGCAAGGCAGATTCCACATCCTAGTGTGTGACATTAATTCAGCTACATACACAATTGTGAACGCCTATGCACCTAATCACAACCAGATCGGCTTTTTTCATAAGCTCATGAGGAAAGTCTCTCAGGTAAAAAAAGGACACTTGTTACTATGTGGGGACTTTAATCTTCCCCCAGACCCTAAGGTGGACTCCAGCTCTTCCTCCAATAGGAAACTACCGTCTCTTCTACCCATCCTACAATCCTACGAACTGTACGACGCATGGCGATGCATCAATGCTAGCGAAAGAGACTACACCTTTTTTTCCTCCAGCCATCAAACCTACACTAGACTAGATCTTTTCATTTTAGACAAATGGTTACTACCGAAGGTTAAAACATCTGTCATTAATGATATAACCTGGTCTGATCACGCCTCGGTGTCACTGCGGGTGGACGACTCATCCAACAACAATCCGACTTACATTTGGAGATCCAACCCGCAGTTGATCCAGGAAGATCGGTCCAGGCTAGCAACTGAATTATGCAATTGTTTTGAATGTAATGAGGGCTCTGTAGCGGACCCCTTTGTGACGTGGAATACGCACAAGGCGTTCATGCGGGGCCTTCTCATCCAACTGGGAGCTAGAAAGAAGAGAATGAGGGGGCAGCGCATACTAAATATAACAACCCAAATCCACACTCTAGAAACCCAAAATAAAGCACAACCCTCCACTGCACTAACTGAAAAATTGGCGGAATTACGTCAAGAACTCCGTCTCATACTGCTGGAGGATTTTGAAAAGTCTTCCAGGAGGTTGAAGATGACATACTATGCTAACGGCAATAAGGCAGGGAAACTTCTAGCATCCCGCCTCAGAGGGATTAGATATAAGTCAAAAATAGCGCATATCCTACACCCCCATACGCAATCCAAACTATACCACCCCCAGGCCATAGCAGACGCATTCAGTGCATACTACGGCTCTTTATATAATTTAAAAGATGACACTAACACGACACAACCCTTACCTCACAAAATAACAGAATTTTTGAATAAAGTAAATATCCCCCACCTCTCTGAAGAGCAAATTACGGTGCTTAACTCACCATTTACAATTCAGGAGGTCTCCCAAGCAATCAAAATTCTTCCCAATAACAAATCACCTGGACCTGACGGTTTCACAGGAGAATACTTTAAGACATTTATAGACACTTTGGCTCCCAAAATGGTCGGTATATTTAACTGTGCTGCTGCCTCCTCACACTTCCCATCTGAAATGCTGAAGGCTATGATCGTTGCATTACCGAAGCCAGGGAAGGCACCGGATACCCCGCAAAATTTCCGCCCAATTTCTTTACTCAACAACGATCTAAAGATCTACGCCAAATTAATAGCCACCAGATTGGTAGACCTACTGCCCTCACTAATCCACCCTGATCAGTCCGGTTTCACTAAGGGACGTCAGACGGCGGACGCCACTAGACGTTTGATAAACGTAATTCACCTCACAAACAAAACCAAAACGCCTTCTCTGCTCCTAGCGCTGGACGCAGAGAAGGCGTTTGACCGCATACATTGGGATTATCTTAAGCAGGTCCTCTGTAAATTTGGCTTTACAGGCCATATTCTACAGGCCATTATGGCCTTATATACAAACCCATCAGCCCAAGTTTATGTGTCAGGAATGTTATCTACCCCCTTCGACATTACTAACGGCACTCGCCAGGGGTGCCCCCTGTCACCTCTTATTTTTAACTTGCTAATGGAACCCTTGGCGGCATACATTCGCCAACACCCTGAAATTACTGGGGTGTCGGTGGATGGTAAAATGCATACTATCAGTCTCTTCGCGGACGATATTATCCTAATGCTCACTAAACCTTCTACTTCCTTGGCTTCGGTACACCAATCCCTCCAGATGTTTAACGAACTATCATACTATAAAGTTAATGAGTCGAAGTCTTATCTAATGGGTCTAGGATTATCACAGACAACAAGGCAATACATCTCAAGTAACTTCCCTTATACATGGAAAGACAAAGGTATAGCTTACTTGGGAATCACCCTTACCCCTCAGGTCTTAGACCTGGTCAAAATGAATTACACCCCCTTTGTCTGCACTAACCAACAAACTATCATCCCTTCGGAAATTTGAACTCTCTTGGACAGGGAGGTTAGCGGCATTCAAAATGCAAATTCTACCACAGTTCCTCTATCTATTCAGAACATTGCCAATCCCAGTCCCCAAATTCTTCTTTCAGCAAGCACAAAGGGAACTAAATAGATATCTATGGGCAGGGAAAAAGGCACGTTGTGCTTTTCACAAGCTTATCAAGCTAAAATCAGCAGGAGGAATAGGCTATACCTCAATAAAGGACTACTACACGGCCACAGTTCTGACCCAAGTTAAAGCTTGGTTCCCAGACATTAGCAAACACCTATGGGTAGATCTAGAATACCACCAAATTAAAGGGAGGAACCTTTACAACTACCTAATAACAAGCCCCTTCCACCATAAAACTGCCCAACCCACCAATCTATCCCCTACCATCCAGGCATCTACTGACGCCTGGCGTGAACTTATTGAAACAGCCACAACAGAGGGACCTACCATCCCACTCAAACTCCCTATAACGGCCATGTCCTTTGTGATTCCAAATATCTCTCTGCAACATTGGAAAACCAATACTGCACAAGAGATTCAACTCAATGACCTGTTTGTAGGCCCCGCACTTAAAACATTTAGAGCTCTGCAGATTGAATTCTCCATTCCAGCATCAGACGAGTACCAATACATTCAACTAGCGCACTTCTTCAGAACTAAAAAAGAGAGGGTCGTAACCAATCTCCCCTGGCGGGTGGCGATGTTCTTCACCAATAGCAACACAAAAGTAAAAGGGACATCAGTGATATATACACACCTACAAGACAAACAGACATTCTCCAAACAAGCCCACATATTGTCCTGGGAAAAAGACTTAGAGAAAAGTTATACAATACCACAATGGGAATCAGCCTTAAAAACAACATATGCCTCTACAAGGAGCGCCAACCTCTGGGAGTTATCTCATAAACTACTTCTCAGATGGTATCTTACCCCGTACCGCATAGCCCAATTCGCCCCGAACGCATCCTCAAAGTGTTGGAGGAACTGCGGTTCAACGGGAACCCTAATACACATAATGTGGTCGTGCACACAAATCAAAAGATACTGGTCTCTAGTATTCCAAACTATATCAAACTTCACAAACACTACTGTAGCGGGATCCCCAGGATTGGCGCTCCTATCATTGGGCATAGACGAATTCCCCAACCCAGTTAGAAAACTAATATCTCACATCCTACACTGGAGGGACACAAACCCGCCTACCGTGGCGGAAACTCTAAGAACAATTAATACACATTGTACATACGAAACCCTATTTGCTCACAGCATAGGAAATTTCCCTTCTATTCATCCCATTTGGGACCCCTGGAACAAATGGTACCCTCAAAACACTGGTCGGAAATTTTTCAAAGCAAGAAAGTAAGTGGTCATCCCAGATCCCAGTAACCTACCAAAATTAGGGCTAGTCACGGTGAAACATGTTAATGTTCTCTATCCTTCTACTCTGTATACTGCTCTCCCACTCCTCTCCTATCTCTCCTGATTTCCTACTAAAATTTTCTAAGAAGCTGTTCTCAAAACCACGAAGAAAGAAAAACAACTTGAAAAAAAAACTAGAACTTGTATGTTTATATGAGCGCTGAGAGGGGGGGGGGGGCTCGCCCCTTCTGGCACAGTTTGTGCCCAGATGGGGTGCCAAACTGGCTCCCTGACCTTGGCATGTTTGACTACATTTATATACATGTATGTACAAATGTGATACAAAACTCAATAAAAACGATTGGAATTAAAAAATATATAATTTTTGAAAAAAAATATATATAATTTTTTGAAAAAAAAAATCATTTTTGAAAAAAAAAATCATTTTTGAAAAAAAAAATCATTTTTGAAAAAAAAATCATTTTTGAAAAAAAATGATTTATTTTTGGAAAAAAAATAAAACAAAAAAAAATCATTTCAAAAAAAAAAATCATTAAAAAAAATAAATAAATCATTTTTGAAAAAAAAAGTTTATATATATATAAATTATTTTTGAAAAAAAAAATCATTTTTGAAAAAAAAAATCATTTTTGAAAAAAAAAAATCATTTTTGAAAAAAAAAAATCATTTTTGAAAAAAAAAAAATCATTTTTGAAAAAAAAAATCATTTTTGAAAAAAAAATCATTTTTGAAAAAAAAAATCATTTTTGAAAAAAAAAAAAAATCATTTTTGAAAAAAAAAAAAATCATTTTTGAAAAAAAAATCATTTTTGAAAAAAAATGATTTATTTTTGGAAAAAAAATAAAACAAAAAAAACTCATTTCAAAAAAAAAAATCATTAAAAAAAATAAATAAATCATTTTTGAAAAAAAAAGTTTATATATATATAAATTATTTTTGAAAAAAAAAAATCATTTTTGAAAAAAAAAATCATTTTTGAAAAAAAAAAAATCATTTTTGAAAAAAAAAAATCATTTTTTGAAAAAAAAATAAAACAAAAAAAATCATTTAAAAAATAAATCATTAAAAAAAAAAAAAATCATTTTTTAAAAAAAATTCATTTTAGAAAAAAAATAAAATTTTGAAAAAAAAAACATTTTTAATTTTTGAAAAAAAAAATATATAATTTTTGAAAAAAAAAATATATAATTTTTGAAAAAAAAAATATATAATTTTTGAAAAAAAAATATATAATTTTTGAAAAATAAATATAATTTTTGAAAAAAAAATATAGTTCAAGTTCAACAGTGCTACCATATACCACCGCACCAGTCTCAGTGTCATCAGACCAGTGTAGCCATAAACAGTGTTACCATAACCGTATAACACCACACCAGTCCCAATGTCACCAGAGCAGTGCAGACAGTCACAGTGTCCCTGATCACAGTACACCAGTCCCAGTGTCATCAGACCAGTGTGACCATCAACAGTGTTCCCGATCACCAACACACCAGTCCATAGGTGTGCGCAGCCCATTGCATTAGGGTGTGTACCCCAAAGCGCAAACACTTATCTGTGTGTGTATATATTGTGTGTATATATATATATATATATATATATATATATAGCAGTAGGGTAATTGATAGTGTCAGTAGAGCAGAGGTTGGTGTCAGTAGGGCAGAGATTAGTGTTAGTAGTTTATTTTTATTATATTTTTATTATTACCTTTTTATAAAAAAAATTTTTTTAATTTTTACAACATTTTTTTGCAATCATTTATTATTATTTTTTTTTTACAATCTTTTGCGAGCCCCATTGGGGGGCTTTGGTGAAAAATCAGGGGTCTAAACCAGCCCCCGATGTCTCACTTTTGAGACAGAGATTCCCCAGTCCCTTTCTTCAGCAGCCAAGCAGCAGGGGAAATCTGTGCAGCACAGGGTGATTAGGGTGTGCCCAGGCACACCTGGCACGCCCTGTGCGCATGCCTATGCACCAGTCCCAGTGTCACCAGACCAGTGGAAGTCAGCAACAGTGTTCCCGATCACCACCACACCCGTACAGTGTAACAAAGTCTACCAATCAACTTCAGTACACGCATCCTGTCGGGTATTTCTGTACACTGTGATGATACATTAGCGCAGCAGAAGGGATTCCACCAATAACACGGGCTGTTCTGTTGGGTAATCAGGTGAATTTCTTCTAACTTGTGGTTGAAGGAAAGCAAATTGTATAATCTGTGGCCTGCCTTAGAGGAGAGCACACTGCTGCCTGTTCCATAGAAACTTAGAAAAGTACCTGCAGAAAAAAGAACGACTTGATGATGTGATTGTGAGATATATTACAGGAATTTCCCCCCTCGGTGCCTCTCGGTGTCAGTGAGAACCCTTCAGGATACGGAGAACCGGTCATACAGGACAGACACACCCTGAAAGATTAAGGAGATACTGATAGGAATGCAACACATCAATACAAAGCAAACAAGCAATGCAGGGGGAGAATGAGGGGAGTTGGAGCTTCAGTGAGACTTCCTCTGGTGAGGAGTGAATGGTAAAAAGCCCTGAGCAGAGCGCCCCCAGCAGGTGACACAGGGGAAGTGCGGGCTCCTTACATTTGTCTCATTGTATGCTCTGGATCCAGAGGTGTTACTAGGAATGTAGAAGACCTGGGGGGGGGGGGGGGTAAAAATGTGACACAATGACCAGTGGTTGTAGAGAAACCAATGGGAGAGAATACAGGAAAATAAATAAAACCCGAGTCTCCTGGTACTCAGAAGTTATACTTTTAATTGCTGGGCCATCAGCAAGAGTCTGACAGACATGAATACTCCTCATCATCAATATTTTCTATCTAATATTCCCCTCTCAGCACAAATCTTCTTCCCCACCCAAATCCCTCCTAAAACACCAATCCTCTCTTTTCCAAATCTCCTCCAATCACAAATTATTTCCTCTGACCAAATCCCACCTTCTAGCACCAAATCCCCCCCCCCCCAGAAAACATCCTCCCCCTCTGTCCATTTTCCTTCCCAGAACAAATATTTATCCCTCACCCAAATCCCCCCTCCCAGCATCAATCCCCCAAATCCCTTCTTCAGCACAAATCCTCTCCTCCCTCCAAGCATTAATCCTGCCCTCTGAAATTCCCCATCCCAGCACAAATCTTTGTCCCACACCCAAATCTCTCATGCCAGCACAAATAATCTACCCCTCAAAGTCCCAACTGCCAGCACAAATCTTTTGCCCCTCAAAATCCCTTCTCCACGCGGAAATCTTTGACCGCTAACCAAATGATCCTTCCCAATACAAATCCTTTCCTCAAATCCTCTTTCAAACACAATTTTTTGTCTTTTGTGCAAATCCTCCTCCCAATACCACCTAAAGTTGCTCCTCTATACACAACCCCCCCCCCCCCCCCTTATGCCCCTTTCAGCACAAATCATATGTCCCCCAAATATCACCTCCAGACACAAATCCTCTATCCTTCAAATCACCCCTCCCAGCACAAATCCGCTTTCCCCCTCCCCCCTCCCATCACAAATAATCTTCCCACAAATCCCCCTCCCATCACAAATTATCTCCCATCAAAAAACTCTTTATTCCAATACGTTTTTATTGAATTTTGTCAGAAAAGGTACAAAGTATACCGTGAATATAGTAAAACACAATAACAAGATAATAAAAACATAATAAAAGTAGCATCTGCTCTTATATTTAACCAAAGCAATTTGTAGGCACTTATACAATGCATATATTGGTGAGTTTCTTATTAGAATGATTCAAGACAATGTCCACTGTCTTTTTATTGTAAGAGGGTGAATCTCCCCCTCCGACACCCCTTCTGGGGTCACACTGTGTCCTGGGAGGGGAGATTCTGTATCCCTCCTGATGCACATGTGTTAGTATCAGACATTTGTAGTGCTTACTGATTTACCCATCTTAGTTAGGTTTTGGTTATTGCTTTGAGCAAGAAAATAAAAATCAGAAATGTATATATTCAAAATACGGTACTTGTATACCTAGATTGGATGGTAGCGCTTAATAGTAATCTTCCACTAATCTAAAGTAGTAGCTTGCATTAGCAAAATACCATGTGATTCTAAAGTTATATGCAAGACGTGTTACAGTCGTGTATACAAATATATCAAACTTTCAAATGGCAAAAAAAATTCCTTAAAAGTGCTTAATCAGTCTTTTTAACCACTTCAGCCCCGGACCAATTGGCAGCCAAAGGACCAGGCCCCTTTTTGCGATTCGGCACTGCGTCGCTTTAACTGACAATTGCGCGGTCGTGCGACGTGGCTCCAAAACAAAATTGGCGTCCTTTTTTTCCCACAAATAGAGCTTTCTTTTGGTGGTATTTGATCACCCCTGCGGTTTTTATTTTTTGCGCTATAAACAAAATTAGAGCGACAATTTTGAAAAAAAAATGCAATATTTTTTGCTATTTGCTATAATAAATATCCCCCAAAAATATATAAAAAAACATTTTTTTTTCTCAGTTTAGGCCGATACGTATTCTTCTACATATTTTTGGTAAAAAAAATCGCAATTAGGATTATTGATTGGTTTGCGCAAAAGTTATAGCGTTTACAAAATAGGGGATAGTTTTATAGCATTTTTTACTAGTAATGGCGGCGACCATTGTCATTTATACAGCAATCAGTGCTATTTAAATGCATTGATTCCTGTATAAATGGCAGTTGTAGTGAAAGAGTTAACCACTAGGGGGAGGGGAGGGGTTATGGGCTCTGACGTGTGTGTGTTTTTTTACATTAGGGGGCGGGGATGACGCCTGACGTCATTGATCGGCTTTCCTGATCACCGGGAACAGCCAATCAATGACAGGCAGTGTAGGAAGCGCGGGGAGAGGTTTGTTTACACAGACCTCTCCCCGTTCTTCAGCTCCGTAACCCGATCGTGGGACACCAGCGGCGATCGGGTCCGCTGGTCCCACGGCCGGGGTCACGGAGCTCCCGACCGGGTCGCGAGCGCGCCGCTGGCGGCGCGCGCGCGACCCACGGACAGGCATTTAAAGGGCCACCTACAGGTACGTGGTTTTGCCTGCCCGTGCCATTCTGCTGACGTATATATGCAGTGGGCGGTCGGGAAGCGGTTAATCTTCCACCACACCACTGTGTTCACTGTATCCTCTCCCATAAGAATCTCACTCACCAGATCCTGGTGCTCGCACTTTCGTGACAAGCAAACACGCTTATAAGATCTCAAACAGTAGTCCGGTGATTCCTCCACACTATCCAATATGTGATGTAGTGATTTTCCACATGTAAACGAAAAAAGTTCTCCGATAGTGTAATCCAATAAAACCACTTTATTAAAACCACACAACACAAAAAAGCTTCAACCAGTTCACTCCCATTTTTTAAAATATAAACCAGCAAAAGTGAATTAATAATCTCCACAGCAAGCTCCACTTTGAAATGTCACAATCACAAAATCGATCTGTAGTCGCGGCGGACTCGAGGTCTAATAATATCTCCTTTATCTCACCCTCTCCTCACTGCTCAGACCGCAGAATAGCTAGACGTTCTCCTGTTTGAAATTTGTCGCTTTTAGTGCTTCAGACAATTGCCGCTCAGCCATGCCCCTGACATGTTTCGTCACTCAAAGACTTAATCATGGGGAAGCTTTTTTGTGTTGTGTGGTTTTAATAAAGCGGTTTTATTGGATTACACTATTGGAGCACTTTTTTCGTTTACATGTGGAAAATCACTGCATCACATATTGGATAGTGTGGAGGAATCACCGGACTACTGTTTGAGATCTTATAAGCGCGTTTGCTTGTCACGAAAGTGCGAGCACCAGGATCTGGTGAGTGAGATTCTTATGGGAGAGGATACAGTGAACACAGTGGTGTGGTGGAAGATTAAGAAGACTGATTAAGCACTTTTGAGGATTTTTTTTGCCATTTCAAAGGACTTTGGTTACATTTTGCACATTTTCTCTCTGACACAATAAGAACTTTTGTGACACTCATTTTTTCTTTTTTTGAATTTTCATTTCTTTTATATAGGTCGCATATGCATATATTGTTTCACTATTTAAAGATATTCACTTATCACGTGGTGGAAGTTTGATATATTTGTATACACGACTGTAACACGTCTTGCATATAACTTTAGAATCACATGGTATTTTGCTAATGCAAGCTACTACTTTAGATTAGTGGAAGATTACTATTAAGCGCTACCATTCAATCATAGGTATACAAGTACCGTATTTTGAATATACACATTTCTGATTTCTAGTCTTTTAAGTAGCAGCTTTAGTTTAGTTAGGGGATCACTCTTTGGCGCAGTGGTGGAAATTTGAATTGGGGCGGAGTATTCAATTTCCATTTTTTTTACAAGAAAATAAAAATGCTTGAAACAGCTTACAATGTACATTAAACAAATAATGAAAAGAAAAGAGAAAAATAATAACTAAAATTTTAAGCAAAACGCGCGTTCACACAGCTTTTTGTGTCTTTTGATTGTATGTCAGTCATAAGTAGTATTCAGAACTTTTTGTCTGATACCAGTCAGTCCACGGTTTCCAGTGTTTGTGTGATGATTGAAATTTGCCCTCGGATGAAGCGAACATAATTCCGTATGTGGCGTGTGTGTTAGTCGTTATTATTATTTCCTTCATTGTAGGTGCTTCCTGGTCTTTCCAATGTCTCGTAATCACTAGACATGTGCATTCGTTTTCATCCGAATTTCGGGTATTTTCGTTATCGTTTTAAAAAATGATAACGAACGTGCGGAATCCGAAAAAAACGAAAGATCTGACATAAACAAAGGCTTTATTTTTGTTTTCGTTGTGACAACACTTCGATATAGATAGGAGATTCGACATGACGCTGACAATAGTGATCTGTGTCCATCGAACCTGTGGTTGAATGTGCCTAACCTTAGCTCTATTAGTCCAAGATTATTCGACATAGAGAGAAAAGATTCAACATTATAGAGACAATAGCAAAAATGATCGAATGTGCCTAACCTAACTCTATTAGTCCAAGATTATTCGACATAGAGAGAAAAGATTAGACATGAAGATTTGTCGAAGCAGTCACCGCGAGTGGACATTTATGGTCAAATGCTCTGCCCATAGGCTATAGAAGAATTCTAATGTTGGTTGACTAGTAATAATAATTAATAAATATAATTATTACTAGTGTCATACATTAGAATTCTACTATAGCTTGTAGGCGGAACATTCGACCGGAAATGTACGATTGCGGCGTCGTACAGTTTAGCTGCTCCGTCGAATCTTCTTAGAACATTCGACAGACACCATAAGCCTTCGATGACAGATTCAACCTTAATTATTTTCGGATTTTCGGGCGAATTTATTTTTTAACGAAACAAAATAAATAAAAACACATTTCGGGAGTAACTAAATAAATGTATTTTTTGGACCAAAACGAAATTCCGAAACAAAATATTTCAGTGTGCACATATCTAGTAATCACTAGTCTGGTGCTTAGTAAGATGTGGGTCGTTATTGCCCTGGTATCTTTTGGAAGCGAGTCTATACCTAAGGATAGAATAGCCAATCTTGGAGTTTTGGGGAAACTGAGTTTCAATGTTTGTGCAATCATGTCAAATACTTTGTCTCGAAGCTTACGTATATTTGGACATCCCCAAAAGTATATGGTATAAAGTACCTATATTGTTACATTCCCTCCAGCATAGTGGAGAAGCATGAGTATCGAATATAGAAATTCTATATAATAATATTTATTAATATTTTTTTTTTTATTAATAATATTTTTTGTGTTAGTTCCCATAGATTGATGCATTTAGTGGCAGAATATGTTGTTTGGAGTGCATGTTGCCATTGGTCTGGGGTGTAGAAGGCTCCCATCTCCTGCTCCCAGGCTTCGATGTTAAATGTTAGTTTGTTGTTTAGGGTGTTGTAGAATAAAGAAATTCCTTTGATATTAGTGGAGTGTTTGGTAAGGTGTAGTGTTATTCTCCAAGGTAGTTGGACTGAGAGTGGATGATTGATTCGGAGAAAGTGGTTGATATGGAGGTATCAGACTCCCCCAAATTAAATTAAATTTGTATTGCTCTGAACGTTTTCATGGTAGGTCCTATCATAAGGTCTCTAATGTGTGTGATTCCTTTTTCTACCCAGTGAGTTATGTGGAGATCTGGTATAATTCCAGATAGACTGGTGATAGGAATTGGTAGTGATGATGTAGGGGAATTCGTTTTTTGTGTTTCTGTCAGTGTTTTCCATGCCTGGAGTGATGCTTTCATCGAGGAAGCTAGAGAAGTGATGCAGGGAGAGTTGAATGTGCTTACCATTAAGTAGTCATAGAGGTTATTGTTTGGAATTTGATTTTCCTCTAATTCTTGCCATCTTGGTCTAGGTGAATTGGGTAACCATGTTCTCAATTGCGCAATAATCGAGGCAATATAGTAATATTTAATCAATACATTTCCCACTCCTCCCACCTTTCTTGATGTTATTGATTTTTTGAAGGCCCATCGCGCTTTCTTTCCTTTCCATAGAAACCTGTCAACTATGGATTGAACTTTGGATAAATAATAATTGGGAACTGGAATAGGAAGTGCCCTGAACATGTAGATTAGTTGTGGTAGTATCACCATCTTAAAAGCTGCTAAACGCCCTGACCATAATGCCGCGTACATACGACCAGACTTTTCAACCGAACTGGTCCGACGGAACAAGTCCGTCGGACAATTCGACTGTGTGTGGGCTTCATCGGACCTTCAGCGGACCGGTTCTGTTGAAAATCAGATGGACTTTAAATTTAGAACATGTTTCCGGTCGAAAAATCCATTCGTTTGTATGCTAGTCCGACGGACAAAAACCGACACTAGGGCAGCTATTGGCTACTGGCTATGAACTTCCTTATTCTAGTCCGGTCGTACGTCATCACGGTCAAATCCGTCAGACTTTGGTGTGATTGTGTGTAGACAAGTCCGTTGAAACTCTGTTGAAAAGTCCGACGGAATTCAGTCCGTTGAAAAGTCCGGTCGTGTGTACACGGCATTAGAGTTCTGTTTTAGCTAAATCTTAAAGTCTTGATGTTAGGGAGTTGAGAAAGGGAACATAGTTAGCTTTAAATAGATCCTCAGTTAAAGCGGTTAAGGTGATTCCCAGACATTTTATACCATCATTACTCCACGTGTATGGAAACCGTGAACTGAGTTTGTTCTTTAGTTGTGTGTTTATGCCCAGTCCCAATATGTAGGATTTACTTTTGTTCACTTTATAGTAGGAAATTTTATTAAACATTTGTAGTGCTGCATGTACCGAAGCCAGGAATGTTTCAGGGTCTGTGAGCATCAGAATGATATCATCGGCAAATAGGCTAATGATGATATGTTCGGATTTGTGGATCAGGAATCCTTTGATGCTCTGGTCTGATCTTATATACGTAGCCAAGGGTTCTAATACTAGGTTAAAGATTAAAGGGGAAAGTAGGCAACCTTGGCGGGTTCCATTTGTTATGGTGAATGGTTTGGAAAGTACCCCTGATGTATATACTCAGGCTGAGGGTTCTGAGTAAAGGGTCATTATTGCCGTTAGGATGGTTCCAGAGAATCCAGATTTCTTTAGGACCAGATCTAGGTATCCCCAGTGGACTCTATCAAAGGCCTTCTCTGCGTCCAGTGCTAGCAGCAGAGAAGGCCTTCGCTGGATCTTGGCTAAGTGAATAATGTTTGTCAGCCTCCTAGTGGCGTTGGGGGTCTGACGTCCTCTGGTAAACCCAGTCTGGTCCGAATGTATTAGATGAGGTAGAACAGGGCTCAAAATTTCAAGTTCTGAGCCACTAGCCAGGCCTCAAGGGTTACTCGCCACCAGTTTCCCCACCCAACCCCTACCATGCCCTGCCCCTACTTCTGCCACTAATCACGCCCTCACAAATGATCTCGTGAAATGACACCTAAATGTTTTATGCAGAATTAAGTTACAAAAATAAATATTAACAACTTTATTAGTTCCCCTCAGCACAGCCTCATCAGTGTCCATCAATGCAGGCTCACCTGTGCCCATTATTGCAGCGTGACCCATGCCCACCATTGCAGCCTCACCGTGCCCACCATTGCAACCTCACCGTGCCCGCCATTGCAGCCGCACCGTGCCCGCCATTGCAGCCTCACCGTGCCCGCCATTGCAGCCTCACCGTGCCCCCCATTGCAGCCTCACCCTGCCCCCCTTTGCAGACTCACCGTGCCCCCTTTGCAGACTCACCGTGCCCCCTTTGCAGACTCATTGTGCCCCCCTTGCAGACTCATTGTGCCCCCATTGCAGACTCATTGTGCCCCCATTGCAGACTCATTGTGCCCCCATTGCAGACTCATTGTGCCCAGCATTGCAGATTCATTGTGCCCAGCATTGCAGATTCATTGTGCCCAGCATTGCAGATTCATTGTACCCCCATTGGAGATTAATTGTGCCCCCATTGCCGACTCAGTGTGCCCCCATTGCCGACTCAGTGTGCCCCCATTGCCGACTCAGTGTGCCCCCTCTTCAGATTCACTGTGTCCCCATTGGTGGCCGGATCATAACAGGAGGAAGCGGAGACCCGCGGGATCGCAGTGCGGTATAGCACGCTATAACAGCTTACATTTAAATCTGCTCTGCTCCGCTCGCCGTGACACACAGCCCCGCCTCCTCCTGACCCTGCGCCTGTGATAGACAGAATGCATCCCAGTATTGGACCCGCATTCTGTCTATCACAGGCGCAGGGTCAGGAGGAGGCGGGGCTGTGTGTCACGGCGAGCGGAGCAGAGCAGATTTAAATGTAAACTGTTATAGCGTGCTATACCGCTCTGCGATCCCGCGGGTCTCCGCTTCCTCCTGTTATGATCCGGCCACCAATGGGGACACAGTGAATCTGAAATGGGGGCACACTGAGTCGGCAATGGCTATACCGCTCTGCGATCCCGCGGGTCTCCTCTTCCTCCATGCTCTCTATCGGAGCGATCACTGGGAGAACGGCTCCCAATCAACCCCGCCTGCCAGCGGTGCTAGCCCCACCACTCCCAAGCAGCCCAGCTCGCAAGCCCTCATTTTCCACTCGCAAAATGCGAGTAGGCGAGTGGAAAATTTGAGGGCTGAGGTAGAATATCTATCAGGCGATTTGCTATAAATTTTAGCGTACAATTTTAGATCGGTATTTAATAGTGATATGGGTCGGGAATTAGCTGGAGTGTTTGGTTCTTTTCCTGGCTGGGTAACATCACTATCAGAGCATTAAACATTTCTGGTGGAAAGGAGGAAGAGGCCGCAGCTGCATTAACCACTTCAATACCGTGGACTGTCATATGACGTCCACAAGATGGATCTCCCATCCTGGGTGGACGTCATATGACGGCGCACGCGCCACCCGCGTCGTTGCTCGGGACCCGGTGCACGTGCCCGGCGGCCACGATGTCCGCCGGGCACCCGCGATTGCCCGGGAACACAGCAGGACTGTGGAGCTGTGTGTGTAAACATACAGCTCCACGTCCTGTCAGTGGAGAGGAGACCGATGATGTGTTCCCAGTACAGAGGAACACTGATCGGTCTCCTCCCATTGTGAGTCCCCTCCCCCCTCAGTTATAATCACTACCATAGGGAACACATTAACCCCTGCAGCGCCCCCTAGTGTTAACCCCTTCCCTGCCAGTCACATTTACACAGTAATCAGTGCAATTTTATAGCAACGATCGCTGTGTAAATGTGAATGGTCCCAAAAATGTGTCAAAAGTGTCCGCCGCAATGTCGCAGTCATAAAAAAAAAATCGCAGATCGCCGCCATTACTAGTAAAAAAAAATTAAAAATGCAATAAATCTATCCCCTATTTTGTAGACGCAATAACTTTTGCGCAAACCAATCAATATAAGCTTATTACGATTTTTTTTTACCAAAAATATGTAGAAGAATACATATCGGCCTAAATTGAGTAAAACATATTTTTTTTCCATAAAGTAAATTGGTTTTGCACAGAGGATTTGTTTATAGAGATAAATTATTTTAGATGGTCCTCAATAATTTGTTTGGTTTCTGGTTGTTGCATGAGAAATGAGTTAGCTCTCCACAATGGGACTGAGTTGACTGTTGAGGCATCAGTTATAGAAAGTGTTATAGAGGCGTGATCAGACCACGTGATGTTGTTAATGGATGAAGAAACAGTTCTAGTTAGAGTCTGTTGGTCTACCAGGAATAGGTAAATTCTTGTGTATATATGATGTGGGGCGGAGAACATAAAGTCTTTTTTTCTCCAGAATGCAAGCACCGCCACACATCATATAGGTCCTCTTTATAAAGGGTTTCTTGAAGGGATGCAGCTGGACGTTTTGCTGTTGTTGTTGTGTCTATGGTTGGGTTTGGCACTACGTTAAAGTCTCCACAGATCACTAAAAAAAAACTCTCTTGTGAGTTTTTATTTTTTTTCATAAGTTTGTGAAAGAAGGGAATCTGGTGCTTGTTTGGAGCGTACACATTCACAATTGTGTACGTTACTAGGTTGATGTCACATACTAGGATTAGGTAGCATCCATGAGGATTTGTATATTCTGCATGCAAAACGAACGCTACAGTATCTCGTATTGCAGTCATAACTCCTCTAGACTTTGAATCTGCATTGGCAAAGAAAGTGTATGGAAAGTTCCTGTGTTTGCATACCGGAGTGGACACATTGCAAAAGTGAGTTTCCTGAGCACACAGTATGTCACATCTATTTGTCAGGGCTTCTTTCCACAAGGATTTCCTTTTTACAGCGTGGTTAAGACCTTTGGTATTTATAGATAAGAACTGGATAGACATGGTGATAGTGGTTGCAGAAGTGTTATGCCGCGTACACACGGTCGGACTTTCCGGCAGAAAAAGTCAGACGGAATCTTTTTATCAGATTTTCCAATCGTGTGTGTGCCTCATCTGACTTTTTTATTTTATTTTTTTAATTCTGACGGACCTAGAAATAGAACATGTTTTAAATATTTCCGACAGAACCAATTCCTATCAGGAAAACTGCTCGTCTGTATGCTGTTCCGACTAACCAAAAATGCTGCATGCTCTGAAGCAAGTACGAGAAGGCAGGTATTGGCTACTGGCTATTGAACTTCCTTTTTCTAGTCCCGTTGTACGTGTTGTACATCACTGCGTTCTAGATGGTCGGACTTTGGTGTGATCGTGTGTAGGCAAGACAGTTTCAGCGGAACTCCGTCGGAAAAAGCTTCAAAGTTTATTCCGACGGGAAAAACGGTCGTGTGTACGTGGCATTAGTATTGATTTTTGTGTGAACATATATAGGGCAAGAGCTTTCTCTTGTGGGCATTGTGAGAAAGGCATTGTCATTCGTGTGTTAAGATTGCTCACTGTGGTTCTAGGATTACCTCTGGACATATACTGTTTCCTCCAGATCTTGGTTCTGTCTGATTTCCACGATTTGTAGAATCTGTGATATGCTGTACTTGAGACTTCACACTCATCTGTGTAGTTCCAGAAATAAAAAGGAAAAACAAGAAAAATAATCCAAAAACAGAAAACATAGTTTGTTATGTAACATTTCAACTTTTCATAAACCTTAAAGTATCCCGCATGGAGAAACTCCTCCATATGGTTCTGGGGAGTTTTACCCATGTGCAGCAAACTGCTACTCAAGTGAATTGGGTGGTGAGTTCAAGCCTAATGGCTATTCAAGGTCACCTCGTATGGACACATAGTAACTCCTATTCACTAAAGTGTATTAATTATGTGATTTGGCGTTCCTTTGCGTAACTGTTTTCCAGTCCGGGGTGGGCGCTCGTCTATTTGTTGTATCATTGTTGTCATCGCTGGGGTCTGGAAGAATTTTCCAATCCTTCAGCAGGGAAATATCCTTGTCCAGAGAATCCACAACATATGTTTGGTCCTGTTTAGTGATGGTGATTTTAGTTGGATAACCCCATCTGTAGGGTATGTTATGATTCCTGAGCACTTTTGTGATAGTGTTCAGATTTCTTCTTTTTTGCAGTGTGTGCTGAGAAAGATCAGGGTAGAATTGCATGTTTTGATATTGCGATGGGATTCGTTCCTGTTTGCGCATCGATTGCATTAGTTGCTCTTTCACGTGAAAAAAGTGCAGGCGCAGAATCACATCTCTGGGGACTTTATCAGGGAGATACGATGGTTTATGTAAGCGGTGTATTCTATCAATGGTGACTTCCATGTCAGAAAGGTCAGGTAAGAGGGAGGTGAATAAATCGATCGCAGGTCTGATGGTTGCAGCGATTCAGGAATCCCCCTTACTTTTAGATTGTTCCTTCTAGACCTGTCTTCAATGTCCGCTAACTCCTCATTAGCGTCCACCAGCTCATCTATGGTGGAAGCATACTCCCCCAGTCTCCACTGCACTCAATTCCCCGCTGAATCTGTGCATACAGTTCATCATGTCAATGTGCTTCTCAGTGACACAAGCATGTCCTTAAGGACATTGTTCATTACAGGCTGGTTCATAGTGGGGAATGTAGTTATTGAGTCAGGTAGTTCTCTGGTGTCATCCACTGAGTCTGTTACAGGACTCATTGCTGGGCTGCATCCAGTGCCATCTAGCCTTAATTTGGCTTTGGTTGGGCTCCCTGACGACGAGGAGGGAGGAAGGGAGTGTTGGCTGCTGTGGGACTCATTATTTTGAGGTGATGAGGCTATTGTGTGAGGTTTGGGCTGGTGTTTGTGGGCCGGGGTGAATGAGGATCCGGCGCCATTTTGCTTACATCCATGCTGCGGCTGTGTGTGAAAGTCCGTCAGCCGTTGTGGTTTGGATGACCCTTTTCTTTTGTTGGTCATGGCCTTCAGAGGTGCCCCGGTTCGGATCGCCAGCTGGGTTGGTCGAGATGGAGTGTTTTTTGTGCTGTTTTTAGCCGCTGTATCCACGAGGGTGCCGGAGCTCTGGAGTTATGCTGCCATTCAGCTCCGCTGCAGGCCACACCCCCCAGCAACAATTTTTATCCTCCACCCAAATCTCCCCTCTCAGTACAAGTTCTACCCCCCAAATCCCCCCTTCTAGACAAAATCTTTGTCGCTCACCCAAATCCCTCCTCCCACCACAAATCCTTTCTCCCCTAAATAACCCCAAACAGCACATATCCTTTCCTTAACCAAATCACTCATCCCAGCACAAATCCTTATCCTCTAACAAAATCCCCCTCCAAGCACTTATTTTTACCCCACAAAATCCCCACTTCCAGCGCAAATCCTCTCCCCCAAATTCCACCTCTTTGTACTTCACCCAAATCCTTCCTAACACAAATCCTTCCCCCATAGCCCAGCACAAATTTTCTTACTGCCCAACATTCCCTCATCCCAGCATAAATCCTGCCCATCTCCCCTCCCAGCACAAATTATCTTTCTCCAAATCCCTCCTACCAGCACAAAACCTCACCTCAAAACCCCCTCCCACCACAAACCCTCTCCCCGACCTAAATCCATCCTCCCAGCACACATCATCTCCAATCCCCAAATCCCTCCTACCAGCACAAATCCTCACCATAAAATCACCCTCCTACCACAAATGCTCTCCCCGACCCAAATACCCCCTCCCAGCACAAACCCTCTCCAACACCTAAATCCCCCCTCCCAGCACAAACCCTCTCCAACACCCAAATCCCCCTTCCCAGCACAAACCCTCTCCAACACCCAAATCCCCCTTCCCAGCACAAACCCTCTCCAAAACCCAAATCCCCCCTCCCAGCACAAACCCTCTCCAACACCCAAATCCCCCCTCCCAGCACAAACCCTCTCCAACACCCAAATCCCTCCTTCCAGCACAAACCCTTTCCAACACCCAAATCCCTCCTTCCAGCACAAACCTTCTATAACACCAAAATCCCCCCTCCCAGCACAAACCCTCTCCAACACCTAAATCCCCCCTCCCAGCACAAACCCTCTCCAAACACCCAAATCCCTCCTCCCAGCACAAATATTTAATCCCCACCTAAATTTATTCTGCAGTAAAAATCCCCATCCCAATGTCCATATCTCCCTCCCAGCTCTAATTCCCACTCCGCATCCACCCTTCTAGCACAAATATCCCTGCCCCAAAAGGCCACCCCAATACAAATAGCCCCCCATATTCCCCCTCCCAACACAGATATATTATTCACTATTGGTTTATTAGTCCCTTTTGCTTTATATGCTTTATATTTCACTTGTTATTTTATAGATGGTTTTAGTGCTGCTTTTCTTAAGTATTTACACTGAGTGCAAGGTTTATTTATTTTGTTTACAATTTATACTCTAAAAATTAATAATGGTGTCATTTTATTGTAATGGCGGTATTAGGAATATTCTTTCTTATTAAAAAAAAGTCATTCAGTGCAGCACATCAGTAACATTATAAAATAGAGTCTTTGATAGATACCAGTCTCATTACTTACTTCCGGCTGACATACAACTTCTCCTGCTTCTCACATTTCTTTGGATTCAAAAATATGTAATTTCATATGGGATTAAATCTGTTTAGTTTTTATATAAAATTTAGGGAACTAAATTTTGATTTCATATTCCTCCCTGATAAAAGCCTCCTCCCTGCCTTGCAAATTGCCTCCTATTATATTGGATGAGCTTCTGTGCCTCAAATGTGTACAATGTGTATTCAGTGTCTCTGGAAAAATAATTCATTCCGACTCTCTGGATCCACATCCTCATCACCTCATAAAGAATTGGATTCTGTTCAGCAAACAAATACATTTACTTTAAAAAGGCTTTTTAATATTTATGGCTGAAATATGACAACTCCCTGCCTTCCAACCTGTCTCCCCTGAAAAGGGATACAATTGTGTTATGTTACCCCAACATTTCATTACTGTCTGTATTACCATGTACTCGTATTAAAAGGTATCCTGTTCTCTCTGCATCACTTCCGTTATGTGAAATATCTGGCGATCCTGCCAGTCCCCTTGCTTTCCTGTTTCAAACTGACCACCTGGGGGAGGGGGGAGTTTTCTTCTTTGCATTCTACTTAGGAGCACAGCTTTGCTTTATTCCAGTAAAGCAGTGTGTGCTGTGCTCTTTGTCTCCCCCTACAGTGCAGTACATGCCAGGAAGAGGTAAGGTAAAGGACTGATAATTTTTAATAGACTATCTTTTTACTGTATGTGTGTTTATATGTGTGTGCATGTATGTGTGTCCATGTATGTGTGCATATATGTATGTATATATATGCATGTGTATGTGCATGTATGTATATGTGCATGTGCATATGTATATATGTGTGTGCATGTATGTGTATGTGCATGTGTTTATATCAGTGGCGGTGCATCCATAAGGGCACACGGGCGCCACCCCCTTTCTCCAGCCACCCCCCTCTATGACTAATAGATAGATTCATGCATTGCATGAATCTATCCATGGCCGCCTCTGCCACCCCCTATTCAGGAGCCCAGACCCTTTTTGGGCGGGGGATATTTTTGTAGCACCTGATTAAAGCCATAGACTCTAATAGGCTTTAAAATAGCTGAACTGTGAGCGCCATGCTTGGCACTCGCAGTCCACCCAGGTGTGTTAGAAAAGCAAAAGAACACTGAACCGCCTCTCCGCCAATCAGGTGCTCGGGTCTGTTACCTGTCACCTGATTGTCTGAAACGGAATTGGATGCTTATTGGACGCCTATCAGGAGGAGAGGATGGGAGGAGCTGCATGGAGGACCCCACTCATCACCGTCACCCGCTGCCCCACTGAGACAGGGTTAGTGCCAGGCAGACTTCGAGCGGGTAAGGGGAGTCACAGTGGCAGCAATCAATGGCACAGTTGCAGCATTTGAAGGCACACTGGCAGCATTTGATAGGCAAAGTGGCTGTGTTTGATGGGCACAGTGGCTGCGTTTAATGGGCACAGTGGCTACGTTTGATGGGCACAGTGGCTGCGTTTGATGGGCACAGTGGCTGCGTTTTATGGCACAGTGACAGCGTTTGATGCCACAGTGGCTGTGTTTGATGGGCAAAGAGGCTTCGTTTGATGGGCACAGTGGCTGAGTTTGATGGCGCAGTGGCTGCATATGATGGGCAAAGTGGCTATGTTTGATGGGCACAGTCGCAGCATTTGATGGGCACAGTGGCTGAATTTGATTGTACAGTGGCTGCGTTTGATGGGCAAATTGGCTTTGTTTGATGGGGACAGTGGCTGAGTTTGATGGCGCAGTGGCTGCGTTTGATGGGCAACGTGGCTTCATTTGATGGGCACAGTGGCTGCATTTGATGGCACAGTGGCAGCGTTTGATGGCACAGTGGCTGCATTTGATTGTCACAGTGGCTGCGTTTGATGGGCACAGTGGCAGCATTTGATGGGTACAGTGGCTGTGTTTGATGGGCACAGTGAGGCTGCAATTTATGTTTTTTTTCAGAATTTTTCAGTTTGTTTGCGCCCCCCAAAAATTTTGAGCACCAGCCGCCACTGGTTTATATGTGTGTGCATATTATGTGTATTATGTGTTTACATGTATGTATGCACATTTTATGTATGCACTTTTAATCCTGACTCCCTATATGTGTACAATCAGAACCAATTTTTTATTTTTTTTATATGTCATAAAAGGTTTTTACCTAGTTTTTATATGACCACCATTTTAATCTGTAGGGTCTTTGCTTAAAAAAAAAAAATATAATGTTTGGGGTTCAAAGTAATTTTCTTGCAAAAAAATAATATTTTTTCATGTAAACAAAAATTGTCAGAAAGGGCTTTGTCTTCAAGTGGTTAGAAGAGTGAGTGATGTGTGACATAAGCTTCTAAATGTTGTGCATACAATGCCAGGACAGTTCAACCCCCCCCAAATGACTTTTTGGAAAGTAGACACCCCAGGCTATTTGCTGAGAGGCATGTTGAGTCCATGGAATATTTTATATTTTGTCAAGTTTCGGGAAAATTACACTTTTTTATTTTTTTGCACAAAGTTGTCACTAAATGATATATTTATCTTTTTTATATTTTCATGTTTGAGCAATATATCATTTAGTGACAACTTTGTGTAATTTTTTTTTTTTTTTTTTTTTCAATCACTTGTGACAAAAAATATTCAATCAGCTCAACATGCCTCTCAGCAATTTCCTTGGGGTGTCTTCTTTCCAAAATGGGGTCATTTGGGGGGGGGGTTGCTATCTTGGCATTTTAGCACCTCAAGCACCTGAGTATTTGACCCGGTCAGGGTATAGGACGAAATGATACAGGTGATGGACTAAGTTACCTGCGTAACTCTGGACCAGCCGGGTGGTTGCAGGTAAACTCGCTGAACTCGTAGAAAGCCGTAGAGGCCAAGTGTATGGCAGCTTGTAGGACCGTACTGGGGAGAAGACCGAACGGGGACATGGCCAGGATGGTGGACATGTCCCTGAAGACCTCTCCGGTTATCGGTAGTCGCTTGTGCCGACTACAGGCTGACGTTTCTGAATTCCGCGCGGGATGGCCCGTACTGCAGGGAACGAGAATACGAAGGTGTCGTGGAGTTCTGGAGGGACATGTAGTGCTGCACGCCAGCCACGTACAGCCGTACGGCATTGTGGGATAATGCCAGGAGTGAGTGGCAGTAGGAAATAAAGGCCAGAATCCGTTTGACGCTGGACGGTACTCGGGGATATAGAGGCAAGAACTCGTTGAATGCCCTCCAGGCGGTCTGATAGGCCTTGCAGGTATTGCAGGAGAGTGATGCATTGACGAGGTTGGTAGCTAACGGTAATTGCTGAGTTACTCCAGGGTCAGCCGTGACCAGTCCGGGGTAGTGTCCGACTGGGGACACATAGTTAAAAGGGGGAAGCGGCTCTGCTGCTAAGTTGCGCTTCCCCGGGATGGATGAACAGTAGATGTTAAACTGATGCTGAAGGGACAATTAGACCAGCCTATGAAGGAAGGACATGACAGGCCTGGACTGGGACTTGCCTTGCTGATGATCTCTGCTGTGGCTAGGTTGTCGGTTGTAACGATACGATCTGTCCGGACCAGCTGTGGCCCCATAAGTGAGCAGCTGCCATGATGGGGTAGAGCTCAAAGAGGCAGACATTGTGACGAAGCCGGGTGTGGCCAGTGCCTGTGGAGGCCAGGGGGCTGTAAACCATAAACGTGTTAAAGCCAGGGGCTACTATTAGACCCGAAGGTCGATTCGGTAGCGAAAATAGTATGCCTCCTTCCCTTTTTTTTTTTTTTTTTCAAATTCGTTTTTATTGAAAATTAAGATTTTATAGAAACAGAGTACAAACATTGTACGGTAAATATAAAAGAAGAAATAGCAGGTTACATAGTATGACATGAAGTTTCCAAAATTACAGTGCAGTCGCTTCTTAAGTGCTTTAAGTATAGATCAGAGATGGGTAGGGAGTCTCTCCCAGAGATATGCGTATTTCTATTATAACCAGAAATAGGTGGGGTAGGAGGAGGGGGGGGGGGTGGGGGGGGGGGGGAGGATGGAACGCACAAAGGTGGAACAAGAGAACATTTCAAAATAGGTGTACAATTATCTATTGTCTTTTATACCATGAAGACCATACATCCCAATGACTTTGTAGCAGCTGGTTTCTGCCTTCCTTTTTTGCTATCATTTACTCAAAAAGGTAGTTAGTATGCATGATATCTAAGACCTCAGATACATTAGGGGTTACGTTCGATTTCCAGTTTTTAGTTATGATTGATCTGGCAGCTAGAAAAATGTGTGTTACTACCGTACGATAGTTAGGGGGAAACTTCTCAATATTGAGGTTCAATAAGGCCATTCCAGGGTCAGGAGACAGGAGAATTCCAGTAATCCGAGATATACTTGAGAAAACACTTTTCCAGAAACTGGTCAAGTTCTTACATTTCCAGAATATGTGTATTATGTTACCTACGTCCCCGCAGTTCCTCCAGCACAGGGGGGAGTTGTCTTGGTAGCATTTGGACATTCTATACGGGGTGAGGTACCATCTTTGAGCTATTTTTAACGAAAGTTCCCAGTGGTTCACACACCTAGAAGCTTTGTATAAGGATTTGAATGCCAATCTCCATTGTTCAGTTGTGTAGGATTCTCCTATCTCCTGTTCCCATTTGTGGAATGGTGGTAGTTTGGTGAACAGTGTCTTGTTTTGAAAGTGGTTGTAGAAAAGTCTTATGCCCTTTGTGGAGTTGGATTCTCTGCTGAGGAATTCCCTCACGTCACTTTGTATGGGAATATGCATTTTTTTTAGGGAATTCAGGAGATGCGACAATTGGAGGTATTTAAAGAAGTCGGTCTGGGGAATAGAGTATTTTGAACTTAAATCAGTAAAGGGCCTGAGTAGTTTGTTGTCGTATAGGTCAGATAGTGAAGTGATACCCTGTCTCACCCATCCAGAGAAGTTTGCGTTCGGGATTGCGCTGTTCATGACCTCTAGTGGAATCGTAAGATGTGAGTCCATGTCAGAAGGTGCGTTGTTTTTTTGAAGGTCCCTCCATGCCATGAGTGTTGCCCTAATAGTGAGTGGGAGTGTTTGAAGGGAAAATGGTTTCCAGGTATCTATAAGCAAGAGGTGGTAAAGGTTGTGTGTTGGGCATAGTGCCTGTTCTAGTCTGCACCAGGGGTTAGTTGGCTGTGAGGGGAACCAGTATTTAAGTTGGGTAAGCAGTGCTGCTCTGTGATAGTCTTTTAGATCTACAAGCCCCATTCCCCCCGCTAGTCTATGCTTGACAAGAAGTCGTTTGGAGCATCTCGGGCGTTTTGAGTTCCAAATGTACTGTTTTAGTAGAAGGTTGAGTGTCTTGAGATGGGACGGTTTTAGTGGGATAGGGAGAGTACGGAATACATACAAAATTTGGGTGAGAAGTAGCATTTTGAATGATGCAAGGCAGCCGGACCATGTCAATTCTGTTTTAGATAAGCGTTGAGTATCTGACGTTAGTTTGGTTATTAGAGGGGTGTAGTTGGCTTCTGCTAGTTTGCTAGGGTCTGCTGTTAAATGGAGTCCTAGGTAGGGTATACTGGAGGAGCTCCACGTATAGGGAAAGTTGTGTCGCAGTTGTTTTTGGAGATGGGTGGGTAGGTTAATTCCTAGGATGAGGGATTTGGTGAAATTCACTTTGTAGTAAGATATTTGGCTAAATTTGACAAGAATGGTGTGGGCTTGGGATAGAGAGGTCTGGGGTGAGGTCAAGAGGAGGATGATGTCATCTGCGAAAAGGTTTATGTTATGAGATTCACCTAGTATATTAAATCCTGGGGTTCCTGGGTGGGATCTAATTTTCTCAGCTAGTGGTTCTATGACCAGATTGAAAATTGAGGGTGAAAGGGGGCATCCCTGCCTAGTACCGTTGGTAATGGAGAAGGGACGGGATAACATGTTCGAAGTGTACACTTGGGCGCAGGGAGAAGAGTATAGGGCGAGGATTGCTGAGAGAATGAAGCCGGTGAAACCGAATTTCTCCAGTGTTTGCTTCATATAGCCCCAGTGGACCCTGTCGAATGCCTTCTCCGCGTCCAAGGACAACAGCAGAGAAGGCACCCGACAGGAGTCCGCATGTTGCAGGATATTCACAACTCTACGTGTGGCGTCGGCTGCCTGTCTGCCCTTAGTAAACCCGGTCTGATCTGGACCGATCAGCGTAGGTAGAATTGACAAGAGTCTGTGGGAGATAATTTTGGCATATAGTTTTACGTCCGTATTTAGAAGGGAGATAGGTCAGAAGTTGGGTGGTGTGTCATGTGATTTGCCAGGTTTGGAATAGTAACAATAAAAGCATTCAACATTTCGGATGGGAAAGAGGCAGAGGACGCCGCTTCTGAGAATACTTCTTGAAGAGGAAGAAGCAGGGTGTCCGAGAATGTTTTATAATAACTATTCCGCAGCCCATCTGGGCCTGGAGACTTGCCGTTGGGTAGTGTTTGAATAGCCTTGCGGACCTCAGACTCAGTAAAGGGAGAATTTAATGCTTCGAGCTGTGATGTTGTAGGTGTGGGGAGCGATAAGTCGTTCAAGAATTTGCTAATTTCCTCCGCTGAAGGTTGGGGGGTGTTTGAGTCATTTTTTAAATTGTAGAGGGAGGAGTAGTATTCAGCGAAGGAATCAGCAATGTTCTGTGGATTATAAATTTTGTGTCCGTCCGACGGGCTCGTGAGGTAGGAGATTCTAGTTTTGGCTCTTTGGTCCTTTAGTTTTTTAGCTAGGAGCTTTCCTGCTCTATTGCCAGCTGAATAGTGGTCGGCTTTAAGGTACAGTAAGTGTCTATTGTGTTGTTCTAGCAACATGAGTCTGATTTCCGCACGGAGGCTGTCTATTTGGTTTGCTGCTGAGAGGTCAGGGGTGGTTTTATTTTGGGCTTCTAGTAATTTGATCTTGGATAAGAGTGAATCAATTTTTTGCGTCCTCTGCCTTTTTGCCCTAGAGCACATCCGAATTAGTATACCCCTAATATACGCCTTATGGGCACACCATAAGGAAAAAGAGTTAGTAACAGAGTCCTTGTTTAGTATAAAGTACTCAATTAAGTGCTTCTTCACCAAAGCTACTTGTTCCGGTTGCTGCAGCAAGGACATATTAGCTCGCCAGATGTAAGCTGGCGAGGGTGAGTGTTTCTCCTCCACCACCACAGAGACAGGCGCATGGTCAGACCACGTTATGTCATGTATGGTGGAGGAGGAGATTCTTTGTAACAGGTTTTTGTCCGTTAGGATAAAGTCTATGTGGGAGTAGGTATTATGCCTGGAAGAATGAAAGGTATAGTCTCTTTCTGTGGAGTGTTGACACCTCCAGACGTCATACAGTTCTTCGGAGTGTAGGATGCGTTGAAGGGACGGTGGGGGTCTTTTGGCTTTGGAGGTAGTGTCGATCTTGTAATCTATTGTTGCATTGAAGTCCCCACATACAATAACCGCTCCTGTTTTGAAGGAGTTTATCTTGTACATTAGCTTCCTCAGAAACCATACCTGGTGTGTGTTAGGGGCGTAGATATTTATCAGGGTGTAAGGGCGGTTATTGAGTGTGCAGTTTATCATTATGTAGCGACCTTCAGGGTCTGCTTGCAATTCTTGCAGGGAAAATGACACAGAGTCTTTTATTGCTATGACTACGCCTTTCTGTTTCTTGGTGGAGGAAGCATGGAAGACATGAGGGAAGCTTCTATGATGAAAAGAAGGGGTGTCTGTGGAGGACCAGTGTGATTCCTGCAGACAGATAACATCTGCATGGAGTTTGCAAGCTTCTTTCCAAACTGATGCCCTTTTGGCTGGATGATTCAGGCCGTGGACATTAAAGGATGTTATTGTGATAGCCATACTGGGTGTGGTGTGAAAAGAGAAGAGTACCTTAGATGCTTCATATGTGGTGGTCTGGGGTCCAGGCGGCGGGATGCAGCGGTTGAGGTGTCCTGAGGGAGCCTTTGTTTCCACAGTGTACGATCCATCCGGAGGAAGGGTGACAGGTTAGGGGGAGACAGGTGGGGAGGAAAAGAGATCAGAGTGTCAATATTTAAACAAAACATAAAAAGTTTTAGTAAAAAGGTAGATTCCTTGCGGGATCTGGTGGCAGTCGTACTGCACATAACTCGTTTAGGGGAGCTAAGTGGGTTTTCCGCTCCAGCTTTGTGGAAACTCGTAGGTTCGGGTTGAGAGTCACTTACGAGGGCCATTAGATTTATGTTTTTTTTTTTTGTGTGACACTAGTTGCCACTCCTCCAGAGTGCTCGTCATGGGTGACATGCGTCTTTCATCAGCTGTATTTTCGGGGAGTATGTCCCAGTCTCTCAGCAGGGCTAGACCTTCATTGAGCGAGGTGATCACTGAGGTTTTTCCATCCTAGGTGACGGTTAGTTTTGTGGGGTATCCCCATCTGTACGTGATGTTGTGATTACGTAGAGCCTTGGTTACAGTAACGAGAGACTTACGTTTCTGCATGGTATATTGTGACAAGTCTGCATAGACTTGTATATTGGTGTATTGGTCGGTAGGTTGGGCACATTTCCTGAAGGCAGACATGAACTGGTCCTTTACATGGTAGAAGTGTACCCTCATTAACACGTCTCTTGGGATGTTATCAGGGAGATGGGTTGGCTTAGGGAGCCTGTGGATTCTATCTATCACCAAGTCTGATGCGGTCAGCGTAGGTAGGTATGTCGAAAGAAGGTCTTGGGCATATTGCTGTAGTTGTGCAGGCTGGATGGATTCTGGGACCCCTCTGACCTTTACATTGTTCCTTCTTGACCTATCTTCGAGGTCAGCGACCTTTGCCTTCAGCCATGTGACCTCGTCTGATTGTTCATTGTGGGAATCAACTAGGGTGTTGTATGATGTGGCATATTCCCCCATTTTGGATTCTACGTGGTCTATTCTGGTCCCCATCTCTCCCATTTCAGATTTAAAGTTGCGCATACAGTCCATCATGTCAGCATGCATGGAGCTGCGTAGTGAGACAAGCATGTCTTTTAAAGTGGTATCTGACAGTGGCTGGTTGGAGGTGGGGAAAGCGTTGATAGTGTCAGCTAACTCTCTGGTATCTTCAAGGGATGTGGCTGAGTCACTGACCTTGTGGCCGCCTGGGCCTGATGTCATCCGGGGCCTCGATTTGGCTGGGCTGCCTGATATAGGAGTTGAGGCATCTGGCGATCGCTGCTGGGAAGCTGGATCTGGGCTCAGGC
Source organism: Lithobates sylvaticus (assembly GCA_028564925.1). Classification (NCBI taxonomy): domain Eukaryota; kingdom Metazoa; phylum Chordata; class Amphibia; order Anura; family Ranidae; genus Lithobates; species Lithobates sylvaticus. Next base: position 14,081,543 of record CM053029.1, read on the forward strand.
CCGGTGATGATACCTGGGAGCCGCGTGAGGAGGCCGGGGATCTGCCACCGGCGCCATCTTGGACTAGGCCACGGGCCTTGGGAGGAAAGAAGTCGTTCAGCCGCTTCGGCTGGTTCGGGTTCTGCCTCTTTCTAGTCATCCCTGAGGGCGAAGGGGTTCCTTGGGGATCCGATTGCAGTGTTTCCAGGTGTAAAGTTTGCCTCGTTGTAGCTGGGTTTCCATCGCTGGAGCGGAGCTCACGGTCTATGCGTCCATCAGCTAGCGCGGTAGCCACGCCCCCCTATGCCTCCTTCCCTTTGATGCCCTGCCAGCACCAAAGGGAGGGTTGTATGATGAGGCGCTGACAAGTCGTAAATTAGACGTGTCTCTTCTTTTTTTTTTCAGAACTTTCCATGTACAAGCCTGACAGGGCTAACCCTCCATGTATTGAAGGGGGGGCTGGATTGAAGGGCCTATTATAAGGTCCCGGTCTAATTCTGTCTGGAGGAGTTGGTCGATGGCTTGATCCTCTGTGGCCGCTGAACGTAGGTTCCTGCACTCGTGGGTGGTGTGGGGCAAAGAGATGAGCCCGATGTGGAACCCTTCTGAGACGCCTTGGATGAGGTAGACGGCCAGGGATGGCGTGGGATGTGAGGTCAATTAGATGCCGCGCCGTACGAGATTAACCCAGCTTAGTCATGCCTTCCTCTGCTTGACCTCACATAGGAGCCTGGGGTGCACCCTCTGGCATAGGGTACATACACGTAGTAAACGACACTGGCTACAGCTGCAGGAGCCATAATTATAGATGTTGCAAATTTCTGCTGGCCCGGCCGTCCGAACTAGTCGTCCTAGTTTGTCCATCTTCAGCCCTTGTGCAGGGGCCTGCTGACCCTGACCTGTGCTAGTAGTGGACGTGTTGTCTACCTGGTAGAAGGAGACTGCGTTGGCACACCAGACGGCGGTGTGGGTCGCTGACTGCCATATGGCGCACGGTGGTGTGGTGCCGACAGAACAGCTCGGTGTCCACGATGTTCCAGTCCGTAATGAAATGAATGAAATTAAATGAAATGGAATGAAATGGCAGACAACAAAACAAATGAAATTAAATGACATGTTGCCTTAGATGAAATGAAACTCCCATGACAGAGGCCTTGCCCGGTCGCACCGCATTGCAAGTCACTGCGAACCGGACTCTGGAGCATGTACTGAAATGAGACAACGGTGAAATGAGGCCAAATACCTGGGGCACACCGGGACAAATTGATAACATCGTAGATGCCACGGAATTTGATTTAGAGCGCAACTAGGTGAGGTGAAATGATTGAACTCCCATGACAGAGCCTGAATCGCCATGCCACTTGTTTAGCGACTGAGCACGATTGACTCTGGAGCATGTACTGAAATGAGGCCGGTCCTGGGCACGCCGAGACGAATTAGTATGGGGAGATGACTAAATTTGTGTCGGAACGTGGTAAGGTGACACAGAAATGATATACCATGACAAAGACGAGAATCAAAAACTGACCGAACCTTCGAAGTGGATCTGTCTCTGGCGCACATATTGAAATGAGGCCGAGCAGCTGGGCGCACCGGATCGAATCGGTCGGTGCATCTCGCGGATGCGACTGGATTCGAATCGGAACGTAATAGGTGACAGAACGATGCCATGACAAAGACTAGAATCAAACGACTGAGGCTGGTACCAACAAGTGAATCTGTCTCTGGCGCATGTACTGAATAGAGGCCGAGCGGGCTGGGTGCACCGGATCACATCGGTCGGAGCATCTCATTGGATGCGACTGGATTCGAATCGGAACGTAATAGGTGACAGAACGATGCCATGACAAAGACTAGAATCAAAACGACTGAGGCTGGTACCAACAAGTGAATCGCTGCATCTTGGATGCGACTGGATTGGAACCGGGACGTAATATGTGACAGATACCATGACAAAGACTAGCATCAAGCCTGCATTCGTAACCAATGGTGAGACTGTCTCTGGAGCACGTATTGAAATGAGGCCGTAGATTCATTCATTCACTGGGGCACACCGGATCGAATCAGTGCATCGGAGATGCGACGAGATTCGAACCGCAGCGCAGCTGGTGACAGAAATGAAATGAAACTAAGTGAAATGACTCAAAATTATTTGACATGATAGAAATGACTCAAAATTATTTGACATGATAGAAATGACTCAAAATTATTTGACATGATAGAAATGATTCGAAATGATTTGGCATGATAGAAATGATTCAAAATGATTTGGCATGATAGAAATGATTTGAAATGATTTGGCATGATAGAAATTATTCGAAATGATTGACATGATAGAAATGATACGAACTGACTTGACATGATAGAAACGATTTGAAATGATATGATAAGACAGAAATAATTTGAAATACTGCGACACGATAGAAATGATTCAAAAACTATCTGAAATGACAGAAAGGATTCGGAGTGTTGCAAACAGATTTCAAAATGACTTGTCAATGTTTTTGAACGATTCAAAAGATTGTGCGATTCAACCACGTGTAATTTGTGAAATGAGTGCCGGACGCAGCATTTTTTTTTTTTTCGATTTGAAATGATATGATAAGACAGAAATAATTAGAAATACTGCGACACGATAGAAATGATTCAAAACGATCTGAAATGACAGAAATGATTCGGGGTGTTGCAAACAGATCCGAAATGAATCGTCAATGTTTTGAACGATTCAAAAGATTGTGCGATTCAACCACGTGTAATTGTGAAATGAGTGCCGGACGCAGCATTTTATTATTTTTTTTTTTTCTCAACGATTCGAAATGATATGATAAGACAGAAATGATTTGAAATACTGCAACATGATAGAAATGATTCAACCGATCTGAAATGACAGAAATTATTCAGAGTGTTGCAAACAGATCCGAAATGACTCATCAATGTTTGAACGATTCAAACAACTGTGTGATTCAACCACGTGTAACATATGAAATGAGTGCCAGATGCGGCATTGGTCGGCGTGCCGCGGCGAGCGACTGTGAGCCGTGCAACACCTGGTGACGTGCGTTTGTTTGGTAAGGAACACGTGCGGGTAAAATGTTTGCGATTCGAGACATGTTTGTGAGTGTTCGTGAGTTAAGCGTAATCACAGTTTAGTGACATGAAAAAACAATGCATGAAAATGAAAAATTGGGAGCCGAAGCCCTACCTGCGACAGCTGAAACCGATATGTTTGTACGAACCTGCGACTGGGAACACGAGCGCAACACGACACGAACGACAACGACTGACGAACACGAAACACGGAACTGCAATTCGCTGAGGAAGACGGGACTAACGACAAGGAACTCACGAACAGGAACTCACAAACGCTTGTCTCGAATAGTCGGCCCTTGATGTCTGACGTATCAGATATCTCGCACAGGAAACCGACAAAGACCGGCAGGCTGTGGGCTGGTTATCCTCCCATAACTTCAGGCCACCATACTGGCCTTCCAATTTATATTGCAAAAAATAAAAATCGCAGAGACAATCAAATACCATCAAAAAAAAGCTCTATTTGTGGGGAAAAAGGGCGCAAATTTTGTTTGGGTAGAACATTGCATGACCGCACAATTACCAGTTAAAGCAGCGCAGTGCCGAATTGTAAAAAGTGCTCCGGTCATTGAGCAGCCAAATCCTCCAGGGCTGAAGTGGTTAATGTCAGCAATTGTTTGTTTATATTCTGCGGTCAGTGTCCAGCTGTCAGCAGATGAGTTCTGGTTGTAAAGGATGCCGTGGCCAGCTTGCCGACCGCCTACTTAACAACCATCTATTCTTTACACAGAATTCAGATCGATCGATCAATTTTCGACCAATTTGAATTTTAATCGTTCCAAAAATTCACCAGGTGGCCCCGCCCTCGTTATGAAAGACCTGTCAGACGCAGTGAAGCCTCACACAGCAGGAGCCTCCCATTGCGAGGATCGGCCCAAGAGGAGACGCCGACGCCATGGAAGAAGATGCCGGACGAGAAGACCAGAGCAAGAAGAAGCGGATCGGAGGAAGAAGAAAATGGAAGAAGAAGATGGAAGAAGATGCCGGAAGGAGAAGATGAAGAAACCGAAGGATGAAGAAAGGAAGAAGGAAGACCAGAAGAAAGAAGATTTTAATAAAGGAATTGTCAAAGACCGTCTCCTGTCATTTTTACAATTTTTGTCACTTTTTTGGTGAAATGGTAGGGGTACAGTACCCCCTTACCATTTCACACAGGGGGGGCCCGGGATCTGGGGTCCCCTTGTTAAAGGGGGCTTCCAGATTCTGATAAGCCCCCTGCCAAAGGCCAGGGTTGCCAGGGTTGTGGGGACGAGGCCCTTGTCCTCGTCAACATGGGGACAAGGTGCTTTGGGGGGGACCCCAAAGCACCCTCCCAATGTTGAGGGCACGTGGCCTGGTACGGTTCAGGAGGGAGGGGGGGCGCTCTCGTCCCCCCTCTTTTCCTGCGGCCTGCCAGGTTGCGTGCTCGGATAAGGGTCTGGTATGGATTTTGAGGGGGACCCCACGCCATTTTTTTTTTTGGCCGGGGTCCCCCTTAAAATCCATACCAGACCTGAACGGTCTGGTATGTATATTTAGGGGGGACCCCACGTCATTTTTTTTAAAAAAAATTGAAGTGGGGTTCCCCTTAATATCCATAGCAGACCTGAAGGGCCTGGTAATTTAATTTGGGGGGACCCCCATGCTTTTTTTTTTTTTTTATCAATGACTTTCAATGAATGACTGTTACGGGACCCGGCAATTCATTATCCGCGAGTGATTTTAAATAGCTTTTTTTCCTGTAAAAATGACACTTTGTGCAGGAACAGTTCTCGATATTAGATATACTGAATCTCGAATTCTTTCGTATTAGTTGAAATTCGATATTTGGTAGTTGGATTCGAATTGTTCTCTGTGTTACGGGAACCGACAATTCATTAGCCGCGAGTGATTTTAAATAGCTTTTTTTTCCTGTAAAAATGACACTTTGTGCAGGGACAGTTCTAAGCACGGGAAACATGCGCCCCTTCACAGACATACTATAGAGTTGTAACGTTAATACGTTTTCGGATAATTCGCTATTATTAATGATTCGTAACGATTCGAAACGATTCAAAACAATTCTAAATTTTATTAACGATTCGTACGAAATTCGTATTTCGTACGATTTCGAATGAAATTTCGTACACAAATTACGATTTTTTTTTTTTTACGAAATAAAACGGAACGAAACTAAACAAATTTTTTGACGGTTCCCATGTCTAATAACAGGCTTGCTGCTAGAAAAATGTGCCCTAGGTGCTGCACCCTGATGTGACCTGTGGATACAAATTCTAGAAGAAAAGTATGTCATGGTGGCCCTCAAGTGGTTAAATAGATGTTTATAAGTGTAAATGTACACAGTCATGGGGCGTGTCCTAATCTGACATAGAAAGGTTTCTAAGTCAACAGAGAGCTGAGCTCAGCCTCACCCTGTGTAGGAGGATCTCACCCCTCCCCCATCCACATTCCTCTCCGGTGTCAGAGACTTTCAGTTTAGTTTCTCTTCTGCTGTCAGCGATGGCGTCTGGTGATCTGAGAGCCGAGTTGGAATGTTCCGTCTGTCTGAACATTTATACAGATCCTGTAACCCTGAGATGTGGTCACAACTTCTGCCGGGTCTGTATTGATTGTGTGCTGGATACACAGGGGGGGTCTGGAGGATATTCCTGTCCTGAATGTAGAGAGAAGTTTCCCGATCGGCCTGCACTGCAGAAGAACATGAAACTACGTAACATAGCAGAAACTTTCCTGTCTTCTCAGCCAAATCGGGAGGAGTCCGGGGTCTTCTGTACTTACTGTGTGGACTCTCCTGTACCTGCTGTTAGATCCTGTCTGCACTGTGAGGTTTCTCTGTGTGATAAACACCTGAAAGTCCACAAAACGTCCCCAGAACACGTCTTATGTGACCCCACCTTGTCCATGGAGAGCAGGAAATGCTCCATCCATAAGGAGGTTTTGAAGTATTTCTGCACTGAGGATGAGACCTGTGTCTGTATGTCTTGTTATGTGATTGGAGGACATAAAGGACATGAGATGAAGTCACTGGATGAGGCTTCTGGGAAGAAGAAGAAGACACTGAGGAATGTTCTGCAGAAACTTCTGACAAAGAGAGAGGAGACGGAGGAAAGAGTCCAGAGTCTGCAGGAACACAGGAGGAAAGTAGAAGAAGAAGCAGCTGGTGACACCGAGAGAGTCACTGCCCTGTTTAGAGATCTCAGGTAGACACTGACAAAAAATTCATTTGTTTTCTTTTCATTTGTTTTTTTGTAAATTCTGAAATTAGAAAATTCGGAAATTCAGAAATCCGAAAATTCGGATTTTCAAATTTTCGAATTTCCAAATTTCTGAATTTCGTTTTCCGAATTTTTGAATATTTGAATTTTCCAATTCACAAATTTGCCAATTTACAAATTTTCCCATTTATGAATTTTCCGAATTTTCCAATTTCCGAATTTCAAATTTTCCAATTTCTGAATTTTCGGAATTCAAAAATTAGAAAATCCAAAAATTCGAAAATATGAAAAATAGCAAGAAAATCTGTAAAATTTGAAATAATAGCTAATAAATTATAGGTATTGGAATTTCCTTTCAAATTTGTCTGTTAGTGAACAAAAAAAATACAAATGTATCTGAAGTTACGAATTATCTGAAATAACGAATGCTGCATCTGAACAAATGAAATGGAACAAATGAATAATTAATAATAAAAAGGTTTTGTTATTATTATTTTATTATTATTAGATCGTTGAATGAATGAATGAATGAATGAATGATTTGTATAGCGCTGCAACTGCGAACTGAATCGCCTCGAGGCGCTTGATCCGACCTGCGTTGATTCCTTCTTAGAAGAGGTAGGTCTTGAGTTTTTTCCTGAAGGCCCGATGGTCTTTTTCCAAGCGGATGTTCGTAGGTAGAGCGTTCCATAGCCGTGGTCCTTGGACTGCAAATCTTCGTTCTCCCCTTGACTTGTACCGGGATTTGGGGACAAGGAGGAGGTTTTGGTCATTAGATCGGAGGTTGCGATTGGGGGTGTAGTGTTGTATTTTTTTGCATAAGTATTGAGGAGCATCTCCTTGTGTGCATTTGTGGGTCAAGCAGAGGGTCTTGAATGTGATCCGATTCTTTACGGTTAGCCAATGGAGGGTCCTCAGGGATGGGGAGATGGATTCCCATGGTTTTTTTCCTGTGACTAGTCTTGCTGCCGTGTTTTGAACGACTTGTAGTCGTGCAATCTGGAATTTAGGTAGTCCTATGTAGAGGGAGTTTGCGTAGTCGAGTCGAGAGTTGATGATTGTTCCTACCACTACGGCTTTGTCCTTTTCTGGAATGAAGGGGATGAGTCTACGTAGCAGGTGTAGAAGGTGGTAGGATCCGCTGACTACTGATCCTATTTCTGCATCCATTGACATTTCTGAATCGAAGATGACACCGAGACTTTTGGCTTTTATGCTTAGGGGGATTGTCTGTCCAAGGATGGTGGGCGGAGTCCATGGTGTCGTAGATTTAGTTTTCCGGTTTGCATTTAGGAGAAGGAGTTCTGTTTTGGTTCCGTTAAGTTTGAGGGAGTTTGTGGACATCCAGTCGTCTATTGATGCGAGGCATTTTTCTAATTCCTGATATTGGTCTTTTTGTCCGGGGATCCGAAGGTAGAGTTGAGTATCATCTGCGTATGAGTGGAAGCATAGATCAGATTTGCTGATGATTTTTAGGAGTGGACGGATGTAAATGTTGAAGAGCACGGGTGACAAAGGTGATCCTTGAGGGACTCCATAGGAGACTGCACGGGATTCAGATGTGAAGGCTCCAAGTTTCACTGTCTGTGACCGATTTCCTAAGAAGGAAGTGAACCATGGTAAGTCTGAAACTGTGACTCCTGCTACTTCTTTGAGGCGGGTGAGTAAAGTGTTGTGATCCAGTGTGTCAAATGCTGCACTAAGATCGTTAATTTCCTTTCGTTTAGATTTGTTATTTCAGGAAAATTCATAACTGGATAAATTCATACTCATTATGTTCACTAACAGCCAAATTTGAAAGAAAATTCCAATACCTATAATTTAATATTTATTATTAGTTAATTATTATTTGAGATTTTCGGGTTTTCAAACTTTCAGATTTTCATTCTTTTGAATTTTCATTCTTATTTTTGCTTTTTCAAATTTAATTTTTTTTTACTTTTCAAATTTACAAATTTTTTATTTTTCAAATTTACACATTTTTGAGTTTTCAAATGTACAATTTTTTTATTTTTCAAATTTACAATTTTTTTATTTTTCATGCTTATTTTTGAATTTTCAAATTTACAATTTTTTTATTTTTCAAATTTACAATTTTTTTATTTTTCAATTTTACATTTTTTTTATTTTTTCAAATTTACAATTTTTTTATTTTTTTCAAATTTACAATTTTTTTATTTTTCAAATTTACTATTTTTTATGCTTATTTTTGAATTTTCAAATTTACTATTTTTTTATTTTTCAAATTTCAAATTTTTTATTTTTCAAATTTACAAATTTTTTATTTTTCAAATTTACACATTTTCTATTTTTCAAATTTACAATTTTTTTATTTTTCAAATTTTCATTCATTCTTTTTCATTTATTTTCATTTAATTTTTTTTATTTATTTTTGGATTTTCAAGTTTACTAATTTTAGAATTTTCAAATTCATGAAAGTTAGATTTTTTTAATTTCCTAATTTAGAATTTAAAATTTTCGAATTCAAATTTTTGAATTTCCGAAATCTCAAATTTCAGAAATTTTTAATTTTTTAATTTCAGAAATTTTTAATTTTTTAATTTCAGAAATTTAGAATTTTTGAATTTCAGAAATTTAGAATTTTTGAATTTCAGAAATTTAGAATTTTTGAATTTCAGAAATTTTGAATTTTAGAATTTCAGAAATTTTGAATTTTTGAATGTCAGAAATTTTGAATTTTTGAATTTCAGAAATTTTGAATTTTTGAATTCCAAATTTCCGAAAATTTAAATTTCCGAATTCCAAATTTCCGAAAATTCGGAAATCCGAAATTTGGAAATTCAAACTATTTTTGGATTTTCAAATTTTTGCATTTTTGAAGTTGGAAGTTTGGAAATTAGCAGATTTGTCAAAATTTGTTAAAAAAACAAAATTGGAACTAAACGAATTGCACGATTGTCTAATCTCAGGAGACGTCTGGAAGACCTGGAGAAGAGAATCCTGAGGGAAATCTCCGGGAGGGCAGAGCGGATCTCCATCTCCATCCGGGATCTGGAAATAAAGAAGGAGGAGCTGTCCAGGAAGTTGCGTCACATTGAGGAGCTGTGTAACGTGACGGATCCACTGACTGTCTTACAGGAATCAGACACAGGTGACTTGTGTGATACTGAGGATGGAGATGATGAGGACAGAGAGAGACATGAGGAACTCCTCCATGATGGAGGGGGTCTGGATGTGGCGGGGGTCTTACACACAGGTTTATCTGATATAATAACAGAGGTAAATGTATCCTTCTATTTACAGGGAGCTGCAGACATATTACTGGATGGAAACACAGCTCATAATATTCTACAGATATCAGATGACAGGAAAACTGTATCCATGTCAGAGAGAAACCAGAATCACCCAGAAACACCAGAGAGATTCCAGGATTCTCCTCAGGTGATGAGCAGTCAGAGTTTCTCCTCAGGGAGACATTACTGGGAAGTGGATGTCGGGGGATCAGATTGGTGGAAAGTCGGGATGTGTTACCCCAGTATAGACAGGAGAGAGGTGGAGTCAGTGATTGGAAGGAATAAGAAGTCCTGGGGATTGGACAGGACTAATAATAAGTATTCGGTGATACATGACGGTAATAAGATCCTCTTACCCACCAATCCCTCCAGTAACAGAGTCAGGATATATCTGGATTATGAGGCCGGGCGGATCTCCTTTTATGATCTGTGTGACCCGATCCGACACCTCCACACCTTCACCACCACCTTCACTGAGCCCCTCCATGCTGGGTTATGTGTATGGGAAGGTTGTATAAAGATATGTGGGGGGAGGCGGGAGATGTGAGAACTCCGCCCACAGTCTGGTGACATCACAGGGACGGGTGGTGGGATTGGTTCATTGATCAGCCAATGATTGGAGGAAGTGGTGGCTCCTGGGAGAAGTCTGAGGGCCTCCTTCTGAAAATACTAGTTCCCTGGCTGTGTGTAATGTAAGAACTTATAAAGTGGTAGTAAAGACAAAATATAAAATGGCGGATATGACGGCGTCTGTCACTGACATGAACACAGCAGTCTTTATTTTTCGGAGTCCTCCTGTAATTTTGTTCTTTTAGCTGTTGGTTCTGCTGTTATTTCCCAACTTCCTATAACAGAACAATCTGTCCAGCAAAAGTGTCAGTTAGAGGGTTGGGACAAACCATTCACCACTGACAGGGGTGCTTACAATGGTCAGCTTTGATTCATTGATGTAAAACCTTTATCCCAAAATAGTGTCAAAAGTGTCCGATCTGTCTGCCGCAATGTCGCAGTCCCGCTAAAAATCGCTTATCACTGCCATTGCTAGTAAAAAATATCCCCTATTTTGTAGATGTGATAACTTTTGCGCAAACCAATCAATATACACTTATTGCAATTTTTTTCTACCAAAAATATGTAGAAGATATATATCGGCCTAAACTGATGGAGAAATATAAAAAAAATGACATATTTAATATAGCAAAAAGTAAAAAAAAATATTGCTTTTTTTTTTTTTTCAAAATGTCTTTTCTTTATAGTGCAAAAAAATAAAGAAATGCAGAGGTGATCATACACCACCAATAAAAAGCTCTATTTGTGGGGGGAAAAATGACATACATTTTGTTTGGGTACAACGTCGCATGAACCACGCAATTGTCAGTTAAAGCGACGCAGTGATGTATCGCAAAAAAATGGCCTGGTCAGGAAGGGGGTAAATCCTTCCGGGCTGAAGTGGTTAATGAGACATCAGGGGTATAAAAGACCCCTGATGTCCCACCTGTTCCATATTGAAGCTAATGGAGCACAGATCGCAGTCCCCGGCCATACCGGCTGGTGAAAGTGCCAACAATACCCAGAAGTGACATTTTATACATCACTTCCGGGTCATTAGTCGGAAGCAGGTCACAGGTCCACCGATGAGCCCAGGAAATGGGCGGGACCACACCCAGGGAGGACCGCACTTTGTGGGTGTGTGGAAGTGATTGTTGTGCCGCCACCTGATTGCTTCCATATGACAGCTGTACTATGTATGGTGGTGGTAATGGTAAAATAATTACATATAATAAATGTCATTCATAAACTGCCAGGTGTGTCTGGATTCCAGGGACAGTCCCGGGATTTGGAGGTTTGTCCCTGGAAATGTTGCAGATTTTAATCATATTTTTATATAATTTCTCTATTATGATTTGTATTAGAGAGTCAGTTCACCTTCATGGTAATAAAAATCGGTGACGGGTATTTTATTAAACAAAATATATAGTGTAGTGCAACCAAAAACTCATAAATCAAGTCCAAATAGTGACAAAATCCCACCGTAGTGCAACTTTCAGTGACAGTTCATTGATATCCGGTGACTTCAGACTCTCGCTGGAATGCCTGATATATTCTGTTTATTACCGATGATGTGGAAATATTGAGCTTCATATTTATATCAAGGGGCTTCAAGGGAACCATTGTGAGGACTTTCTAATTAAATTACCATGCCCGTTAGATGGGTATATATATATATAATGTGTTTTTCAGGAGGATGATGTACATAATATATTTTATGATATTATGATGAGATATGGGTCCGGCTCACAAGACTTCTTCATGTTTCTCAAAAGCTGTTTGATGTCTTCAATAGTCGGGTGATAACTAAGTTCCCCGATTGTTTATAGAGATGGCCATATCAGAGGAACTGGTTATGCTCGGATCAAAGAGGGTTGCTTACCCAACAACCAGAAACATGGTAGACAGAGAGGCACCGAAGAGAGTCTAATGCTTATGTGAGAAGCATGATGGCCAACTAGGCTTCAGGTACAGCCAATCAGAATTTGATGCAACTCATTGAACCAATGAAAGTAGTCCATTTGTGTAATTGGTGGGGATGGGTAGAGAGGGAACATAAAAATCAAAGCTCCCATTGATGGGCCCTCTCTTAGCCTCATGGTCTCCACAAGCATGGTCACGTAAGATCTGTCCGTGGAACGTATCCGTATTATCTTATTTCTCTTTTCTTTTTTCTAACTTTTTCTGTCCCAGGATTTGCCTTAATACACTGATAGCATTTATATGTTCATTGTAACAATATCTCCTTTTTGTATTAAATATCTTTGTCCACTGGCAACACTGTATTTGTAACATCGTTACATTATATTTGGTAATATCTGATTATTCTAACGGTTCTTTTCTGTATAAATACATTTGATTGTTATTCTTTTCGCACAGTTATCATTCATTTTTAATTCTATCCGTAATAGCTGCAACCGCATTGGTTGATTCTTATATAGACAAAAGATTTTAATCACTTATTTTATGTATCATTAAGTGTATAAGTGAGGTAGGTAGAAATCACCATCACACCTATTGAGAGTCACATGTGGATACACTCTGAGTGGTGTGGGCAGCAATCACATCAATCCTATTAGTAGGATAATTACATTGATTATTGTATTTTTATTTTCACAATCACATTGTTTATTGCGTTGATTATATATATATATATATTTTTTTTTTCACAATTACAGTTATTTTATTCCTCCTTTTCCTGTTTCTATCAATGTTGGCAGCTTTCAGTCCTGGAAATCAGTAGTGGCTGGTGCTCAATTTTTTTTGGGGGGGCACAACATTAAAAAAAAAAAAACATCAATTGCAGCCACTGTGCCATCAAACGCAGCCACTGTGCCCATCAAATGCAGCCACTGTGCCATCAAACTCAACCACTGTGCCCATCAAATACTGCGACTGTGCCCATCAAACGCTGCCACTGTGCCCATCAAACAAACACTGTGCCCATCAATTACAGCCACTGTGTTAAACACAGCCACTGTGCCCATCAAACGCTGCGACTGTGCCCATCAAACGCAGCCACTGTGCCCATCAAATGCAGCCACTGTGCCATCAAACTCAACCACTGTGCCCATCAAATGCTGCGACTGTGCCCATAAAACACTGCCACTGTGCCCATCAAACACAAACACTGTGCCCATCAATTACAGCCACTGTGTCATCAAACTCAACCACTGTGCCCATCAAATGCTGCGACTGTGCCCATCAAACGCAGCCACTGTGCCCATCAAACACAAACACTGTGAGATGCAGGATAAAAGGAAAAAAATTGGCGCTACCTCTAATAAGAAATGCAGGGTTACCAAGGGTTAATGAGCAAAAAGGGGGGCGGTGTGAGTGTGCGTTAATAGAGCAAGTGGCCTCACCTGTTATCCTCCCCTCCTATAAATACATAAAGTAGTGAGAGATTGGGGAGGGTTTTTTAGGGGAACAAAGGGCCCACCCTTAAAAGTGGGGTAGAATCCCCAATTATCCAAACCCCAATCTCAGTGAGTGGTAATTATAAAGGTATATATATGTAAGTATATAACATAAAGACCAAAAAACGTGTAACAAATCAATAAAAGTTAATTATATGACAGTCCCAGTGAAACATAGAGTGAAAGTGATTGAAAATAAAATAAAATAAAAGTCCTGGGTATGGCACAAAAACAAGTCCAGTTTCAAGTGAAAAAAGAAAAAAATAACAATAAAAAAACCATAAAAAACACTGTGTCAAAAACACGCTTTCTTCCAGAAGTGATTCAAAAGTGACTTTTGTGCTCCAGCAGTGATGGTGACTTTGGTGTTGCCCCCTCTGGCTCCCTCACTCACCAGATTGAAGTACCCCTGCAGGGGTAAACAGCTTTTTCAGATATCTTTATCTCGTCCCGTTTCTGGAAGGTATCCTGGCCAGTTATTCCCTCCGATGGATTCACCCAGGTTCCTTGGGAGATGTTTGAAGAGCCTCAAAGAATGAGGAATAATAGCATCCAGCGTGCCCCACCGAGTGTGGGGGGTAAAACTCCCAAAAAAAAAAAAGAAAAAAAAAGAAAGAGGAAGATCCTTGTGTGATATCAGGCGGCAACATTTTTTTATTTTAAAATAGTTAAAAACAAATAAGTGAAAGTTAAAAATATAAGGCCAGGGTATCTCGCAGGATACACCTGGTCCGCCACACACAGTAGACAAGATAGAGGGAATAGGGTCGGTATACGGCTTGCGCTCCAGCTGCGTACCAGACCTCTCGTTCCCACACCGGAAGTGACGTCAGCACGCCTTACTAGTTTCGTCGTCAGACGTTTTCAAAGGCGACCACTGTGCCCATCATTTACAGCCACTGTGTCATCAAACTCAGCCACTGTGCCATCAAACTCAGCCACTGTGCCCATCAAACGCTATATGAGGAATAATGAGGTCCTCTCACTTCCTGTTAAAGCAGAACTCCGGGTTGTATTCATGTATACAGAGCCGCATTCATTTCTCCCTTTTTTCTGCCCGGAGTTCAGCTTTACATTAGAGAAGACACATCCGACATTTTTTTCTCTGAATGTTTTTTTCCTAAAGTCTCCATTTATATAGAGAAATGTTCTTTTATCATATAGTGATAGGAAGTGATCAGGATTTAGGCCCCATTCACACTTGTGTGACTTGTCATGTGACTTTGGACCCCAAAGTCGCACAACAAGTCGCACCCCATGTTTCCCTATGAGTACTGTTCATATCTGTGCAACTTCAAAGTAGTTCCTGCACTACTTTGGTCCGAATTTCATCCATAGATCTTAATGTAAACCCTCAAAAGTCACATGAAAGTCACACCTGCATAATATAGAATCAATTTTGATGTGACTCTGTATAAGTGTGATAAGTGCAGAACAGAAAGATTTGTTAGGTTTCTTTATTTTCTAGTGAATTACAAATTTTCAAATTGATTGCAATTCAAATTCTATGTGAAGAATAGATGGTTGTTAAGGAGTGGTTTGGTAAGCCGGCCACAGTGTCCTTAGCAACAGATGATTCATCAGCTGTCAGCGGGTTTCCCCACTGACAGCTAAATGAAAAAAAAGAATGCCAGCAAAAATAAAAAAAAAATGGCTTGGGGTCCCCCCCAATGCATGCCAGGCCCCTCGGGTCTGGCCCCTCTGGTCATAAGGGGCGGTGCCTCCCAGTGAAGTCACCGGGTGACCCCACCCTTTAGTTATTTAAGAGCTGTCACACGGTGGAGCAGGCAGATGGTGGGAGCCGTCATCAGGGCCGGAGGGTTTTTCTCTTTTTTTTGGGGGTTGGCAATGCAGCGGGCTGCGTGATGGATCTACTTCGGGGGACATTGTTTTTTTATTAAAGAAATTGTCAAAAACTGGTGCCCTCCCTGCTCCAAAGCACCCCCCCCATGTTGAGGGCATGTGGCCTGGTATGGTTCAGGGGGGGCATCCCCCCTTTTTCTGACCTGCCCGGCTGAATGCTCAGATAAAAGTCTGGTATGGATTTTGAGGGAGACCCCATGCCATTTAATTTTGTTTTCATTTTTTTTTATTGCCGGCATTATTTTTTTCACATTCAGCTCTCAGTTGGGAAACCCGCTGACAGCTGATGAGTTATCGGTTGTTAAGAATGCTGAAATTCGGGTTACAGGCCCGCTCCTTAACAACCAGCTATTCTTCACACAGAATTCAAAACGGTCTATCAATTTTTGACCGATTCAAATTCCAGTCGTTCTGAAAATTTGTAATTCGTTAGAAAATAAGGAAACCCAACACGTTGTTCCATTCTGCACAAGTCACACTCATCCAAAGTCGCATCAAAATCGCATCAATGTCCCACTATGTCACACAGTAAAGTCACAATGGAAATCACATGATGTTTAAGTTGCACAAGTGTGAATGGGGCCTTAGTGTTATAGGGGAACGGCTGGACTGAGGAGCTGCTAGAAATAGTATTGTCCATGTCTAAAGGGGTCCCGGGGAATCTTTATTTCATAGAAAATAATCCAGAAATAGATCTGCAGATCAGGGTCTGGATTGTGCTTGGCAGAAGAGCTGACAATCCACGTCAGATTTCCCCCATGATAACCCCAGAGACATCTATCATCTGTTCGTCCACCAGAGGACCCGATTAGGAATGTTCATGTTTCTATTGGTCATGTTCTATTTCTATCACCGGAGTCATGTGATCAGTTCTGTCAATCATTTTTCGGATCTTTTATGTCCCAATCATGTCTAGTAATTAGAAGTGATTGTCAGGAATCGTATTGTATTGGAAGCGATTTCTTTATAATAAATGGAGATGAAGCATTTCCTCAGATTGGGTTGTGCTCACTATGATATGAGAAGTTCTAGAACCCCAAAGACCCGTGACACCGGGGTTACTGTGTATATTGAGGATGAGCCCCGGCACTGCACACTGCGTGATCTGAGCCAGCCCACATCCACCAATGGGGATCAGTATAGAGGCTGATAGGGGGAGGGGCTGGAGGATGACACTCCTACACAGGGACTTCTGCAGCTCACAGATGGACATGACCTGAAATGATGGAGGTCTACTGATGTCTTTATTATTTCAGGAAAAACAATGAAATCTAGATATCGGAATGGAGTCATTCTACTATGATGGGAGTGAAGTCATTTCCCATAATTCTCGGAGAGAGTATTACAGGAGATAGGTCAGGTAGTCCGCTCCAGCAGAAATTATTACATCATATTGGTCAGAATCTCCCCGTCATTGTCCAACCAGCATTAGGACATGAGAGCTGGAATGTGATTGGTTACTAAGGGCTACAATCAATATCTGTACAGGTATAGTGCACACTGGGTGGTACCATGAGCACTCACAATCTTAACAAGTGACCAAACCCAAAATTGGGCATAATTTAGAGCAGGGGTCTCCAACCTGCAGCCCGGGGGCCAGATGCAGCCCTTTGCTTGCCTTTATCTGGCCTTTGGGGCACTAATCCTCCCACTGATACGAGACACTATTCTACCATCTAACACCAACAATGGAGCACCATTTCTCCCACTGACACTAATAATAGGGCACTATTCCTCCTTATGATACCAACAATACACTATTCCTCTAACCTAATACCAAAAGTGGTGATGTTTACTTCTACTGATGCCAGAAAAATGTCCACTCCCGCTGGCCACGATCTGAAGGACAGTAAAGCGGCTCTTTGTTTGGAAAGTTTGGAGACCCCTGATTTAGAGAAATCAAGAGGATGGACTTTAAAGACACATACACCAATCAGTTCCTTAAAAATTCCATATTTGATTAACCGCTTCCCGACCGCGTCACGCAGATATACTGCAGCAGAAGGGCACGTACAGGCAGAATAACGTACTTGTACGTTGCACTTTAAGAGGTGCCTTGCGGTACGCTTGCTCACCCGCCGGGAGCACCGTGATCGTGGGTCCCGCAGACTCGATGTCCGCTGGGATACCCGCGATCGTCTCACAGTGGGGAAGCATGGGGAGATGCTGATGTAAACAAGAATCTCCCTGTTCTGCCTAATGACACTGACACTGATCATAGCTCCCTGTAATCGGGAGCGGTGATCAGTGATGTGTCACAGCAAGCCCACCCCCCCTCACAGTTAGAATCACTCCCTAGGACACACTTAACCCCCTACAGCGCCACCCAGTGGTCAACCCCTTCACTGCCAGTGACATTTTTACAGTAATCAATGCAATTTTTTTAGCATTGATCGCTGTATAAATGCCAATGGTCCCAAAAATGTGTCAAAATTGTCCGATGTGTCCGCCATAATGTCGCAGTCACGATAAAAATAGCTGATCGCCACCATTACTAGTAAAAAACTATCCCCTATTTTGTAGACGCTATTACGTTTGCGCAAACCAATCAATAAACGCTTATTGCAATATTTTTTACCAAAAATATGTAGACGAATACGTATTGGCGTAAACAGAGGAGAAAAAAATGGTTTTATATATTTTTGGGGGATTTTTATTATAGCAAAATGTTAAAAATAATGCATTTTTTTTTCAAAAATGTCGCTATTCTTTTGTTTATAGAGCAAAAAATAAAATACGCAGAGGTGATCAAATAGCACAAAACGAAAGCTCTATTTTTAGGAAAAAAAGGACGTCAATTTTGTTTGGGAGCCACTTTGCACGACCGCGCAATTGTCAGTTAAAGCGACGCAGTGCCGAATCGCAAAAGGGGCTCTGGTCAGGAAGTGGGTAAAATCTTCCGGGGGGCTGAATTGGTTAAAAGATCCAAACGTGGTGTAATGCACATATAGAAGCTTGTCAAGATGTAAGCTACGTGCTTCAAGTCTCTCCAGGTGCCAAGATTTTCTTACACCAGCGTGGTTAAGCCTACATGTTTTTCACGAAATGGCCGCTTCTTCAGGAGCTAATAGTGCGCCTATTTATAAAAAAAACGTAAACTTAATAAATACAGACATTTGTACAGACAGACAGAAATTGTGGGAAGTGTTCTTGCCTCCACCTACTGGAGTGGGCGGAGTAACTGGGTGGAGTGGCTTGAGTAACTGTTGTGTGTTTTTTGTAGTGGCTAGAGTAACTGGGAAAAGTGTTACGACGCTTAATATTTGAAAAAGTATAAATAGTAGGAAAAAAAGTTGAATAAGTTCCATCATTAGCTGGAAGAGCTGAAAAAAAAATTAATTATTTTTTTTTTTTTACAAAAATGTTGTTTTTTTCAAAAAATATTTTTTTAAATGATTTTTTTTCTAAAATTATTTTTTTTTCATAAATGATTTTTTTTTATTCAAAAAATATTTTTTAATTTTTTCTAAAATATTCTTTTTTCGAAAATTATTTTTTTCTAAAATTATTATTATTATTTTTTAAATGTTTTTTTTTTCAATTTTTTATTTTTTTTATTATTATTTTTTTTATGGGGGGTCATATTGTTTTGTCTGATCATATGGGGTGGTCATAATATTTGGCTGATCATGTTGTGGTCATAATGTTTTGGCTGATCATGGGGTTGTCAGCTTTTGTCACCTCCCACTCTAGTTTTGAACATTTCTCTATTCATTCCTATTGGACCAATTTTGACGCAAAAGTGGCTTGAGTAAATGTTGCGTAGTTGGAGTGGCTGGAGTAACTGTGAAAAGTGTTAAAAAGCTTAACATTTTAAAAAGTATAAATAGTAGTAAAAAAGTTAAAGATTTTTTGATTCTTTTTTTAAAAAATGATTCTTTTTTAAATGAATTATTTATTTATTTGTAATTTTTTTTTTCTAACATTTTTTTTTTCAAAAATGATTTTTTTTAAATGATTTTATTTTAAAAAAAATTATATATATATATTTTTTCCAATAAAGATTTTTATTGTGCAAAATAATTTGTCTTAACAACATATGTTCAACAATAATACAGTCACATAAAGTATCGTACAATTTTACACATTAGGTCCTTGCATAGAAAATTTGCAGATTGTTTAATGTACATGTGCAGTGTTATCTATGTCAATAAAACTATGCATACTGAATAGTTCAACTTATTTATTCAAGACCCCCTGCGTCCTGCGCAGAAATTAGGCGCAGGACCAGGGGGTCTGTTATTAAGAGTGTCTTAATGGGCCTGAGCCCAAAGAAAGGAAAGAGAAGAGAGAAAGGGGGGAGAAAGGAACAAGGGGAAAGGGGTTGAAAGAGAAAAGGGGAGTGGGGGAGGGGGAGGTAGGAACCCCTAAAATTCAAGTTTGATAAATTAGTACAGATTAGTACATTCATATATAGCTATTGAGAGCCCATCAGGCCCCACATGAAATGCTACATTTGTGGCAGACCTTGACCTCTCCAGTGACTACGTAAACGGTCTATACAATACACCCATGATGCGTTTTTAGCCATTTTGAAGCTTTGCGAAGGCGTCTGAATATTTAAATGTTTCCAAATTTTTTGGAAGTTGTCAGTGTTTTTTTTTTCAGTGTTTTTTTTTTTTAAATGTTTTTTTTTTTTCCAAAAATTATTATATTTTTTTTTAATTGAACCCTTGGCTAAATGTTCCACAAAGTAATAGCACACCAATCGGAAACAATCCACACGTTTTGGTATATATTCGATATATGTAGTGTAAAAGCTGTGGGAGGAGTTAGGGTGGTAAATTTGGCTATAATAAGAATAATAACTAGAAAAGCTACAATTTCTGGGGAAATTGTGTGACGTGTTCTTGCCTCCACCTACTGGAGTGGGCAAAGTAACTGGGTGGAGTGGCTTGAGTAACTCTGAAAAGTGTTAAAAAGCTTAAATTTTTCAAAAAGTATAAATAGTAGTAAAAAAGTCCCATCATTTTCAAAAATGATTTTCTTTTTCAAATTTTTTTTTTTTTTCAAAAGTTGATTTTTTTTTTTTTTAAATGATTTTTTTTTCTAAAATTATTTATTTTTTCAAAAAAAAAAAAATTTTAATACTTTTTTTCTAAAATTATCTTTTTATTATTATTATTTTTTTTCAAAAATGATTTTCTTTTTCAAAACTTTTTAATTTAGTTTTTTTTCATTTTCTTTCAAAAATTATATATTTTTTTCATTATTTTTTTCTCCAAAATTTTTTTTTTCAATTTTTTTTTCAAAAAATATTTTTTTTTTTTCTAAAATTATTATTTTTTTTAATAATAATTTTTTTCTAAAATGATTTTTTTTTATATTTTTTTCAAAAAAAGATTTTTTTTTTAATTATTTTTTTTTTCAAATTTTTTTTTTTCAAAAATTTTTTTTTTTCAAAAAATTTTTTTTTTCAAATTTTTTTGTTTATTTTCAAAAATTATTTTTTTTTCAAACATTTTTATTTTTTTTCAAACATTTTTATTTTTTTTCAAAATTATTTTTTTTATTTTTATTTTTTGGGTGGGTAATAATGTTTTGGCTGATCATGTGGGACTAGCTATAATTACCCTCAGAGCTGTGTGGGAGGAGCTATAATTCTCCTCAGAGCTGTGTTGGAGGAGCTATAATTCTCCTCAGAGCTTTCGTCACCTCCCACTCTAGGTTTGAACATTTCTCCATTCATTCCTATGGGACAAATTTTGCCGCAAAAATGACGATATTTCGTGAACCATTCGTTTTTTTTTTCAAAAATCTATTTTTCAAAGATTATTTTTTTTTTCAAAAAATATTTTTTTTAAAATTTTGTATTTTTAAAAAAAAAAAGATTTCATTTTTTTAAAATATTATTTATTACCCGCACGTTTCGATATATAGTCGGTATATGTAGTGTAAAAGCTGTGGGAGGAGTTAGGGTGGTAAATTTGGCTATAATAAGAATAATATATATGTGAGATAACAGTAAGTGGTTTTGCTCTGCAAGAACACTTCAGCAGTAGACCTCCTCTGTAAATCTAAAATAATAACCTGTAAAGACTTTTAAAAATGTATGTAGTTTGTCGCCGTTGCACGTTTGTGCGCAATTTTAAAGCATGTCGTGTTTGGTATCCATGTACTCGGCATAAGATCCCTATTTTTAATTCATCAAACATTTCGGCAATATAGTGTGTTTTAGTGCATTCAAATTAAAAAGTGTGTTTTTTTTTCAAAAAAATTGCGTTTGAAAAATCGCTGTGCAAATACTGTGTGGAAAAAAAATTGCAACACCCACCATTTTAATCTGTAGGGCCTTTGCTTTAAATAATATATATAATGTTTGGGGGTTCAAAATAATTTTCTTGCAATTTTTTTTTTTTTTCATGTAAAGAAAAAGTGTCAGAAAGGGCTTTGTCTTCAAGTGGTTAGAAGAGTGAGAGATGTGTGACATGAGCTTCTAAATGTTGTGCATAAAATGCCAGGACAAAGACAAAGACATGTGGCTGAATACATTTTGGCCTAAATGTATGACTAAAATTGCGTTTATTAATAAAAAAATATAACAAAAAGTAGAAAATATAATTATTTTTTCAACATTTTTGGTCTTTTTCCGTTTATATTGCAAAAAATTTAAATCGTAGAGGCAATCAAATACCATAAAAAGAAAGCTCTATTTGTGGGAAAAAAGGGCGCAAATTTTGTTTGGGTAGAACATTGCATTATCGCCCAATTACCAATTAAAGCAGCGCAGTGCCAAATTGTAAAAAGTGCTCCGGTCATTGAGCAGCCAAATCCTCCGGGGCTGAAGTGGTTAATGTGGGCAATTGTTTGTTTATATTCTGCGGTCAGTGTCCAGCTGGCAGCAGATGAGTTCTGGTTGTAAAGGACGCACTGGCCAGCTTGCCGGCCGCCTACTTAACAACCACCTATTCTTTACACAGAATTCAGATCGATCGATCAATTTTCGACCAATTTGAATTTTAATTGTTCCAAAAATTGAGAAATCATTTGAAAATGAATAAAATAAACTAAACAAATTCCAAAAGCGAATAACAAAACAAAACTAGTAGCTTAACCACTACAATACTGGGCACTTTCCTTCCCAGACCAATTTTCAGCTTTCAGCGCTCTCGCTCTTTCAATGACAATTGCGCGGTCATGCTACGCTGTACCCAAATGAAATTTGTATCATTTTGTTTGCACAAATAGAGCTTTCTTTTGGTGGTATTTATTCACGACTTTGTTTTTTATTTTTTGCGATATAGGCGAAAAAATAGCGGAAATTTGGAAAAAAAAAGATATTTACTTCTTTCTATTTTAAAAGAAATCCAATGAAATCGAATTTTGACATAAATTTAAGCCAAAATGTATTCTGCTACATGTTTTTTGTAAAAAAAAAATTCTGTTAGGTGTATAATAATTGGTTTGTGTCATCACGGACATATGTACGCAAATGATCATGTACAGATGTGTGCAGGTGATCACGGACATATGTGTGCAGATAATCATTGGGACATGTTATTTTAGTGGGACATATGTGGGGGACATGTTTTGGGGATCATTACTATGTGGGGACATGTGTGTTTTGGGGACGTGTATGTTTTGGGGACATGTGTGGGGACATGTGTGTTTACTGTGTTTTACACTAGACTGGTGATCAGTGAGTAAAAAGCTGTAAAAAACAGCTAATACTCACTGATCACCAGCCTGCTGCAGCCATCTGCTCTCCTCACCTCATCGACGACTTCCGTGTGAGGAGAAGAGAGCCGATTGCCTAGCAACCGGCTGTTTGCTTACATCACATGACGGCTGTGATTGGACACGGCCTTCATGTGATCAGGATGGCCAATCACAGAGCCCTCCCGCCGATCCGAGATGCGCCATGTCCTGGTGACACGAGCGCATCGAGATCTCGCCGCTGCGTGGGCACTGGTGCGCAATCCCCCTACTCCTGAAGGACGTTCAGGAACGTCCTATCAGAAGTAGAAGGCTCCCACCCGGCCGTATATGTGCAGTGGCCGGGTGGGAAGTAGTTAAAGAGGTGTATCCCTAAAAAAATAAAAAATAAAAGTCAGCAGCTACAAATACTGCAGCTGCTGACTTTTAATAATCGGACACTTACCTGTTCCAGGGTCCAGCGATGCGGGGGGTCAAAGCTCCGCTCGCCCCCCCCCGATCCGATCACGCGAGCCATGATTGGCCGCACAGTCATCTGGGACATGTGACAGGTCCCAGATGACTGGGGAGCCCTTCCTGCATCAAGGGGAAGTGATATCACCAGCCCAGGCACCGAAGGAGGCAGACTACGAGGGACAATAAATAGGTAGTGTTTTTGCGCTAAAGTGCATCAAGTGTTAAAGTGCTATATAGCTGCATCAAAAAATAAATAAATGAATGATCCCTATGTGATCAAAAAAACCAAACAGTGGTCACTGAAACGTGACTCAACAGTTAATAAAGTGCAGTAAATAGATCCTTTGTGTGCATACAATGATAAAATAAATAATAAGTAAACACTTAAAAATATACACAATCACTATTAAAAAACATGTCCGTGAAAACAAGTGATATGTAAACGAGTGATAAGAAAACCCAAGATCTCTACTTATAAAGAACCATAAAAAGGGGAGGAGCTTAAATCAATCGATGAACAATGAGTCCATTAAAAAGTTCAGAGAAGAAATGGTGTGATAAGAGTGACACCTATAAGGGGCTAAAATAGTCTCTATAGTGTAGATGAATAATGCTTTTTCTTTTCTGTTTTCCACACGTGGGGAGTGCTGGGTAGTGAGGGTCTGTCCAACAATCGTGCTCTCTAGCCTCTCACCTCTCTTAGGGCAAATAACGGCATTAATAATGACTCCTGTGGCAATCTCCAGCTCTCCAATTCCCCGTGTGGTTCTCAGTGCATTCAGCTTTAAGGATAAAACGGTACCAGATCTGAGTCTCCGCTTCCCCACAGCAGTATGTAGGCTCACCCTCCGTGGGTGGTAAATCAATCAAAAATGAGAAAAAGTGGAGAGAGGGGACCCGATCGTGAAGTATATCAAAGTACGTTTTAATAGAACAAAAGTAAATGCTTACATTAAAAACAGCAGCAGGATGAATGTGAGCGCGGTCTCTGTGTCAAACACTTCCGGTATCCTCACCAATCCCTATGCATTACGTCACGTAACCTCGTGACTTCTTCAGGGGATGCTGATTGGTTATTTTGGTTGTCTTTTATACATGCCAGCCGGAAGTTATGTGGCGGCCATTTTGCCGTGGTCCGCATGTGTAAACAAAGCGCGGCCATTTTCCTGTGGACTTGCTGCACCTAATACGCTCTGTAGAGCGGACCTGGTGACTGCGCTTCTCCGTGATGTTTGTTATATTGTCTAGTTCGGAATTGTCTCATGTGTCTGTGCAGACACGTGAGATAAAAGAGCATTCTGCCCAATAAGTCAAAATGTGATCTAGTTCCGTGGAGCACCTACAACCATTACCAGGACCATTACTAGGTGGCACTGAGTAGCAATATACAGGGCGGCCCCAAAACTAAATATCATAAGGGGTCATGTATTTGGGTTGTTGTTCTAGTCCATAAGGGACAGTCACTGGCAATTAGAGGATTGTCATAACGTGGCCCTCAGGTGACCTCTTGAACTAGAGATCAAATATGACCCTACATATGCATATATATTACAGATGTCAGATTTAACACGATATGTGTCAACGAAGGCTGGGTTTAGCATATGAGCTTACCAGTCCATTCAATAATCTTTCTATGCAAGATCATGATTATACCTAAAAATATGTACATATACATCCACCATACTAAAATCCCTGTATGTGTTGGTATGCAATAATTTAACCCCATCGCTTATTGCCCCATACTATAATATGTACTTATCAACAATCCACTTTACCCGATAGCTCTGGGATTATGATAAATATTCAAACAAAAAATTCTAAAAAGTGAAAACAATAAAGGAGAATATGTAAAAAAATTGTATAAAAAATTTATACAAAAAATTAAGATATAGATTCCGTCCCCCCAAAGAACGGGCATATCCAACTATGTCAATTCTATATCATTAAAAATAAGGTGACTCAATAGTAAAACCAATTAAAATATGTTAAAAATATATATGTAAATGTGTCCACCCCTGATGGTCTTGAGTATTCATCAATGTCATATCGAACTGTATGTGGGATATCTATATTGTCCACCTCTGTATAATTGTATTCGACCCATCTTTGCCTGTTAGATGCGGTTCTGGATACCGAAAATGTCCTACAGGCCTCATCGATACATATACAGTCTATATATTCATGCAGATATATTGGATACCCACATAGACTATATGTATATCTCTACAGTACGTGGATAAAGATAAATTAAACATATATATATATATATATATAAAAAAAACACATAAAATGTATAAAAATGTATAAGAACATATCAAAAACATATGTAAATACTCTGCACAGTATGAATAAAAAATATAATAGAAATGTTTCTGTATATATTGTACTCAAAATGTCTTGGAGCAGTAGTGTCTAAAAGTTGCTTAAAAAACAATTTAAATCGAACTCTACATTTAACCCTTCTGGGACCAGTGTGCGCATAGAATAAATCCACATGGATTCCTTCTGGCTTATCGTCCTAATTTTGTGGCTTCCTCGCCATGAGGGGTTAAAGCGTTCTATCCCCCAGAAACGTAACTGATTTGGGTCTTTGTTGTGGACTAGGGCGAAATGTCGTGAAACATTATGTTTAGGGCAGCCTTTAATAATCTTCTGGATATGTTCTTTAATACGGACTCTTAGCTCCCTTTTTGTTCGCCCTATATATTGTAGATTACATCTACATTGTAAACAGTACACCACTCCTTCTGTCCGACAACTGATAAAATCCTTAATAGAGTACTTTTCTCCCGTAGTGGTGGCCGTAAATTCAGTTCTTTTCCCTTGAAATTTCTGGGCCTTGCGGCAAGCATAGCAACCTCTGCAGGGAAAAAAACCTTTCCCAGAAAAAAAGGAGAAGCCCTTTTTGGGAGGTGGATCCACTACGGTCTTTACCACTAGGTCTCTAATTGTCGGTGCCCGTTTGTATATAATGTGAGGATGTGCCAATGTTTTTGGATAATTTTGGCTACATCCTTATGTTGGGCATTAAAATCCAAAATCAAACATGGAGCTTCACTCCAGGTATTAGTTTTATTCTTGGGTTTGTCCTGCAGCATACTTGATCTACTCATTTTCTCCACCTCAATGATCTGTTGTTGGATCCAGGATTCCTCATATCCTTTTTCTTTGAACCTGGCACCAATCAGCTTAGCTTGTATATTAAAATCTTCATCCCTGGTACAGTTCCGTCGGATGCGTACCAGTTGTCCCTTCGGGATGTTGTATAACCAAGGTTTGAAATGACAGCTCTGTAATGATATATAGCTGTTAGTGTCGACATTTTTGAAATGCGTTTTGGTTATAATTCTGTTTGATTTGATAGATATATTGAGATCAAGGAAGTCGACATTGGTGGCATTAATGTTCCACACAAGCTTGATATTTCTGTCGTTTCTGTTCAGATTGTTTAGAAACTCTTCTAGAGTCTCCTGACTACCATTCCAAATTATAATCAAATCATCGATATACCTTTTGTATAAAACCAATTGAGCTGGCATGTTGGCATAGACAGAATCTTCTTCCCAGTGTGCCATAAATGCATTAGCTACGCTAGGGGCAAATTTTGCTCCCATAGCGATCCCTATGGCCTGCTTATAAAACGACTGGTTGTGCCAAAAATAACTGCATTTCAAGCTAAAATCCAAACATTTGATTAAAAACTTACGGTGCTTGCATAATAAAGTGCTATGTGCTCTAAGTAGCCACTTCGTGGCTGTACAGGCTTCGTGGTGCGGAACTATAGTGTATAGTGACGACACATCAGCTGTTGCTAAGATTGTGCGTCCTTCCAACACCGGCACTGTATTTAGAAGCTGTAATACATGCTTCGTGTCCTTTAAGTATGCCTTTGTTTGTTGCACGGCTGGTTGGATGAAGAAATCTATATATTCGCCCATTCGGGCCGTCAGTGAATCTATTCCGTTCACTATGGGTCTTCCTGGTGGATTTTCTTTGTTTTTATGGATTTTCGGAATGGTGTATATTACCGGTATTCTGCAGGTTTCTGGAATCAGATATTTTGATTCTCTCTTGTTCAATATATCTTTTTTTATGCCCAAATTAACTACAAGTTCCAATTCTTTTTTATATTTTTGTGTTGGATTACCAGACAACTTAATGTATGTCTCATGGTCTTGCAGTTGCCTCGCCAATTCCTGTGTGTACTGTTCCTTCGACTGTACTACTACTGCTCCACCCTTGTCGGCCGGTCTGATTACTATGTCTTGACGTTGCTGCAAGGATTTGATGCCTTTACGAATGTGTATGGGATCTGATAGTTTCTTGATCTCCATTGTTTGTAAGTCTTCCACTACCAGTCTTCTAAATACCTCTATGTGCTGATTGTTAGAAACTTGTGGGTTATAGACTGAATTATTTCGTAAAGTGCTGTGTGTTAAAAGTGGTTCGTGCAGAGTGTTGGTTTGTGTGGGTTTAAAAGGATTACCCAAAATGTATTTTTTAATATTTAATTTTCTCACGTATTTCTGTATGCCTATGTATGTATCGAATTTGCTGAGATTTTTGATCGGGGCATGTTTAAGGCCTTTGTCTAATACAGAAAGTTCTTCAGCAGATAATGATTTGCCGCTCAGGTTGACCACCCCTTCTCCACTTAGTGTCTTTTTCTTTTGCAATCTCTTTCCCGCTCTACAGCCTCTCTGTCGTCGGGGCTTTCCTCTGTTCTTGGTGGTCCTGTTCTTGTGTTGGGTGAGCGGTGGGGTTCTCTCGGTGATCTCCTTGGGGAGAATTCTCTCCGATCCCTGTCTAAAAAAGAAGAACTCTGAGCGGGTCTCTCATAGTGAGTTTTTTCATATGGGTATTGTTGTCTGGATTGATCATAGTAGTGATATTGTGAGTCTTGATGTTGTCTGAGAGGCTCAAATCTATTGTATACCGGAACTGGGCTTCTCTCTTGTAGTGGTTGTTGATAATACGGTGGTTGGTTAGGTGGGGGTCCTCTATATTCCCTCTGTTGTTGTGGGTTCTGATGCCAGTTATTCTGTGCTTTCTTGTTGAACCACGGTTTTTTGAAAGGTTTCTTCCAGACTTTTTTCGGAGTCTGATGTGGGTACATTCCCACATTCCTAGGGTCTTGATACATCCTTGGTGTTTCATATTGCTGGATATACCGTGGGTCTTGACCTGGTCTAGTGTTGGTATGGTCCCTATTGGGATCTTCCCATCTTGGTCCATTGCTGGCATAAGCTGCCGTGGGGTCTTGTATCCTGACTTCTCTTTGAGGTGTGCTATAAGATGTAGTGGTTGGTGCTGGTTCATTTTTATTTTGCCATTTGAATACCCGATCTGTCTTGTAGTCGGTTACATCACGTTGGTACTTCTTCATCTTACGCTGTTGTACTTCTAAATCTTTTGCTATTAAATCCTTATTGAGCTGTAGGGCTAACTTTTTAAAGTCTGCCGAGTCCTTATAGGGTTCCAATTTGGCTTTGGTTTCCTCTATCAGTTTTTCCAATATTTGTGTTTTCCTTTGTTTTCTCTTCAACAGCAGTCTGAGACAATCTACACTTCTGCTGTTGAAAAATTCGTACCATTCTTCCATTGAGTCTTTATCAGTGAGTCCGTCATTAGGGGGGATGTCCCAACGGAGTCTTCTTGGGACAATCCCTTCCCTAATGTACCTCTCAAAGGTGTTGGTGTCCCACCATAGGCTCACCTTTTTGTCCATTTGGTGGCCTAATTTTCTCACTATGGTTTCGAGATCAGTGTTACGGGTTTTAACTTGTGCATTAAATACTTCATCTAGATTAACAGATCTGTTCTCCATAAATGTAAAAACATCCATGGTAGCAGCAAAGGAAGAAAGTGCGTAGTGTACAAAGATAAGTGTGGGTGTCCTTTGCGCTGGTGTAAGAACTAGATGTTAAAATTGATAGGTGAGGTAATAAATAAATGTGATCTAAAAAATGATAAATATGTCAAGTGCAAAACTGGAACAAGTCCTAAAAAGAGCTGCAAAAACTATGAGTCAACGCTAACTCGTGAATCAGACAATAAATAGGTAGTGTTTTTGCGCTAAAGTGCATCAAGTGTTAAAGTGCTATATAGCTGCATCAAAAAATAAATAAATGAATGATCCCTATGTGATCAAAAAAACCAAACAGTGGTCACTGAAACGTGACTCAACAGTTAATAAAGTGCAGTAAATAGATCCTTTGTGTGCATACAATGATAAAATAAATAAATAATAAGTAAACACTTAAAAATATACACAATCACTATTAAAAAACAATAGTGATTGTGTATATTTTTAAGTGTTTACTTATTATTTATTTATTTTATCATTGTATGCACACAAAGGATCTATTTACTGCACTTTATTAACTGTTGAGTCACGTTTCAGTGACCACTGTTTGGTTTTTTTGATCACATAGGGATCATTCATTTATTTATTTTTTGATGCAGCTATATAGCACTTTAACACTTGATGCACTTTAGCGCAAAAACACTACCTATTTATTGTCTGATTCACGAGTTAGCGTTGACTCATAGTTTTTGCAGCTCTTTTTAGGACTTGTTCCAGTTTTGCACTTGACATATTTATCATTTTTTAGATCACATTTATTTATTACCTCACCTATCAATTTTAACATCTAGTTCTTACACCAGCGCAAAGGACACCCACACTTATCTTTGTACACTACGCACTTTCTTCCTTTGCTGCTACCATGGATGTTTTTACATTTATGGAGAACAGATCTGTTAATCTAGATGAAGTATTTAATGCACAAGTTAAAACCCGTAACACTGATCTCGAAACCATAGTGAGAAAATTAGGCCACCAAATGGACAAAAAGGTGAGCCTATGGTGGGACACCAACACCTTTGAGAGGTACATTAGGGAAGGGATTGTCCCAAGAAGACTCCGTTGGGACATCCCCCCTAATGACGGACTCACTGATAAAGACTCAATGGAAGAATGGTACGAATTTTTCAACAGCAGAAGTGTAGATTGTCTCAGACTGCTGTTGAAGAGAAAACAAAGGAAAACACAAATATTGGAAAAACTGATAGAGGAAACCAAAGCCAAATTGGAACCCTATAAGGACTCGGCAGACTTTAAAAAGTTAGCCCTACAGCTCAATAAGGATTTAATAGCAAAAGATTTAGAAGTACAACAGCGTAAGATGAAGAAGTACCAACGTGATGTAACCGACTACAAGACAGATCGGGTATTCAAATGGCAAAATAAAAATGAACCAGCACCAACCACTACATCTTATAGCACACCTCAAAGAGAAGTCAGGATACAAGACCCCACGGCAGCTTATGCCAGCAATGGACCAAGATGGGAAGATCCCAATAGGGACCATACCAACACTAGACCAGGTCAAGACCCACGGTATATCCAGCAATATGAAACACCAAGGATGTATCAAGACCCTAGGAATGTGGGAATGTACCCACATCAGACTCCGAAAAAAGTCTGGAAGAAACCTTTCAAAAAACCGTGGTTCAACAAGAAAGCACAGAATAACTGGCATCAGAACCCACAACAACAGAGGGAATATAGAGGACCCCCACCTAACCAACCACCGTATTATCAACAACCACTACAAGAGAGAAGCCCAGTTCCGGTATACAATAGATTTGAGCCTCTCAGACAACATCAAGACTCACAATATCACTACTATGATCAATCCAGACAACAATACCCATATGAAAAAACTCACTATGAGAGACCCGCTCAGAGTTCTTCTTTTTTAGACAGGGATCGGAGAGAATTCTCCCCAAGGAGATCACCGAGAGAACCCCACCGCTCACCCAACACAAGAACAGGACCACCAAGAACAGAGGAAAGCCCCGACGACAGAGAGGCTGTAGAGCGGGAAAGAGATTACAAAAGAAAAAGACACTAAGTGGAGAAGGGGTGGTCAACCTGAGCGGCAAATCATTATCTGCTGAAGAACTTTCTGTATTAGACAAAGGCCTTAAACATGCCCCGATCAAAAATCTCAGCAAATTCGATACATACATAGGCATACAGAAATACGTGAGAAAATTAAATATTAAAAAATACATTTTGGGTAATCCTTTTAAACCCACACAAACCAACACTCTGCACGAACCACTTTTAACACACAGCACTTTACGAAATAATTCAGTCTATAACCCACAAGTTTCTAACAATCAGCACATAGAGGTATTTAGAAGACTGGTAGTGGAAGACTTACAAACAATGGAGATCAAGAAACTATCAGATCCCATACACATTCGTAAAGGCATCAAATCCTTGCAGCAACGTCAAGACATAGTAATCAGACCGGCCGACAAGGGTGGAGCAGTAGTAGTACAGTCGAAGGAACAGTACACACAGGAATTGGCGAGGCAACTGCAAGACCATGAGACATACATTAAGTTGTCTGGTAATCCAACACAAAAATATAAAAAAGAATTGGAACTTGTAGTTAATTTGGGCATAAAAAAAGATATATTGAACAAGAGAGAATCAAAATATCTGATTCCAGAAACCTGCAGAATACCGGTAATATACACCATTCCGAAAATCCATAAAAACAAAGAAAATCCACCAGGAAGACCCATAGTGAACGGAATAGATTCACTGACGGCCCGAATGGGCGAATATATAGATTTCTTCATCCAACCAGCCGTGCAACAAACAAAGGCATACTTAAAGGACACGAAGCATGTATTACAGCTTCTAAATACAGTGCCGGTGTTGGAAGGACGCACAATCTTAGCAACAGCTGATGTGTCGTCACTATACACTATAGTTCCGCACCACGAAGCCTGTACAGCCACGAAGTGGCTACTTAGAGCACATAGCACTTTATTATGCAAGCACCGTAAGTTTTTAATCAAATGTTTGGATTTTAGCTTGAAATGCAGTTATTTTTGGCACAACCAGTCGTTTTATAAGCAGGCCATAGGGATCGCTATGGGAGCAAAATTTGCCCCTAGCGTAGCTAATGCATTTATGGCACACTGGGAAGAAGATTCTGTCTATGCCAACATGCCAGCTCAATTGGTTTTATACAAAAGGTATATCGATGATTTGATTATAATTTGGAATGGTAGTCAGGAGACTCTAGAAGAGTTTCTAAACAATCTGAACAGAAACGACAGAAATATCAAGCTTGTGTGGAACATTAATGCCACCAATGTCGACTTCCTTGATCTCAATATATCTATCAAATCAAACAGAATTATAACCAAAACGCATTTCAAAAATGTCGACACTAACAGCTATATATCATTACAGAGCTGTCATTTCAAACCTTGGTTATATAACATCCCGAAGGGACAACTGGTACGCATCCGACGGAACTGTACCAGGGATGAAGATTTTAATATACAAGCTAAACTGATTGGTGCCAGGTTCAAAGAAAAAGGATATGAGGAATCCTGGATCCAACAACAGATCATTGAGGTGGAGAAAATGAGTAGATCAAGTATGCTGCAGGACAAACCCAAGAATAAAACTAATACCTGGAGTGAAGCTCCATGTTTGATTTTGGATTTTAATGCCCAACATAAGGATGTAGCCAAAATTATCCAAAAACATTGGCACATCCTCACATTATATACAAACGGGCACCGACAATTAGAGACCTAGTGGTAAAGACCGTAGTGGATCCACCTCCCAAAAAGGGCTTCTCCTTTTTTTCTGGGAAAGGTTTTTTTCCCTGCAGAGGTTGCTATGCTTGCCGCAAGGCCCAGAAATTTCAAGGGAAAAGAACTGAATTTACGGCCACCACTACGGGAGAAAAGTACTCTATTAAGGATTTTATCAGTTGTCGGACAGAAGGAGTGGTGTACTGTTTACAATGTAGATGTAATCTACAATATATAGGGCGAACAAAAAGGGAGCTAAGAGTCCGTATTAAAGAACATATCCAGAAGATTATTAAAGGCTGCCCTAAACATAATGTTTCACGACATTTCGCCCTAGTCCACAACAAAGACCCAAATCAGTTACGTTTCTGGGGGATAGAACGCTTTAACCCCTCATGGCGAGGAAGCCACAAAATTAGGACGATAAGCCAGAAGGAATCCATGTGGATTTATTCTATGCGCACACTGGTCCCAGAAGGGTTAAATGTAGAGTTCGATTTAAATTGTTTTTTAAGCAACTTTTAGACACTACTGCTCCAAGACATTTTGAGTATAATATATACAGAAATATTTCTATTATATTTTTTATTCATACTGTGCAGAGTATTTACATATGTTTTTGATATGTTCTTATACATTTTTATACATTTTATGTGTTTTTTTATATATATATATATATGTTTAATTTATCTTTCTCCACGTACTGTAGAGATATACATATAGTCTATGTGGGTATCCAATATATCTGTATGGATATATAGACTGTATATGTATCGATGAGGCCTGTAGGACATTTTCGGTATCCAGAACCGCATCTAACAGGCAGAGATGAGTTGAATACAATTATACAGAGGTGGACAATATAGATATCCCACATACAGTTCGATATGACATTGATGAATACTCAAGACCATCAGGGGTGGACACATTTACATATATATTTTTAACATATTTTAATTGGTTTTACTATTGAGTCACCTTATTTTTAATGATATAGAATTGACATAGTTGGATATGCCCGTTCTTTGGGGGGACGGAATCTATATCTTAATTTTTTTTATAAATTTTTTATACAATTTTTTTACATATTCTCCTTTATTGTTTTCACTTTTTAGAATTTTTTGTTTGAATATTTATCATAATCCCAGAGCTATCGGGTAAAGTGGATTGTTGATAAGTACATATTATAGTATGGGGCAATAAGCGATGGGGTTAAATTATTGCATACCAACACATACAGGGATTTTAGTATGGTGGATGTATATGTACATATTTTTAGGTATAATCATGATCTTGCAAAGAAAGATTATTGAATGGACTGGTAAGCTCATATGCTAAACCCAGCCTTCGTTGACACATATCGTGTTAAATCTGACATCTGTAATATATATGCATATGTAGGGTTATATTTGATCTCTAGTTCAAGAGGTCACCTGAGGGCCACGTTATGACAATCTTCTAATTGCCAGTGACTGTCCCTTATGGACTAGAACAACAACCCAAATACATGACCCCTTATGATATTTAGTTTTGGGGCCGCCCTGTATATTGCTACTCAGTGCCACCTAGTAATGGTCCTGGTAATGGTTGTAGGTGCTCCACGGAACTAGATCACATTTTGACTTATTGGGCAGAATGCTCTTTGAATCTCACATGTCTGCACAGACACATGAGACAATTCCGAACTAGACAATATAACAAACATCACGGAGAAGCGCAGTCACCAGGTCCGCTCTACAGAGCGTATTAGGTGCAGCAAGTCCACAAGAAAATGGCCGCGCTTTGTTTACACATGCGGACCACGGCAAAATGGCCGCCACATAACTTCCGGCTGGCATGTATAAAAGACAACCAAAATAACCAATCAGCATCCCCTGAAGAAGTCACGAGGTTACGTGACGTAATGCATAGGGATTGGTGAGGATACCGGAAGTGTTTGACACAGAGACCGCGCTCACATTCATCCTGCTGCTGTTTTTAATGTAAGCATTTACTTTTGTTCTATTAAAACGTACTTTGATATACTTCACGATCGGGTCCCCTCTCTCCACTTTTTCTCATTTTTGATTGATTTACCACCCACGGAGGGTGAGCCTACATACTGCTGTGGGGAAGCGGAGACTCAGATCTGGTACCGTTTTATCCTTAAAGCTGAATGCACTGAGAACCACACGGGGAATTGGAGAGCTGGAGATTGCCACAGGAGTCATTATTAATGCCGTTATTTGCCCTAAGAGAGGTGAGAGGCTAGAGAGCACGATTGTTGGACAGACCCTCACTACCCAGCACTCCCCACGTGTGGAAAACAGAAAAGAAAAAGCATTATTCATCTACACTATAGAGACTATTTTAGCCCCTTATAGGTGTCACTCTTATCACACCATTTCTTCTCTGAACTTTTTAATGGACTCATTGTTCATCGATTGATTTAAGCTCCTCCCCTTTTTATGGTTCTTTATAAGTAGAGATCTTGGGTTTTCTTATCACTCGTTTACATATCACTTGTTTTCACGGACATGTTTTTTAATAGTGATTGTGTATATTTTTAAGTGTTTACTTATTATTTATTTATTTTATCATTGTATGCACACAAAGGATCTATTTACTGCACTTTATTAACTGTTGAGTCACGTTTCAGTGACCACTGTTTGGTTTTTTTGATCACATAGGGATCATTCATTTATTTATTTTTTTGATGCAGCTATATAGCACTTTAACACTTGATGCACTTTAGCGCAAAAACACTACCTATTTATTGTCTGATTCACGAGTTAGCGTTGACTCATAGTTTTTGCAGCTCTTTTTAGGACTTGTTCCAGTTTTGCACTTGACATATTTATCATTTTTTAGATCACATTTATTTATTACCTCACCTATCAATTTTAACATCTAGTTCTTACACCAGCGCAAAGGACACCCACACTTATCTTTGTAGACTACGAGGGACCCCCTAGCAACAGGCATTTAGAGGTAAGTGAATTTTTTTTTTTTTCAAATTATTTTTTATTTTATTTATTTTTGGAATTTTAAGCATTTTTTTTTTAAGGGGGAAACACCACTTTAACATTTTTCTGCTCTGCACTTGCTTAGACCTCATTATCACTTCCCCGTTACTCAGAACTGGAGCCAACATGGCAGTAGGTCTCAGCTGCAGGAACATTGGTGTCAATTGGTTGATCCGGCCTTATGTCACCCCCTCTATGCTCCCATTGCTCTCCTCCCCAACCTTGCCATTCATTAATTGCTGTACATCCTCATGCAGCAAGTGACTGACACTGTGCTGAAATATCTCAGCTGACTTCTCCATGCCAATTGGTGGGGCAATGACAGGAGTATCTGTGGATGAGGAGGAAGAACAGGGAGCTTTAGCAGCTACTGATGACTTCAATCTATTCTGTTCCTGGAAGACAGAGGGGATGGTGGGAGCCCCTCACAATGAGCACAGCGTAGGGATGGTGGGGGGCCCTCATAATGAGCACAGCACAGGGATGGTGGGAGCCCCTCATAATGAGCACAACACATGGATGGTGGGAGCTCTTCATAACGAGCACAGCACAGGGATGGTGGGAGCCCCTCATAATTAGCACAGCACAGGGATGGTGGGGGCCCCTCATAATGAGCAAAGCACAGGGATGGTGGGGGCCCCTCATAACGAGCACAGCACAGGGATGGTGGGAGCCCCTCATAATGAGCACAGCACAGAGATGGTGGGAGCCCCTCATAATGAGCACAGCACAGTGATGGGGGAGCCCCTCATAACGAGCACAGCACAGGGATGATGGGAGCCCCTCATAACGAGCACAGCACAGGGATGATGGGAGCCCCTCATAATGAGCACAGCACAGGGATGGTGGGAGCTCTTCATAACGAGCACAGCACAGGGATGGTGGGGGCCCCTCATAATGGGCAGAGCACAGGGATGGTGGGAGCCCCTCATAATGAGCACAGCACAGGGATGGGGGGAGCCCCTCATAATGAGCACAGCACAGGGATGGCGGGAGCCCCTCATAATGAGCACAGCACAGGGATGTTGGGGGCCCCTCATAATGGACACAGGGATGGTGGGAGCCCCTCATAATGATAAATTCATCAAAACCAACGTTTGTAATTGTTCTGAAAAGTTAACTAACCTAACGAAAATTTGTATTTCGTACGAATCCAAATAGAATTTTGGACGTGATACGAATTAACGAATACTAATACGAAATGGAGCGTAACAAGACTAAACTAAACTAAAATGTATTCACGGTGCACATGTCTAATGCTCTTAGAAAGTTCAGATCGTTTTAGGTGATTTTCTCTTCCTGTTTAACACTGGGAGTGATGTCTGGGCATACAACCAAGACAGATGATTGGAGGAAAGGCACACACCCCCACTTCACATAGGCAGATACTCTCAGAGCTGTTCTCTGAATAGTTTAGCTCTCTGCTAATCTATTTATAGCATCCTCCCCGACACACATTTCAGACTGGTTTTATCTCCTGTGATGGAGAACTTGTCAGGAGTTATCATGCTGATAACAGAAGAACAAAGCAGGAGAAAGCCACAGGACTTAGTGCTTTGAAGAGAGATTGGATTTGCATTTGTATTTTCGTAGATTTAAGAAAACACTGCAGATATATGTACCCAGCTCAAATTTCATGAATCAGGTTTACATCCGCTTTAACAAGGGGGGCCCCAAGATCCCCCACCCCATGTGCATAAATATGGGGAATTGCATGATTTTTTTTTTTACAAAAGGAATTGTCAAAAACTGTCTCTTTGTATTTATTTTTTATTTTACTTTTGAAAATGATTCTTATTGCAGATTTCAGTTACCAGTACATAACAAAGCCTATTGGGCATACCCAGGCTCAATTGCATAGCAAAAAACAAACAAACAGAAACAAAAGCGCAATAAAAGCACAATAAAAACAACCTAGCTAAAATCAAGGCAATCAAAACTATCAAAAAATTGGTACGCTTTAACTGCCCACACTGGCTGAAATATTAAGATTCTTATTGGTAAACTCTCCCTCTCAAACAGCCTACAAGGCTAAACTCAGGAATTTATGAAAATACACACTCTCCCAGATCTTATGTGTCAGGAAAGACGCCCTCTAATGAAGCATAAATGTAGAGTTGTACAACAATATATACCTTTAATTAGACATGTGCACAATAGAAAAATTCATTTAGATTTGTTTTGTTTCTGTTTGTTTCCGTTGATTCGTAACGATCCGTAAATTCGTAAGTCGCCGGTGTTCGTATTCGGACTCGTTCGTATTTTCGTAAGTCATCGGTGTTCGTATTCGGACTCGTTCGTATTTTCGTAGAGTTATTTTTTCGTTGATTCGTTTTTCCGTTAGTCTAATTTTCGTTTATTCTAAATTCGTATTTTCGTTGTATTTTGTATTCGGACGCATTTGTATTTTCGTAGATTTAGTTACCTTCGTACTTTCGTAAGATTGATTTAGTCGTACTTTCATAACATTGTTTTCGTAGATTCGTAATCGGAGCATAATTCATAATTTTATGTTTTGTGTATATGCTATTATTACATTGTAAGAGACACGGAAAATTACGAATCAACCAAAAAAAAAGTTACGGATCTACAAATTTTTTCGATCAATCCATTCGAAGCAAGTTAAGCAGCGCCATTGTAAGAGACACGGAAAATTACGAATCGACAAACAAAAAAATAAAAAGATATGAATGTACAAATTTTTTCGTTCAATCCATTCGAAGCACGTTAAGCAGCACCATTGTAAGAGACACGGAAAATTACAAATCAACAAACAAAAAAAAAAGTTACGAATGTACGAATTTTTTCGTTCATTTTGATTTTCGTTGTTTCTGTTTAATTATTTCGTATTTTCGTTGTTTTTTATATCCGTTCGATTCGATTATTCGTTAAAATTTTTACTAAATCATTTGTTCATTTGTACGATAACAAATTAACGAATATAACGAATTTGAACGGAAAACAAATCGTAACTAAACGAATTGTCTACCTTTAATTACTTATTAAGTACTGTATATACAGTGGTGTGAAAAAGTGTTTGCCCCCTTCCTCATTTCCTGTTCCTTTGCATGTTTGTCACACTTAAGTGTTTCGGAACATCAAACCAATTTAAACAATAGTCAAGGACAACACAAGTAAACACAAAATGCAATTTGTAAATGAAGGTGTTTATTATTAAAGGTGAAAAAAAATCCAAACCATCATGGCCCTGTGTGAAAAAGTGATTGCCCCCCTTGTTAAAACATACTATAACTGTGGTTGTCCACACCTGAGTTCAATTTCTCTAGCCACACCCAGGCCTGATTATTGCCACACCTGTTCACAATCAAGGCATCACTTAAATAGGAGCTGCTTGACACAGTAAGGTCCACCAGAAGATCCTTCAAAGCTACACATCATGCCGAGACCCAAAGAAATTCAGGAACAATTGAGAAAGAAAGTAATTGAGATCTATCAGTCTGGAAAGGGTTATAAAAGCCATTTCCAAAGCTTTGGGAATCCAGCGAACCACAGTGAGAGCCATTATCCACAAATGGCGAAGACATGGAACAGTGGTGAACCTTCCCAGGAGTGGCCGGCCGCCCAAAATTACCCCAAGAGCGCGACGACTCATCCAAGATGTCACAAAAGACCCCACAACAACGTCCAAGGAACTGCAGGCCTCACTTGCCTCAGTTAAGGTCAGCGTTCATGCCTCCACCATCAGGAAAAGACTGGGCAAAAATGGCCTGCATGGCAGAGTTCCAAGGAGAAAACCACTGCTGAGCAAAAAGAACATCAAAGCTCGTCTCAATTTCTCCACAACACATCTTGATGATCCCCAAGACTTTTGGGACAACATTCTGTGGACCGATGAGACAAAAGTGGAACTCTTTGGAAGGTCTGTGTCCAAGTATATCTGGCGTAGAAGGAACACTGCATTTCAGAAAAAGAACATTATACCAACAGTAAAATATGGTGGTGGTAGTGTGATGGTCTGGGGCTGTTTTGCTGCTTCAGGACCTGGAAGACTTTCCGTGATAAAAGGAACTATGAATTCTGCTGTCTACCAAGAGATCTTGAAGGAGAATGTCCGACCATCTGTTCGTGTACTCAAGCTGAAACGAACTTGGGTTCTGCAGCAGGACAATGATCCTAAACACACCAGCAAGTGCACCACCGAATGGCTGAAGAAAAACAAAATGAAGACTTTGGAGTGGCCTAGCCAAAGTCCTGACCTGAATCCTATTGAGATGTTGTGGTATGACCTTAAAAAGGCCGTTCATGCTCGAAAACCCTCTAATGTAACTGAATTAGGACAATTCTGCAAAGATGAGTGGGCCAAAATTCCTCCAGGACGCTGTAAAAGCCTCATTGCACGTTATCGCAAACGCTTGGTTGCAGTTGTTGCTGCTAAGGGTGGCCCAACCAGTTATTAGGTTTAGGGGGCAATCACTTTTTCACACATGGCCATGATGGTTTGGATTTTTTTTCACCTTTAATAATAAACACCTTCATTTACAAATTGCATTTTGTGTTTACTTGTGTTGTCCTTGACTATTGTTTAAATTGGTTTGATGTTCCAAAACACTTAAGTGTGACAAACATGCAAAGGAACAGGAAATGAGGAAGGGGGCAAACACTTTTTCACACCACTGTACTTGAGTATAGACTGACCAAAATATAAGCCAAGGCACCTAATTTTGGCCCCCAATCCATACCAGGCGCTTT
Organism: Lithobates sylvaticus; assembly: GCA_028564925.1. NCBI lineage: Eukaryota > Metazoa > Chordata > Amphibia > Anura > Ranidae > Lithobates > Lithobates sylvaticus. The sequence goes on from CM053029.1 coordinate 14,122,354, forward strand.
GGATCTGGTATGGATTTTGAGGGTAACCTTATGCAAATTAAAAAAAAAATGGCATGGAGTTCCCCCCAAAATCCATATCAGACACTTATCTAAGCATACAGGCAAGAAAGAGGTGAGACGAGTGAGCATCCCCCCTCCTGAACCATACCAGGCCACATGACCTCAACATGGGGGGGATACTTTTGGGCAGTTGGGGGGCTCCCCCATAAAGCACCTTGTCCACATGTTGATGGGAACAAGAGCCTCTTCCCCACAACCCTGGCCCAATGGTTGTAGGGGTCTGCGGGGGGGGGGGGACTTATTGGAATCTGGAAGCCCCCTTGATGTACATGAATATGGGGAATTGCATGTTTTTTTACTTTTTTAATAATGGAGTTGTCAAAAAATGTCTCTGTTTTTATTTATTTTTGACACCTTTTTGGTGAATGAGAAGGGGTACAGTATAACCCCATACTTATTCACATGGGGGGCTGGATCTGGGGGAAGTACAATAGCTGGTTGTTAAGGACAGTCCAGCCATGGTGTCCCTAACAACCATGACTTACCTCCTGTCAGTGGGATTCCCTGCTGAATGTAAACAAAACAATTGCAGATAAAAAAAAACAGCATGCCCCCCCAATCCAGTTTTGAGGGGAACCCCAAACCAAAATTTAAAAAAAATATGGAATGGGATCCCCCCAAAATCTGTACCAGACCCTTATCTGAGCATGCAGCCCAGCAGGCAGGGAAAGGAGGGGGATGAGCGAGTGCCCCCCCTCTTAAACCATACCAGGCCAACATAGGGGGTGGTAGGAACCCGCTGACTGACAGCTCCGATACCCAGTGGTAAATAAACAAATAATTAGGGTCACCTGTCATCATTTATTTACCATTGGTGAAAACCAGACATGTCAGACGCCGGGTAGCAAGCGACGTGTGCGGACCTGTTTTGTTTTGGTCGGCAGCATTCATTGTGATTGACTCTGGATTTACATTCCGGGGGACTTTTTTGTTTTTTTAAATAAAGGACTTTTAAGAGACTCTTGTCCCTAATCAACATCAAAGCATAAATGTTAAGGGCATGTGGCCTGGTATGGTTCGGGTGGGGGATGCTCGCTTGTCCCTCCCCCTTTCATGGCCTGCATGCTCAGATAAGATTCATGTATGGAATTGGGGGGGGCACACTGTTTTCTTTTTATTTTAGTGTGGGGTTCCCCTCAAGATCCATACCAAACCCAAAGGTTCTTTTACAGATTTTTTTTAATGTCGGCAATTGTTTGTTTATATTCTGCGGTCAGTGTCCAGCTGGCAGCAGATTAGTTCTGGTTGTAAAGGACGCCGTGGCCAGCTTCCCGGCCCGCTACTTAACAACCATCTATTCTTTACACAGAATTCACATTGGTCGATCAATTTTCGACCAATTTGAATTTTAATCATTCCAAAAATTTGCAATTAATTTGAAATGAATAAATTAAATTAAACTAAACAAATTCCAAATAACAAAACAAAACTAGTAACTTAACATTTTTCTGCTCTGCACTTGCTTAGACCTTATCACTTCCCCATTACTCAGAACTGGAGCCAACATGGCAGTAGGTCTCAGCTGCAGGAACATTGGTGCCAATTAGGGATGAGCCGAACACCCCCTGGTTCGGATTGGCACCAGAACCTGCAAATGGACCGAAAGTTTGCACGAACATTAGAACCCTATTAAATACAATGGATGCGAACGTTCAAAATCTAAAGTGCTAATTATAACGGCCAATATGCATGTTTTTTTCTGGAGCAGTCATTTTAATGATGCATTAAGTGAAAAAAAAGTGAAATATTCCTTTAAATATGGTACCTGGGGGGTGTCTAAAGTATGCCTGTGAAGTGGTATGTGTTTCCCGTGTGTAGAACTGTCCTTGCACAAAATGACATTTGTAAAGGAAAAAAAGAAGCCATTTAAAACTGCTTGCGGCTTTAATGTCATGTCTTGTCCTGGCAATATGGATGAAAATCTTTGAGAAAAATGGCATGGCTACCCCATCACCCCCCTACTCCAGCCCATTACCAGCCCCCTTGGGAAAGGGGAACCCCGCACCCAAAATATGTTATGTTAATGTTAGGCAGATGCCTGTGTTGCACAACTGAACTACACAACACCAGCAATGAGGGGGTACATTCAGGTGTATGCTGTGCAGTGTGCAGGAGGCACACTACACCCACTGTAACAGTGCTAGGTTAAAAAGCACAGCTGACACTGACACTGTCCCTGCCTATCCTTCTCTCTATGAACGCTGCAACACACTACACAAGGCCGCCACGCTGGCGGCCTTATATAGTGCGGGGCGTGTACTATACCCCCTGAGCTATAATTGGCCACAGGCATCCTGCCTGTGGCCAATTATGACTCTCCTCACTGCCGGCGCTGTGATTGGCCAAGCATGCGGGGTCACAATGCATGCTTGGCCAATAATCAGCCAGCAATGCACTGCGACTGGCGCAGTGCATTGTGGACCATTCGTATCACACGAATTTGATGCGAACGCCCCACAAAGTTCTGGCTTCGACGAATGGACGAACGGACGATGTTTGATTCGAGCATGAGTTTGAATCGAACACCAAGCTCATCCCTAGTGCCAATTAGTTGATCCTGCCTTATTTCACCCCCTCTATGCTCCCATTACTCTCCTCCCCAACTTTGCCGTTCAGTAATTGCTGTACATCCTCATGCAGCAAGTGACTGACACTGTGATGAAATATCTCAGCTGACTTCTCCATGCCAATTGGTGGGGCAATGACAGGAGTATCTGTGGATGAGGAGGAAGAACAGGGAGCTTTAGCAGCTACTGATGACTTCAATCTATTCTGTTCCTGGAAGACAGAGGAGGAGGAGGATGAAGACTTGATTAGACTCCACGGTCTTCTCTTCAGCTCTGGGTGTATAACAGGCTTGCTGCCATAAAAATGTGCCCTACCCCTAGGTGCTGCACCCTGATGTGACCTGTGGATACAAATGCTGGAAGAAAAGTATGTCATGGTAGCCCTTAAGTGGTTAAATAGATGTTTATAAGTGTAAATGTACACAGTCATGGGGCGTGTCCTAATCTGACATAGAAAGGTTTCTAAGTCAACAGAGAGCTGAGCTCAGCCTCACCCTGTGTAGGAGGATGTCACCCCTCCCCCATCCACATTCCTCTCCGGTGTCAGAGACTTTCAGTTTAGTTTCTCTTCTGCTGTCAGCGATGGCGTCTGGTGATCTGAGAGCCGAGCTGGAATGTTCCGTCTGTCTGAACATTTATACCGATCCTGTAACCCTGAAATGTGGTCACAACTTCTGCCAGGTCTGTATTGATCGTGTGCTGGATACACAGGGGGGGTCTGGAGGATATTCCTGTCCTGAATGTAGAGAGAAGTTTCCGGATCGTCCTGCACTGCAGAAGAACATGAAACTACGTAACATAGCAGAGACTTTCCTGTCTTCTCAGCCAAATCGGGAGGAGTCCGGGGTCTTCTGTACTTACTGTGTGGACTCTCCTGTACCTGCTGTTAGATCCTGTCTGCTCTGTGAGGTTTCTCTGTGTGATAAACACCTGAGAGTCCACAAAAAGTCCCCAGAACACATCTTATATGACCCCACCTTGTCCATGGAGAGCAGGAAATGCTCCGTCCATAAGAAGATCCTGGAGTATTACTGCACTGAGGATGAGACCTGTATCTGTAAGTTTTGTGTGACTGGAGAACATCGGGGACACCAGATGGATATGATGGATGAGGCTTCTGAGAAGAAGAAGAAGACACTGAGGAATATTCTGCAGAAACTTCTGACAAAGAGAGAGGAGACGGAGGAAAGAGTCCAGAGTCTGCAGGAACACAGGATCAAAGTCGAAATAGAAGCAGCAGGTGACACCGAGAGAGTCACTGCCCTGTTTACAGATCTCAGGTAGACATGTGCACTGCCAAAAAGTGTGTTTGCTTTCGTTTTGTTTTCATTCTTTTTTTCTTTTTTTGCTTTTTTCGGAATATCTAAAATTCGGAAATTCAAAAATTCAAATTTTCAAATTTCCGAATTTTCAAATTTACCTAATTTCCAGAATTCAAAAATTCGGAAATTCAAAAATCTGAAAAAAAGAAAGAAAATCTGTAAAATTTGAAATAATAAGTAACTATTAAATTATAGTTATTATTATTAGATTGTTATGTTCCATTCGCTTAGATACGGCATTCGTTATTTCAGATAATTTGTAACTTCGGATAAATTTGTTCACAAAAAGCCAAATTTGAAAGGAAATTCCAATACCTATCATTCAATATTTATTATTAGTTACTTATTATTTCAGATTTTTGGGTTTTCAAATTTTCGGATTTTCATTCTTATTTTTGGATTTTCAAATTTCTGTAATTTCAAATTTTCCAATTTCCGAAACTTCGAATTTCCGAATTCCGAATTCCCAAAATTTGAAATTCGGAATAAACAAATTAACAAATTAACGACTAAACAAATTGCACATGTCTAATCTCAGGAGACGTCTGGAAGACCTGGAGAAGAGAGTCCTGAGGGAAATCTCTGGGAGGGCAGAGCGGATCTCCATCTCCATCCGAGATCTGGAAATAAAGAAGGAGGAGCTGTCCAGGAAGTTGCGTCACATTAAGGAGCTGTGTAACGTGACGGATCCACTGACTGTCTTACAGGAATCAGACACAGGTGACTTGTGTGATACTGAGGATGGAGATAATGAGGACAGAGAGAGACATGAGGAACTCCTCCATAGAGGGGGTCTGGATGTGGGGGGATATCACACACATTACACACATTATCTGATAAAATAACAGAGGTAAATGTATACTTCTATATACAGGGAGCTGCAGACATATTACTGGATGGAAACACAGCTCGTAAAAATATACAGATATCAGATGATGGGAAAACTGTATCCTGGTCAAGTAAGAACCAGAATCACCCAGAAACACCAGAGAGATTTCAGAGTTGTTCTCAGGTGATGAGCAGTCAGAGTTTCTCCTCAGGGAGACATTACTGGGAAGTGGATGTTGGTGAATCAGATGAATGGAGAGTCGGAATGTGTTACCCCAGTATAGAGAGGGTAGGATTGCAGTCAGCGATTGGAAGAAATAAGAAGTCCTGGGGTTTTGACAGGGAAGGTAATCAGTATAAAGTGATACATGACAATGTTGAGATCTCTTTACCCACCAATCTCTCCAGTAACAGAGTCAGGATATATCTGGATTATGAGGCTGGGCGGATCTCCTTTTATGATCTGTGTGACCCGATCCGACACCTCCACACCTTCACCACCACCTTCACTGAGCCCCTCCATGCTGGGTTAGGTGTATGGAAAGGTGTGGGGGAGGCGGGAGATGTGAGAGCTCCGCTCACAGTCTGGTGACATCACAGGGACAGGTGGTGGAATTGGTTCATTGATCAGCCAATGATTGGAGGAAGTGGTGGCTCCTTGGAGAAGTCTGAGGGCCTCCTTATGAAAATACTAGTTCCCTGGCTGTGTGTAATGTAAGAACTTATAAAGTGGTAGTAAAGACAAAATAAGAAAATGACTGCTATGATGGCGTCTGTCACTGACATCAACACAGCAGTCTTTGTTTTTCAGAGTCCTCCTGTAACTTTGTTCTTTTACCTGTTGGTTCTGCTATTATTTCCCAACTTCTTATAACAGACCAATCTGTCCAGCAAAAGTGGAAGTTAGAGGGTTGGGAAAAAACATTTACCACTCACAGGGGTGCTTACAATGATCAGCTTTTATTCATTAATGTAAAACCGTTATCCCAAAAGGAGACAGGAAGTGTGTTACTGGCAGGATCACCAGGGGAAAATAAAGGAAAAAAAAAAAACAGAAAAGGAATGCAGCCACCACATCTAAGGATTGGTAACCTCCATTATTTGTCATTTTTGTTTTGGGATTTATTACTACTTTAAGTCTCCAAACCGGAACAAGCATGGGGGGAATAAGAATCAGAAAAGTGTCAGAATTCCTTATCTTTATACTTGTTCCGGGTCAGAGACTGAGACAGTATTGAAGGCAAAGCATCAGCATGACAGCCAGGGAACTAGCATTCTCACAAGGAGAGTAATGGTAGAAATGGTGACCCCCATGATTCTCTCATGACAGGTGCCCTTTAAAGTGGAAGTAAACCCTTCCAAATGACTTTGGCCTACAGGTAAGCCTAGATTAAGGCTTACCTGTAGGTCCAATAAATATCTCCTAAACCTACATGGTTTAGGAGATATTTAGAAATGAAAAGGCATGCGCCGTAGACAACTAAGAATGCCGAGATCACGGCTTCGTTTTCAGGTAAGTCTTTCATAATGAGCTAGTATGCTATGCATACTAGCTTATTATGCCTTTGCCTTGCAGGGTGTCTTTTTTTTTTTTTTTAAGAGGCTTTACTTCTTCTTTAACCCTTTCTCCTCCAGAACCGTTTTAGCATTTTTGCACACATGTTTAAAAAAAATCATTTTAGGCTTGAAGATTAGATAAAATCCCAAAACAAGATATATTGTCTGAAAGCAGACACCCTAGAGAATTAAATAGTGTTAGTTCCAATTTTGTATGTCACACGATATTAGCTAAACAGTTTATTAAGCTGAGTGTGACGGGAGTCACTTTGGGCAGGGGGGCTTGTGGAACCAAGCTTACCTTGGAGAGCTCTGGAAACTCCTTGTCCAGCTCCCCCGGCCCCTCCTACATACACTAAAATAAATTATAGAGCACAAAGACACAATAGATTCCCCAACTTTTTTATAAAATATAAAAGATGAGGCTGTACCGAGTAAATAGATACCCAACATGGCAAACCATAAAATTGTGTGTGCCCCTGAAATGACAACAATCTTTGGTGCGCTATATTTTCATAGACGACACTTTACAAGCCCCTACAGGTCATCAGTTTAGAGATAACTGAGAGTAATGGGCTGAGAATTTCTTATCTCACTCCGGTGTGTGTGGTGATATGTAATGTGTAGTGCAAGCAATGGCCTTGTGTGTAGGTGTCCCTGAAACATGCATTTACATTCATTCATGTATTGGGGGGCACTATAAATTTTGAGGTGGGGGTGACTTTAGGTGCAATTTAGGTGTAATATCATCACTCCCAACTGTCCCTGATTTGAATCAAAGTCCCTCTGTCCCTCTTTTTTCCTCATTTGTCCCTCATTTTGGTCTGATCTATATAGATGTATATAAAATGCACTTTTTATCTTTAAAAAGTGTTTCCCAGCACTAAACCTTTCATTCAATTTCTAAATTGCTACATTTGTAAATGTTAAAAGCCAATATAAAGGAAGAGTAGTGGTAAAAAAAAGCCCTTGTGGATTTAATTAACCTTTTTTTTGGTTATTTCTCCTTTAACGGGGTGTGGCAGGGGGCGTGTCTTATGCCTACATACATTTGCTAGTAGGTGTCCCTCATTCCCATCTCATAATGTTGGTCGGTATAGTAATATTTTTACATTTCTGTTTTACTAAACTTTTTTTCATCACATGGAGACAATGTGATGCTTTTTTGGGTAACTGGTTCTCCTTAATCACTTGCCAATCGCCCGCCGTCATTATACGGAACCAGAATGGCTCCCCTGCGTGAATCACTCTAGCTGTACAATGGGCGTTATAAGGGATACAGGGAGCGTGCACACACCCGCCACGTCTCTTAGGAGCCGATGCGCATGCCCAGCGCCCGCAATGTCCTATGGGCACCTGAGATCGCACCTGACAGAGCCAGGACAGGGATTTTTGGGTGTAAACACACAAATCCATGTCCTGTCAGGGGTGAGAAGACAGATTGTGTGTTCCTAAGGCTTAGGAACAGCGATCTCTCTCCTCCCCCAGTCAGTCCCCCCCCCCCACAGTAAGAAACACCTCCCAGGGAACACATTTAACCCCTTGCCTGCCAGTGACATTTATACAGTAATCAGTGCATTTTATAGCTCTGATCGCTGTCAGTGGTCCCAAAATAGTGTCAAAAGTGTCCGATGTGTCCGCCGAAATGTTGCAGTCCCACTAAAAATCGCTGATCACCGCCATTACTAGTAAAAAAAAAGCCATAAATCTATCCCCTATTTTGTAGATGTGATAACTTTTGTGCAAACCAATCAATATACGCTTATTGCATTTTTTTTTTACCAAAAATATGTAGAAGATATATATCGGCCTAAACTCATGGAGAAATATTAAAACATAAATAAAAATGGAATAGCAAAAAGTAAACAAAATATTGTTTTTTTTTATTCAAAATTGTCGTTCTTTTGTTTATAGTGCAAAAAAAAAAAAAAAAACACGGAGGTGATCATATACCACCAATAGAAAGCTCTATTTGTGGGGAAAAAAGGACATAAATTTTGTTTGGGTACAACATCGCACGAACCACGCAATTATCAGTTAAAGTGACGCAGTACCGTATCGCAAAAAAAAAAAAATGACCTGGTCAGGAAGTGGGTAAATCTTTCCGGGGCTGAAGTGGTTAATGAGACATCAGGGGTATAAAAGACCCCTGATGTCCCACCTGTTCCCTATTGAAGCTAATGGAGCACAGATCGCAGTCCCCGGCCATACCGGCTGGTGAAAGTGCCAGTAATACCCAGAAGTGACATTTTATACATCACTTCCGGGACATTAGTCTGAAGCGGAGATCAGAGAATGGACATTTGCTGATCTCCATTCCCCTACTTGGTGGCCCCACCATGCCAGTCACAGGTCCACTGATGAGCCCAGGAAATGGGCGGGACCACACCCAGGGAGGACCGCACTTTGTGGGTGGGTGGAAGTGATTAATGTGCCACCACCTGATTGCTTCCATATGACAGCTGCACTATGTATGGTGGTGGTAATGGTAAAATAATTACATATAATAAATGTCATTCATAAACTGCCAGGTGTGTCTGGATTCCAGGGACAGTCCCGGGATTTGGAGGTTTGTCCCCTGGAAATGTTGCAGATTTTAATATATTTTTTATATCATTTCTCTATTATGATTTGTATTACAGAGTCAGTTCACCTTCATGGTAAAAAAAATCTGCGATAGGTATTTTATTAAACAAAATATATAGTGTAGTGCAACCAAAAACTCATAAATCAAGTCCAAATATTGACAAAATCCCACCGTAGTGCAACTTTCAGTGACAGTTCATTGATATCCGGTGACTTCAGACTCTCGCTGGAATGCCTGATATATTCTGTTTATTACCGATGATGTGGAAATATTGAGCTTCATATTTATATCAAGGGGCTTCAAGGGAACCATTGTGAGGACTTTCAAATTAAATTACCATCCCCCGTTAGATGGGTATATATATATATATATAATGTGTTTTTACAGGAAGATGATGTACATAATATATTTTATGATATTATGATGAGATATGGGCCCGGCTCACAAGACTTCTTTATGTTTCTCAAAAGCTGTTTGATGTCTTCAATAGTTGGGTGATAACTAGGGATGAGCCGAACACCCCCGGGTTCGGTTCGCACCAGAACCTTCGAACCGACCGAAAGTTCGCGCGAATTTTCGAACCCTATACGTTATAATGGACGCGAACGTTCGAAATCAAAAGTGCTAATTACAACGGCCAATATGCATGTTAATGTCATAAAACAGGTTTGGGGACCCGGGTCCTGCCCCAGGGGACATATATCACTGCAAAAAGAACTTTTAAAAACTAACGTTTTTTCGGGAGCAGTCATTTTAATGATGCATAAAGTGAAAAAAAAAAAGTGAAATTTTCCTTTAAATATGGTACCTGGGGGGTGTCTAAAGTATGCCTGTGAAGTGGCATGTGTTTCCCGTGTTTAGAACTGTCCTTGCACAAAATGACATTTGTAAAGGAAAAAAAGAAGCCATTTAAAACCACTTGCGGCTTTAGGTTTGTTCTTAAGTAGAATCTGAACAGGTACATTATGAAGTGTAGCTCCATCCCAAAAAAATCTATTTTTAAGCTTTTTGGAGAACATAGGGAGGGGTTATCACCCCTGTAACATTTGCTGTCTTTGCACATCTGTTCAGAACATGTCACCTAACTTTCCGTCCCAATGACAAATGTTTTTGGAAAAAGTGGGGTTTTAATTGAAACAAGGATTGGTGATAAAGTATCAGTAGAGAGGAGATACCTTTTTCCCAAATTAAATCTAACAGGATAGAATTTCCCTTCCTAGGGGTAGATTTCCTCTCACTTCCTGTTTTCTCTTTCCATTTGCAAGTAGGAGTCGTTTGTAAGTTGGATGTTTGAAAGTAGGGGCCTGGCGTATATACTCTGCAGAAATTTGCCCTATTAGATGTTGGTGTAGCCACAAGACTGGTGGGCACAGGAATGGGCCCTGCTGTGAGTTAATAGATCAAGATTTGTATTTGCATGCACCTGTTTAACCGGGCAGAAAAATTGGGGGTGGTGGTGGTGGTGGTGGTGGTGGACGGTGTTGCCACAAGACTGTAAGCTCTCACAGTTACTCTTGGTGGGCGCAGGAATGGGCCCTGCTGTGAGTTATTAGATCAAGATTTGTAATTGCAAGCACCTGATGAACAGGGCAGAAAAAATTGGGCCTTTGGCGGTGGTGGTGGACGGTGTTGCCACAAGACTGTAGGCCCTCATAGTTACTCTTGGTGGGCGCAGGAATGGGCCCTGCTGTGAGTTATTAGATCAAGATTTGTAATTGCAAGCACCTGATGAACAGGGCAGAAAAATTGGGCCTTTGGCGGTGGTGGTGGACGTTGTTGCCACAAGACTGTAAGCTCTCACAGTTACTCTTGGTGGGCGCAAGAATGGGCCCTGCTGTGAGTTATTAGATCAAGATTTGTAATTGCATGCACCTGTTGAACAGGGCAGAAAAATTGGGGGTGGTGGTGGTGGTGGACGGTGTTGCCACAAGACTGTAAGCTCTCACAGTTACTCTTGGTGGGCGCAGGAATGGGCCCTGCTGTGAGTTATTAGATCAAGATTTGTAATTGCAAGCACCTGATGAACAGGGCAGAAAAATTGGGCCTTTGGCGGTGGTGGTGGACGGTGTTGCCACAAGACTGTAGGCCCTCATAGTTACTCTTGGTGGGCGCAGGAATGGGCCCTGCTGTGAACTATTAGATCAAGATTTGTAATTACCCGCCCCTGTTAAACAGGGGCTGAAAAATTGTGCCTTAGGCACTGGTGCTGGTGCCACAACACTGCAACCCCTCACAGATACTGTACTTGGAGCACAGCAGTCACACGTGTTGCAAAGCATTTTTTTAAAAAATTGTAAGTACACGCCCCTGTTAAACAGGGGCTGAAAAATTGTGCCTTAGGCACTGGTGTGGTGGCATGGATCATTGAGGAGGAGGAAGAGGATAGTCAGTGAACATAAGAGGACAGTCACTCAGCATCAGCATAGGCAGTCTTGAAGGGATGTGATATTAAAAATTATTCGGTTATATCCGCCTCAGGTGCCTGGTAGCTGGTGGTGATCCAAGACTGATTCATTTTGATGAAGGTCAGTCGATCAACCGAGGCGGTGGACAGGCGCACCCTATGATCGGTGACAAATCCTCCAGCAGCACTGAATGTGCGTTCGGAAAGAACGCTGGAGGCAGGACAGGCCAGTAGCTCAATTGCATACTGTGCAAGCTCTGGCCAGTGATCCATCCTCAGGACCCAGTAAGCCAGAGGATTTTCGGTGGGAAAGGTGTCCAAGTCTGACCTTGCCCCAAGGTATTCCTGCACCATGTATATCAGACGCTGGCGATGGTTGCTGGAACCGATCATACCTTGGGGCTGCGGACTAAAAAATTGTCTGAACGCATCGGTCAGACGTCCACCTTCCCCACCGCTCCTTCTGCTACTGACCGAAGCCTCAGCAACTCGTCGCCCAGGACCAGGAGTTTGTAGCCTCCCAGTTTCTGGGAACGCGTTGCACAGACCTTTCTGCAAGGCCTCCCTGAGATGTCTCATCCTCTGCTCCCTCTGCGACGGCAAGATAAGGTCCGCAACCTTACCCTTGTACCGCGGATCAAGGAGAGTGGCCAGCCAGTAATGGTCCCTCTCCTTGATCCGAAGAACACGAGGATCCTTCCGCAGGCTTTGCAGGATCAGGGAGGCCATGCAGCGTAGGTTAGCTGAGGCATTCGGTCCGGAGTCTTCTGGGTCACTGAGGATGACATGATCGCCAGCCACCTCCTCCCAGCCAAGTCCACTGGTTTGTTGGGACTGTACATCATCCCTAAAAGACTGCTGCTGCTGATGCTGAGTGCCAGGCTCCACCTCCATGCTCACACAATCCTCCTCCTCCTCCTCCTCCTCCTCCTCCTCCTCATCCTCTTCCTGTGTGATGGGTGGGACAGAAGGAACACTGTCCGGATAAAGGGGGCCTTGAGAGGCAAGGAAGTCCTCCTCTTCCTGCCTCTGTTCTGCCTCAAGTGCCCTGTCCATTATCCCAACGCAGCGTATGCTCCAACAGGTGGACAAGAGGGACAGTGTTACTGATGCATGCACTGTCACTGCTCACCATCCTCGTGGCCTCCTCAAATGGTGAAAGGACAGTGCATGCATCCCTGATCATGCTCCACTGACGTGGGGAAAAAAAAACAAGCTCCCCTGACCCTGTCCTGGTGCCATAGTCGCAAAGGTACTCATTGATGGCCCTCTGCTGCGTGTGCAGTCGCTGCAGCATGGCCAACGTTGAGTTCCACCTGGTGGGCATGTCACATATTAGGCGGTATGCACACCAGCGCAAGCACGGCATGGCATCTTTTTGCCTGCGTACTAGCGTAGCCCCTTGTACGCCTACGGAGCACCGCTGGTTCCAAGGACAGAGCACTGGAGGAAGAAGAAGAGGAGGGGGTGGAGGAGAGAGGTGTGTCACAACCAGTAGCAGTAGTAGCGTTTTGGAGGCGTGGTGGCGGAACAACCTCCAACACTACTGCACCTTGTCCTGCATCCCTCCCAGCTGCCAATAGAGTGACCCAATGGGCCGTGAAAGAAAGGTACCGTCCCTGTCCATGCCTGCTGGACCATGAGTCAGCGGTAATATGCACCTTACCGCTGACCGCCCTGTCCAGCGAGGCATGGACATTGCCCTCCACATGCCGGTAGAGAGACGGAATCGCCTTCCGTGAGAAAAAGTGGCGTTTGGGAACCTGCCACTGAGGAACCGCACATTGAACAAACTCACGGAAGGGGGCCGAGTCTACCAACTGAAAAGGCAGCAGTTGAAGTGCTAGCAATTTAGCCAAGCTAGCATTCAACCGCTGGGCATGTGGATGGCTGGGAGTGTACTTCTTTCTACGGTCCAGCAGCTGGGGCAGGGAAATTTGCCTGCTGCAATCGGACGTCGGTGTACTGCAAGTACTTGGTTGTGACACACCTAATTCTACACCTTCAGTCCTCTCAGAGCAGCTTTCAGAGAGGACTGAAGGTGTAGTGGGGATGGAGATCCCAGCTGATGAGGAGCAAGGAGAGGTCCGCTTAGTTCTTTGGTGTGGGTCTTTTATGTGTGCCTGCCAACGAGCTGCATGGCAGGTCGACATATGTCTGGTCATGCTTGTGGTGCCCAAGCGGCTGATGTTTTGGCCACGCGAGATACGCTTGAGACAAATATTGCAAATAGCAGTGGTGCGATCTGATGCACTCGTCTCAAAAAAGGCCCACACCAAAGAACTTTTCTGATAACGTGCAGAGGCAGCGCCCTGCACAGGCGGAGCTCTGCGGTGTTGTACAGTTGCTGTGCTGGCCTCTACCTGGCCTCCAGGGGGCATCCTGCCTCGTTGGACATGTGACGCCGCATCCTCCTCCTCCTCGTCCTCCTCCTCATCCTCTCTCCCTTCAGGCACCCACGTGGAGTCAGTGACCTCATCATCCCCTCCCTCTTCACCACTAGAGCAAACCTGGCAGTAAGCTGCAGCTGGTGGAACAGTACTGCCAGATTCCTCAAGCTGGGTATCATCATCCGAGCCTTCGAATCGTTGGGCATCCTCCTGGAGCATGTACCCAACACTGTGCTCAAAGAGTTCGGGGGACTCCTCAGGAGGACATGGTGGGTCTAGGGAAGGGGTGGCTGATGATGCTCTGCCAGTACCCTGAGCCTGGGTGAGAGAGGATGAGGAGGATGAGGAGGGCTTGGTCATCCATTCTACCAAGCCTTCAGCATGATGCAAAGACGCGCGTGTCCCATCGCCACGTGCTGATGACGATGCACGACCACGTCCACGGCCACGGCCACGTCCACTAGAAACAGAGCCTGCCTGCCCTGTGTTCTTGGCTCTGCACGCTCTGCCTCCCCTTGGCGGTCTTCCAGCCATTGTAGTCGGTAGTCCTGTGGGTGCTGCTGAGAAGAATATATAGGAGCTCTGTGTGATGCCACTAACACACTAGAAGTCCTATGGGTGCTTCTGCAAAGAAAATATAGGAGCTCTGTGTGATGCCACTAACACACTAGAAGTCCTATGGGTGCTTCTGCAAAGAAAATAGAGGAGCTCTGTGTGATGCCACTAACACACTAGAAGTCCTGTGGGTGCTGCTGAGAAGAAAATATAGGAGCTCTGTGTGATGCCACTAACACACTAGAAGTCCTATGGGTGCTTCTGCAAAGAAAATAGAGGAGCTCTGTGTGATGCCACTAACACACTAGAAGTCCTGTGGGTGCTGCTGAGAAGAAAATATAGGAGCTCTGTGTGATGCCACTAACACACTAGAAGTCCTATGGGTGCTTCTGCAAAGAAAATAGAGGAGCTCTGTGTGATGCCACTAACACACTCGAAGTCCTGTGGGTGCTGCTGAGAAGAAAATATAGGAGCTCTGTGTGATGCCACTAACACACTAGAAGTCCTATGGGTGCTTCTGCAAAGAAAATAGAGGAGCTCTGTGTGATGCCACTAACACACTAGAAGTCCTGTGGGTGCTGCTGAGAAGAAAATATAGGAGCTCTGTGTGATGCCACTAACACACTAGAAGTCCTATGGGTGCTTCTGCAAAGAAAATAGAGGAGCTCTGTGTGATGCCACTAACACACTCGAAGTCCTGTGGGTGCTGCTGAGAAGAAAATATAGGAGCTCTGTGTGATGCCACTAACACACTAGAAGTCCTATGGGTGCTTCTGCAAAGAAAATAGAGGAGCTCTGTGTGATGCCACTAACACACTCGAAGTCCTGTGGGTGCTGCTGAGAAGAAAATATAGGAGCTCTGTGTGATGCCACTAACACACTAGAAGTCCTATGGGTGCTTCTGCAAAGAAAATAGAGGAGGTCTGTGTGATGCCACTAACACACTAGAAGTCCTATGGGTGCTTCTGCAAAGAAAATAGAGGAGCTCTGTGTGATGCCACTAACACACTAGAAGTCCTGTGGGTGCTGCTGAGAAGAAAATATAGGAGCTCTGTGTGATGTCACTAACACACTAGAAGTCCTATGGGTGCTTCTGCAAAGAAAATAGAGGAGCTCTGTGTGATGCCACTAACACACTCGAAGTCCTGTGGGTGCTGCTGAGAAGAAAATATAGGAGCTCTGTGTGATGCCACTAACACACTAGAAGTCCTGTGGGTGCTGCTGAGAAGAAAATATAGGAGCTCTGTGTGATGCCACTAACACACTAGAAGTCCTATGGGTGCTTCTGCAAAGAAAATAGAGGAGCTCTGTGTGATGCCACTAACACACTAGAAGTCCTGTGGGTGCTGCTGAGAAGAAAATATAGGAGCTCTGTGTGATGCCACTAACACACTAGAAGTCCTATGGGTGCTTCTGCAAAGAAAATAGAGGAGCTCTGTGTGATGCCACTAACACACTCGAAGTCCTGTGGGTGCTGCTGAGAAGAAAATATAGGAGCTCTGTGTGATGCCACTAACACACTAGAAGTCCTATGGGTGCTTCTGCAAAGAAAATAGAGGAGCTCTGTGTGATGCCACTAACACACTAGAAGTCCTGTGGGTGCTGCTGAGAAGAAAATATAGGAGCTCTGTGTGATGGGACTAACACACTTCAAGTCCTATAGGTGCTTCTGGGAACAAAATATATGATCTCTGTGTGATGGGACTAACACACTTCAAGTCCTATAGGTGCTTCTGGGAACAAAATATATGATCTCTGTGTGATGGGACTAACACACTTCAAGTCCTATAGGTGCTTCTGGGAAGAAAATATAGGTCTGTGTGATGGGACTAACACACTTCAAGTCCTATAGGTGCTTCTGGGAACAAAATATAGGATCTCTGTGTGATGGGACTAACACACTTCAAGTCCTATGGGTGCTTCTGGAAGAAAATGTAGGTCTGTGTGATGGGACTAACACACTTCAAGTCCTATAGGTGCCTCTGGGAACAAAATATATGATCTCTGTGTGATGGGACTAACACACTTCAAGTCCTATAGGTGCTTCTGGGAAGAAAATATAGGTCTGTGTGATGGGACTAACACACTTCAAGTCCTATAGGTGCTTCTGGGAACAAAATATATGATCTCTGTGTGATGGGACTAACACACTTTAAGTCCTATATGTGCTTCTGGGAACAAAATATATGATCTCTGTGTGATGGGACTAACACACTTCAAGTCCTATAGGTGCTTCTGGGAAGAAAATATAGGTCTGTGTGATGGGACTAACACACTTCAAGTCCTATAGGTGCTTCTGGGAACAAAATATAGGATCTCTGTGTGATGGGACTAACACACTTCAAGTCCTATAGGTGCTTCTGGGAAGAAAATGTAGGTCTGTGTGATGGGACTAACACACCTCAAGTCCTATAGGTGCCTCTGGGAACAAAATATATGATCTCTGTGTGATGGGACTAACACACTTCAAGTCCTATAGGTGCTTCTGGGAAGAAAATATAGGTCTGTGTGATGGGACTAACACACTTCAAGTCCTATAGGTGCTTCTGGGAACAAAATATATGATCTCTGTGTGATGGGACTAACACACTTCAAGTCCTATAGGTGCTTCTGGGAACAAAATATATGATCTCTGTGTGATGGGACTAACACACTTCAAGTCCTATAGGTGCTTCTGGGAAGAAAATATAGGTCTGTGTGATGGGACTAACACACTTCAAGTCCTATAGGTGCTTCTGGGAACAAAATATAGGATCTCTGTGTGATGGGACTAACACACTTCAAGTCCTATGGGTGCTTCTGGGAAGAAAATGTAGGTCTGTGTGATGGGACTAACACACTTCAAGTCCTATAGGTGCCTCTGGGAACAAAATATATGATCTCTGTGTGATGGGACTAACACACTTCAAGTCCTATAGGTGCTTCTGGGAAGAAAATATAGGTCTGTGTGATGGGACTAACACACTTCAAGTCCTATAGGTGCTTCAGGGAACAAAATATATGATCTCTGTGTGATGGGACTAACACACTTCAAGTCCTATAGGTGCTTCTGGGAAGAAAATATAGGTCTGTGTGATGGGACTAACACACTTCAAGTCCTATAGGTGCTTCTGGGAACAAAATATATGATCTCTGTGTGATGGGACTAACACACTTCAAGTCCTATAGGTGCTTCTGGGAAGAAAATATAGGTCTGTGTGATGGGACTAACACACTTCAAGTCCTATAGGTGCTTCTGGGAACAAAATATATGATCTCTGTGTGATGGGACTAACACACTTCAAGTCCTAAAGGTGCTTCTGGGAACAAAATATATGATCTCTGTGTGATAGGACTAACACACTTCAAGTCCTATAGGTGCTTCTGGGAACAAAATATATGATCTCTGTGTGATGGGACTAACACACTTCAAGTCCTATAGGTGCTTCTGGAACAAAATATATGATCTCTGTGTGATGGGACTAACACACTTCAAGTCCTATAGGTGCTTCTGGGAAGAAAATATAGGTCTGTGTGATGGGACTAACACACTTCAAGTCCTATAGGTGCTTCTGGGAACAAAATATAGGATCTCTGTGTGATGGGACTAACACACTTCAAGTCCTATGGGTGCTTCTGGGAAGAAAATGTAGGTCTGTGTGATGGGACTAACACACTTCAAGTCCTATAGGTGCTTCTGGGAACAAAATATATGATCTCTGTGTGATGGACTAACACACTTCAAGTCCTATAGGTGCTTCTGGGAACAAAATATATGATCTCTGTGTGATGGGACTAACACACTTCAAGTCCTATAGGTGCTTCTGGGAAGAAAATATAGGAGCTCTGCCTGCCTGCCACGAACACACTACAAGCCCCTCTTTCTAAATCAATCTTTGTAAATGAATCTATCTAACTCAATCTCTCTAAGTAAATCTCTCTAACTAACTAAATCCAGCAGAGTGTCACAGAACTATCCTGCTCTATCTACGCCGGAACAGCATGTGACCGGCGCAGACGGCGTGGCGGCCTTTTATAGGGGGGGGGGGGCGTGTACTAAAGCCCCTGACCTGTAATTGGCTACAGGCGTCCTGCCTGTAGCCAATTATGGCTCTTCGAGTTTCCGGCGCTGTGATTGGCCAAGCATGCGGGGTCACAGTGCATGCTTGGCCAATCATCAGCCAGCAATACACTGCGCCGGCCGCGCCGGCCGCAATGCATTGCGGGGCCGCTCGCATCACACGAACGTGATGCGAGCGGCCAAAATAGTTCTGGGCTCGCCGAGCGAGCGAACGCCCGGTGCTCGATGCGAACGTGGGTTCGCATCGAGCACCGGGCCCATCCCTAGTGATAACTAAGTTCCCCGATTGTTTATAGAGATGGCCATATCAGAGGAACTGGTTATGCTCGGATCAAAGAGGGTTGCTTACCCAACAACCAGAAACATGGTAGACAGAGAGGCACCGAAGAGAGTCTAATGCTTATGTGAGAAGCATGATGGCCAACTAGGCTTCAGGTACAGCCAATCAGAATTTGATGCAACTCTGAACCAATGAAAGTAGTCCATTTGTGTAATTGGTGGGGATGGGTAGAGAGGGAACATAAAAATCAAAGCTCCCATTGATGGGCCCTCTCTTAGCCTCATGGTCTCCACAAGCATGGCCACGTAAGATCTGTCTGTGGAACGTATCCGTATTATCTTATTTCTCTTTTCTTTTTTTCTAACTTTTTCTGTCCTAGGATTTGCCTTAATACACTGATAGCATTTATATGTTCATTGTAACAATATATCCTTTTTGTATTAATTATCTTTGTCCACTGGCAACACTGTATTTGTAAAATTGTTACATTATATTTGGTAATATCTGATTATTCTAACATTTCTTTTCTGTATAAATAAATTTGATTGTTATTATTTTCGCACAGTTATTATTTGTTTTTTTAATTCTATCCGTAATAGCTGCAACCGCATTGGTTGATTCTTATATAGACAAAAAGGTTTTAATCACTTATTTTATGTATCATTAAGCGTATAAGTGAGGTAGGTAGAAATCGCCATCACACCTATTGAGAGTCACATGTGGATACACTCTGAGTGGTGTGGGCAGCAATCACATCAAGCCTATTAGTAGGATAATTACATTGATTATTATATTTTTATTTTATTTTCACAACTACATTGTTTGTTTATTTGATTATATATTTTTTTCACAATTACAGTTATTTTATTCCTCCTTTTCCTGTTTCTATCAATGTTGGCAGCTTTCAGTCCTGGAAATCAGTAGTGGCTGGTGCTCAATTTTTTTTTGGGGGGGTGCAACATTTAAAAAAAAAAAACATCAATTGCAGCCACTGTGCCATCAAACGCACCCATTGTGCCCATCAAACACAACCACTGTACACACGATATATGAGGAATAATGAGGTTGTCTCACTTCCTGGTAAAGCAGAACGGGCTGTATTCATGTAAACAGATTAATTTCTATCTTCTATCTGCCCGGAGTTCAGCTTTACATTAGAGAAGACACCCCGACATTCTCCCCCTCATTGCTTTCCTAAGATTTTGTTAAATTTTTTTTCCCTGAATGTTTTTTTCCTAAAGTCTCCATTTATATAGAGAAATGTTCTTTTATCATATAGTGATAGGAAGTGATGAGGATTTAGGCCCCATTCACACTTGTGTGACTTGTCATGTGACTTTGGACCCAAAAGTCGCACAAGTCACACCCCATGTTTCCCTATGAGTAATGTCCATATCTGTGCGACTTCAAAGTAGTTCCTGCACTACTTTGGTCCGACTTTCAGGCATAGACCTCAATGTAAACCCTCAAATGTCGCATGAAAGTCACACTTGCATAATATAGAATCAATTTTGATGTGACTCTGTATAAGTGCGATAAGTGCAGAACAGAAAGATTTGTTAGGTTTCTTTATTTTCTAGTGAATTACAAATTTTCAAATCGATTGCAATTCGAATTCTATGTGAAGAATAGATGGTTGTTAAGGAGTGGGTGGGGAAAAAATAATTAAATATATATATATATATATATAAAATTATTTTTGAAAAAAAAAAACATTTCTGAAAAAAAAAATATTTTAGAAAAAAAAAAAAAAAAAAAAAAAAATCATTTAAAAAAATAAATAAAATAAAAATAATAATAAAAAAATATCATTTTAAAAAATAAAATAAAAACATAAAATATAATTTTTGAAAAAAAAAATCATAAAAAAAATATATCATTTTTGAAAAATAAAATTAAGAAAAAATAATTAAAGCTAAAAAAATCATTAAAAAAATGAATAATAATTTTTGAAAATAAATAAAAAGTTTAGTTACTCAAGCCACTCCACCCAGTTTCTCCGACCACTTGGAGGAGGCAAGAACACGTCACACAATTTCCCCAGAAATTGTAGCTTTTCTAGTTAGCTTTTCTAGTTTTATAGTTATTCTTGAAAAAAAATAATTAAAAAAAAAATCATTTAAAAAAAAAAAAATAATAATTTTTGAAAAAATAAATATTTATGACCACCCCATGAAAAAAAAGAATAATAATAAAAAATAATAATTAAAAAATAAAATAAAAATAATAATGAAAAAAATAATAATTTTAGAAAAGAAAATAAAAAATTTCATTTTAAAAAAGTAAATAAAAAAATGTTTAGTTATTCAAGCCACTCCACCCAGTTACTCCGCCCACTCCAGTAGGTGGAGGCAAGAACACACACAATTTCCCCAGAAATTGTAGCTTTTCTAGTTATTATTCTTATTTTAGACAAATTTACCACCCTAAATTCTCCCAGAGCATTTACACTACATATAACGCAAAAAAAAAATTGAAAAAAAAATTTAATAATTTTTGAACATAAAAAAATAATTTTTAGAAAAAAAAAATTTGGAAATAAAAAATAATTTTGGAAAAGAAAAAATTTGAAAAAAAAATAACTTTTTGAAAAATAAATTTTTTTAGAAAAATAAAAAATAATAAAAAAAATATTTTTTGAAAATAAAAATAATTTATTCTTCCTCCGATCCACTTCTTCTTGCTCTGGTCTTCTCGTCCGGCATCTTCTTCCACGGCGTCTGGGTCTCTTCTTGGGCCGCTCCGCGCAATGGGAGGCTCCCGCTGTGTAAGGCTTCGCTGCGTCTGACAGGTCTTTTATAACGACCTGGTGACCCCGCCCCCTCTGACGTCATGGGGAAAGCCATAGGGAATTCCCCATGAAGTTCCCGTGCGTCAGAGGGGGGGCGGGGTTACCAGGTGGCCCCGTCCTCCGTTATGAAAGACCTGTCAGACGCAGCAAAGCCTCACACAGCGGGAGTCTCCCATTGCGCGGAGCAGCCCAAGAAGAGACCCGGACACCGTGGAAGAAGATGCCGGACGAGAAGACCAGAGCAAGAAGAAGCGGATCGAGGAAGAAGATGATGGAAGAAGAAGATGGAAGAAGATGCCGGAAGGAGAAGATGAAGAAACCGAAGGATGAAGAAAGGAAGAAGGAAGACCAGAAGAAAGAAGATTTTAATAAAGGAATTGTCAAAGACCGTCTCTTGTCATTTTTACAATTTTTGTCACTTTTTTTGTGAAATGGTAGGGGTACTTTTGTACCCCCTTACCATTTCACACAGGAGGGGGCCCGGGATCTGGGGATCCCCTTGTTAAAGGGGGCTTCCAGATTCCGATAAGCCCCCCGCCCGCAGACCCCCACAAGCAATGGCCAGGGTTGTGGGGACGAGGCCCTTGTCCTCATCAACATGGGGACAAGGTGCTTTGGGGGGTCTGCCAGGCTGCGTGCTCGGATAAGGGTCTGGGATGGATTTTGAGGGGGACCCTACGCCATTTTTTTTGGGCTGGGGTCCCCCTTAATATCCATAGCAGACCTGAAGGGTCTGGTTATTGAATTTGGGGGGACCCCCACGCTTTTTTTTTTTTTATCAATGACTTTATTTTTTTAACAATGATTTTGAATGAATGACAGTTCTCTGTGTTACGGGAGCCGTCAATACATTAGCCGCAAGTGATTTTAAATAGCTTTTTTTCCTGCAAAAATAACACTTTGTGCAGGGACAGTTCTAAGCACAGGAAACATGCGCCCCTTCACAGGCATACTATACACACCCCCCAGATGTGATACTGCAATGCTGTACTAACAGCACGCACACACTAATCCCCAGAATCATAGCACATAATGTCAGCAGTCAGCAGCACATTACACTGACACTGACGCTGGAACACAACACAATATAGGAGGCCGCCGGCGCGGCGGCCTTTTATACTGTGGGGCGTGTACTAAACCCCCTGAGCTATAATTGGCCACAGGCAGGAGCCGCTGGCTCTTTGATTGGCCAAGCATGCGGGTCACAGTGCATGCTTGGCCAATCATCAGCCAGCAACGCACTGCAACTGGCGCAGTGCATTGCGGGCCGCTCGCATCACACGAATTTGATGCGAGCGGCCCAAATAGCACTGGGCTCACCGGGCGGGTGAACACCGGACTCATCCCTAAACACCAGTCCCAGTGTCATCAGATCAGTGCAGCCATCAACAGTGTCCCTGATCACCATAACACCAGTCCCAGTGTCACCAGACCAGTATAGCCATCAACAGTGTTCCTAATCACCATAACACCAGTCCCAGTGTCATCAGACCAGTGTAGCCATCAACAGTGCTACCATATACCACCGCACCAGTCTCAGTGTCATCAGACCAGTGTAGCCATAAACAGTGTTACCATAACCGTATAACACCACACCAGTCTCAATGTCAACAGAGCAGTGCAACCAGTCACAGTGTCCCTGATCACAGTACACCAGTCCCAGTGTGATCAGACCAGTGTGACCATCAACAGTGTTCCCGATCACCAACACACCAGTCCATAGGTGTGCACAGCCCATTGCATTAGGGTGTGTACCCCAAAGCGCAAACACTTATCTGTGTGTGTATATATTGTGTATATATATATATATATATATATATATATATATATATATATATATATATATATATATATATATATATATATAGCAGTAGGGTAATTGATAGTGTCAGTAGAGCAGAGGTTGGTGTCAGTAGGGCAGAGATTAGTGTTAGTAGTTTATTTTTATTATATTTTTATTATTACCTTTTTATAAAATTTATTTTTTTAATTTTTACAACATTTTTTTGCAATCATTTATTATTATTTTTTTTTACAATCTTTTGCGAGCCCCATTGGGGGGCTTTGGTGAAAAATCAGGGGTCTAAACCAGCCCCCGATGTCTCACTTTTGAGACAGAGATTCCCCAGTCCCTTTCTTCAGCAGCCAAGCAGCAGGGGAAATCTGTGCAGCACAGGGTGATTAGGGTGTGCCCAGGCACACCTGGCACGCCCTGTGCGCATGCCTATGCACCAGTCCCAGTGTCACCAGACCAGTGAAAGTCAGTAACAGTGTTCCTGATCACCACCACACCAGTCCCAGGGTCACCAGACCAGTGAAAGTCAGCAACAGTGTTCCAGATCACCACCACACCCGTACAGTGTAACAAAGTCTACCAATCAACTTCAGTATACTCATCCTGTCGGGTATTTCTGTACACTGTGACGATAAATTAGCGCAGCAGAAGGGATTCCACCAATAAAACGGACTGTTCTGTTGGGTAATCAGGTGAATTTCTTCTAACTTGTGGTTGAAGGAAAGAAAATTGTATAATCTGTGGCCTGCCTTAGAGGAGAGCACACTGCTGCCCATTCCATAGACTTAGAAAAGTGCCTTCAGAAAAAAGAACGACTTGATGGTGTGATTGTGAGATATATTACAGGAATTTCCCCCCTCCATGTCTCTCGGTGTCAGTGAGAACCCTTCAGGATACGGAGAACCGGTCATACAGGACAGACACACCCTGAAAGATTAAGGAGATACTGATAGGAATGCCACAAAGCAATACAAAGCAAACAAGCAATGCAGGGGGAGAATGAGGGGAGTTGGAGCTTCAGTGAGACTTCCTCTGGTGAAGAGTGAATGGTAAAAAGCCCTGAGCAGAGCGCCCCCAGCAGGTGACAGTGTGGGCTCCTTACATTTGTCTCATTGTATGCTCTGGATCCAGAGGTGTTACTAGGAATGTAGAAGACCTGGGGGGGGGGGGGGTAAAAATGTGACACAATGACCAGTGGTTCTAGACAAACCAATGGGAGAGAATACAGGGACATAAATAAAACCCGAGTCTTCTGGTACTCAGAAGTTATACTTTTAATTGCTGGGCCATCAGCAAGAGTCTGACAGACATGAATACTCCTCATCATCAATATTTTCTATCTAATATTCCCCACCCAAATCCCCTCTTTTCCAAATCCCCCTCCAATCACAAATTATTTCCTCTGACCAAATCCCACCTTCCAGCAGAAATCCTCTCCCCCAACCAAATCTCCCCCCCAGAAAACATCCTCACCCTCTGTCCATATTCCTTCCCAGCACAAATATTTATCCCTCACCTAAATCCCCCCTCCCAGCATCGATCCCCCAAATCCCTTCTTCAGCACAAATCTTCTCCTCCCTGCAAGCATTAATACTGCCCTCTGAAATTCCCCATCCCAGCACAAATCTTTGTCCCACACCCAAATCTCTCATGCCAGCACAAATAATCTACCCCTCAAAAGTCCCAACTCCCAGCATAAATCTTTTCCCCCTCAAAATCCCTTCTCCCCGCGGAAATCTTTGTCCACTAACCAAATTATCCATCCCAGTACAAATCCTTTCCTCAAATCCTCTTTCCAACACAAATCTTTGTCCTTTTTGCGCAAATCCCCCCTCCCAATACCACCTAAAGTTGCTCCTCTATACACAACCCCCCCCTTATGCCCCTTTCAGCACAAATCATATGTCCCCCAAATATCACCTCCAGACACAAATCCTCTATCCTGCAAATCACCCCTCCCAGCAAATCCGCTTCCCCCTATCTCCCCTCCCATCACAAATAATCTTTCCACAAATCCCCCTCCCATCACATTCTCTCCCACCAAAAAACTCTTTATTCCAATAAGTTTTTATTGAATTTTGTCAGAAAAGGTACAAAGTATACCGTGAATGTAGTAAAACACAATAACAAGATAATAAAAACATAATAAAAGTAGCATCTGCTCTTATATTTAACCGAAGCAATTTGTAGGCACTTATACAATGCATATATTGGTGAGTTTCTTATTAGAATGATTCAAGACAATGTCCACTGTCTTTTTATTGTAAGAGGGTGAATCTCCCCCTCCGACACCCCTTCTGGGGTCACACTGTGTCCTGGGAGGGGAGATTCTGTATCCCTCCTGATGCACATGTGTTAGTATCAGACATTTGTAGTGCTTACTGATTTACCCATCTTAGTTAGGTTTTGGTTATTGCTTTGAGCAAGAAAATAAAAATCAGAAATGTATATATTCAAAATACGGTACTTGTATACCTAGATTGAATGGTAGCGCTTAATAGTAATCTTCCACTAATCTAAAGTAGTAGCTTGCATTAGCAAAATACCATGTGATTCTAAAGTTATATGCAAGACGTGTTACAGTCGTGTATACAAATATATCAAACTTCCACCACGTGATAAGTGAATATCTTAAAATAGTGAAACAATATATGCATATGCAACCTATATAAAAAAATAAATAAAAATAAAAAAATGAAAAAATGAGTGTCACAAAAGTTCTTATTGTGTCAGAGAGAAAATGTGCAAAATTTAACAAAAGTCCTTTGAAATGGCAAAAAAAATTCCTTAAAAGTGCTTAATCAGTCTTCTTAATCTTCCACCACACCACTGTGTTCACTGTATCCTCTCCCATAAGAATCTCACTCACCAGATCCTGGTGCTCGCACTTTCGTGACAAGCAAACACACTTATAAGATCTCAAACAGTAGTCCGGTGATTCCTCCACACTATCCAATATGTGATGCAGTGATTTTCCACATGTAAACGAAAAAAATTCTCCAATAGTGTAATCCAATAAAACCACTTTTTTAAAACCACACAACACAAAAAAGCTTCAACCAGTTCACTCCCATTTTTTAAAATATAAACCAGCAAAAGTGAATTAATAATCTCCACAGCAAGCTCCACTTTGAAATGTCACAATCACAAAACCGATCTGTAGTCGCGGCGGACTCGAGGTCTAATAATATCTCCTTTATCTCACCCTCTCCTCACTGCTCAGACCGCAGAATAGCTAGACGTTCTCCTGTTTGAAATTTGGCGCTGTTAGTGCTTCAGACGATTGCCGCTCAGCCACGTCCCCCGACATGTTTCGTCACTCAAAGACTTAATCATGGGGAAGCTTTTTTGTGTTGTGTGGTTTTAATAAAGTGGTTTTATTGGATTACACTATTGGAGCACTTTGTGGAAAATCACTGCATCACATATTGGATAGTGTGGAGGAATCACCGGACTACTGTTTGAGATCTTATAAGCGTGTTTGCTTGTCATGAAAGTGCGAGCACCAGGATCTGGTGAGTGAGATTCTTATGGGAGAGGATACAGTGAACACAGTGGTGTGGTGGAAGATTAAGAAGACTGATTAAGCACTTTTGAGGAATTTTTTTGTTATCGTTATCATCTTAACAAACGATAACGAACGTGCAGAATCCGAAAACCGAAAGATCCGACATAAACAAAGGCTTGTTTTTGTTTTCGTTCTGACAACAGTTCGATATAGATAGGAGATTCAACATGACGCTGATAATAGCAATCTTTGTCCATCGAACCTGTGGTCGAATGTGCCTAACCTTAGCTCTATTAGTCCAATATTATTTTACATAGAGAGAAAAGATTCAACATAATAGAGACAATAGCAAAAATGATCGAATGTGCCTAACCTAACTCTATTAGTCCAAGATTATTCGACATAGAGAGAAAAGATTAGACATAAAGATTTGTCACAGCAGTCACCGCGAGTGGACATTTATAGTCAAATGCTCCGCCCATAGGCTATAGAAGAATTCTAATGTTGGTTGACTAGTAATAATAATTAATAAATATAATTATTACTAGTGTCATACAACATTAGAATTCTACTATAGCTTGTAGGCGGAACATTCGACCAGAAATGTACGATTGCGGCGTCGTACAGTTTAGCTGCTCCGTCAAATCTTCTTAGAACATTCGATAGACACCATAAGCCTTCAATGACAGATTCAACCTTAATTATTTCAGATTTTCGGGCGAATGTATTTTTTAACAAAACCAAATTAATAAAAACGAATTTCGGGAGTAACTAAATAAATGTATTTTTCGGACGAAAACGAAATTCCGAAACAAAATATTTAATTGTGCACATGTCTAGTAATCACTAGTCTGGTCCTTAGGCTGCTTTCACACTGAGGCGGTTTGCAGGCGCTATTGCGCTAAAAATAGCGCCTGCAAACCGACCCGAAACAGCTGTTGCTGTGTCTCCAGTGTGAAAGCCCGAGGGCTTTCACACTGGAGCGGTGCGCTAGCAGGACGGTAAAAAAAGTCCTGCTAGCTGCATCTTTGGAGCGGTGAAGGAGCGGAGTGTTCGCTGCAGCGGCGCTTTGCGGAGGTTTTTAACCCTTTTTCGGCCGCTAGCGGGGGTTAAAACCACCCCGCTAGCGGCCGCATACCGCGGGTAAAACGATGGTAAAGCAGCGCTAAATATATCGCTGCTTTACCGTCGCCGCCCCGCACCGCCCCAGTGTGAAAGCAGCCTTAGTAAGATGTGGGTCGTTATTACCCTGGTATCTTTTGGAAGCGAGTCTATACGTAAGGATAGAATAGCCAATCCTGGAGTTTTGGGGAAACTGAGTTTCAATGTTTGTGCAATCATGTCAAATACTTTGTCCCGAAGCTTACGTGTATTCGGACATCCCCAAAGTACCGTATATGGTACAAAGTACCTATATTGTTACATTCCCTCCAGCATAGTGGAGAAGCATGAGTATCAAATCTAGAAATTCTATATGGGGTTAGATACCAGCGCAATAATATTTTTTTGTGTTAGTTCCCATAGATTGATTCATTTAGTGGCAGAATATGTTGTTTGGAGTGCATGTTGCCATTGGTCTGGGGTGTAGAAGGCTCCCAACTCCTGCTCCCAGGCTTCGATGTTGGAGAGCTTAGTAAATGTTAGTTTGTTGTTTAGGGTGTTGTAGAATAGAGAAATTCCTTTGATATTAGTGGAGTGTTTGGTAAGGTGTAGTGTTATTCTCCAAGGTAGTTGGACGGAGAGTGGAGGATTGGTTCGAACAAAGTGGCTGATCTGGAGGTATCTGTAATATTCAGCCCCCCCCCCCCAAATTAAATTCAATTTGTATTGCTCTGAACATTTTCATGGCATGTCCTATCATAAGATCTGTAATGTGTGTGATTCCTTTTTCTACCCAGTGAGTTATGTGGAGATCTGGTATAATTCCAGATAGACTGGTGATAGGAATTTGTAGTGATGATGTAGGGGAATTCGTTTTTTGGGTTTCTGTCAGTGTTTTCCATGCCTGGAGTGATGCTTTCATCGAGGGAGCTAGAGAAGTGATGCAGGGAGGATTGAATGTGCTTAGCATTAAGTAGTCATAGAGGTTATTGTTTGGAATATTTTCCTCTAATTCTTGCCATCTTGGTCTAGGTGAATTGGGTAACCATGTTCTCAGTTGCGCAAGAATCGAGGCAATATAGTAATGATTAATCAATACATTTCCCACTCCTCCCACCTTTCTTGATGTTACTGATTTTTTGAAGGCCCATTGCGCTTTCTTCCCTTTTCATTGCAACCTGTCAACTATGGATTGAACTTTGGAGAAATAATAATTGGGAACTGGAATAGGAAGTGCCCTGAACATGTAGATTAGTTGTGGTAGTATCACCATCTTAAAGCTGCTAAACTCCCTGACCATAATGCCGCATACATACGACCAGACTTTTCGACCGAATTGGTCCGACGGAACGAATCCGTCAGACAATTCGACCATGTGTGGGCTTCATCGGACCTTCAGCAGACCGTTTCTGTTGAAAATCAGACGGATTTTAGATTTAGAACATGTTTTAAATCTTTCTGATGGACTCAAGTCTGGTCAAAAAATCCGTTCGTCTATATGCTATTCCGACGGACGAAAACCGACATTAGGGCAGCTATTGGCTACTGGCTATGAACTTCCTTATTCTAGTCCGGTTGTACGTCATCGCGGTCGAATCCGTCGGATTTTGGTGTGATTGTGTGTAGACAAGTCCGATTCAACGGAAGTCCATTGAAACTTCGTAGGAAAAGTCAGACGGAATTCAGTCCGTCGAAAAGTCTGGTCGCATTAGAGTTCTGTTTTAGCTAAATCTTGAAAATCTTGGTGTTAGGGAGTTGAGAAAGGGAACATAGTTAGCTATGAGTAGATCCTCTGTTAAAGCGGTGATTCCCAGATATTTTATACCATCATTACTCCACGTGTATGGAAACCGTGAACTGGGTTTGTTCTTTAGTTGTGTGTTTATGCCCAGTCTCAATATGTAGGATTTACTTTCTTTCACTTTATAGTAGGAAATTTTATTAAACAATTGTAGTGCTGCATGTACCGAAGCCAGGGATGTTTCCGGGTCTGTGAGCATCAGAATGATATCATCGGCAAATAGGCTAATGATATGTTTGGATTTGTGGATCGGGAATCCTTTGATGCTCTGGTGTGATCTAATATACATAGTCAAGGGTTCTAATACTAGGTTAAAGATTAAAGGGGACTCTATCAAAGGCCTTCTCTGCGTCCAGTGCTAGCAGCAGAGAAGGCCTTTGCTGGATCTTGGCTAAGTGAATAATGTTTGTCAGCCTCCTAGTGGCGTCGGAGGTCTGACGCCCCCTGGTAAACCCAGTCTGGTCCGAATGTATTAGATGAGATAGAATATCTATCAGGCGATTTGCTATAAGTTTAGCGTACAATTTTAGATCGGTATTTAATAGTAATATGGGTCGGAAATTACCTGGAGTGTTTGGTTCTTTTCCTGGCTTGGGTAACGTCACTATCAGAGCATTAAGCATTTCTGGTGGAAAGGAGGAAGAGGCCGCGGCTGCATTAAATAGCTTGCCTAGATAAGGCGATAAGAGGATTTTGCATGTTTGATAGTATTCCCCTGTAAAACCATCTGGTCCCGGAGATTTGTCAGCAGGTAGCAATTCTATTGCTTTGTGGATTTCTTCTATAGTGAACAGTAAGTTTAGAGACATTATTGTGGGGATAGCGTCGGTAGAGATATTTGCCTTAAGAATTTGGTTATCATTTCAGTATTGGGTTGGGTTGTTTCTGCATCGTCTTTAAGATTATAGAGGGTGCCAAAATAATGGCTGAATGCGTCCACTATATCTTGTGGATGATGCATTTTGTTTTTGTTTATAGGGTGTAAGATATACAGTAGGGGATTTTGGTCTTACATCTATGGCCCTTGAGCTGATGATCTAATAGCTTCCCAGCCCTATTTCCATGTGCATAATGGGTCATTGTAAGTCTTTTGCCGCGTACACACGAAGGGACAATCCCGCGGGATTATCCTCTGGACTGAAGTCCAGCGGATAATCCCCTCGTGTGTGGGCGCCGGCGGACTTTTTGGCGCCAAAGTACGGCGGACTAAAGTTTGAAGTTTTGTTTTCAAATTATCCGCTGGACTTGGCAGTCCAGCGGATAATCCCGCCGTTAGTGGGCAAGTCCGCGGGACTTTTGAAATGAAGGGACTTGCCGCTCATCGGCAAGTCCGTTCATTTAGCACGTGACTTCAGGTTACGTAGCTAGCGTAGGCAGTTACTGCCGCCGCGCTAGCTCCGTGACCTGGCATCCGTGACCTGGCATGGATTTAAAGGGACTCCTACGCCGAAAAAACGGCGTGGGGGTTCCCCCCAAATCCATGTCAGACCCTCATCCGAGCACGCAGCCTGGCAGGCCAGGAAAGGGGTGGGGACGAACGAGCGCCCCCCCCTCCTGAGCCGTACCAGGCCGCGTGCCCTCAACATGGGGGGTGCCCTGGGGAAAGGGGGGCCGTGCGGCCCCCCCACCCCAAAGCACCTTGTCCCCATGTTGATGAGGACAAGGGCCTCTTCCCGACAACCCTGGCCGTTGGTTGTCGGGGTCTGCGGGCGGGGGCTTATCGGAATCTGGGAGCCCCCTTTAATAAGGGGGCCCCCAGATACCGGCCCCCCACCCTATGTGAATGAGTATGGGGTACGATGTACCCCTACCCATTCACCTAAGGTGTAAAATGTAAAGTACAAAAACACACACACTTTTGAAAAAATATTTTATTGCACTGCTCCGGGGGTCTTCTTCCGTATTGGGGGTCTTCTCGCCGGACTCCTCCGCTCTCTTCTGCTCTTTTACCTAGCTCTTTCACGAGCGGGGGAGTCCGGCTACCTTCTTCGTCGTCGCCGCCGTCTGGGGGTCTCGATCCGCCTTCGGGGGTCTTCTTCCGTCTTGGGGGTCTTCTCGCCGGACTCCCCCGCCATTTACCAAGCTCTTTTACCGAGCGGGGGAAGTCCGGCTACCTTCTTCGTCGTCGCCGCCGTCGTCTGGGGGTCTCGATCCGCCTTCGGGGGTCTTCCGGGGGTCTCTTCTGTTCTTGCGGCGGTCGTCGTCTTCCGCGCCGCCGGCGCCTTGTCCTTCTTCTTGTCCTTGTTCTTGTTCTTCTTCTTCTTCCGATGTTGACCCGACGCTCTCTCTGCCCGGAATGCCTGTGCCAGCTCTGCGCTGAGACTTATATAGGGGAATGGGGACAGGGTCACATGCACATGTCACATGGTGACCCCGCCCCCTTGTGTTGTCACAGTCCCGGAGGATGCTGGGACTGTGACATCGCAAGGGGGCGGGGTCACCATGTGACATGAACATGTGACCCTGTCCCCCATGTCCCTATATAAGTCCGAGCGCAGAGCGGCACAGGCATTCCGGGCAGAGACAGCGACGGGTCAACATCGGAAGAAGAAGAACAAGAAGAAGGACAAGAAGAAGGAGAAGGCGCCGGCGGCGCGGAAGACGACGACCGCCGCAAGAACAGAAGAGACCCCCGGAAGACCCCCGAAGGCGGATCGAGACCCCCAGACGACGGCGGCGACGACGAAGAAGGTAGCCGGACTTCCCCCGCTCGTGAAAGAGCTAGGTAAAAGAGCAGAAGAGAGCGGAGGAGTCCGGCGAGAAGACCCCCAAGAAGGAAGAAGACCCCCGGAGCAGTGCAATAAAATATTTTTTCAAAAGTGTGTGTGTTTTTGTACTTTACATTTTACACCTTAGGTGAATGGGTAGGGGTACATCGTACCCCATACTCATTCACATAGGGTGGGGGGCCGGGATCTGGGGGCCCCCTTATTAAAGGGGGCTCCCAGATTCCGATAAGCCCCCGCCCGCAGACCCCGACAACCAACGGCCAGGGTTGTCGGGAAGAGGCCCTTGTCCTCATCAACATGGGGACAAGGTGCTTTGGGGTGGGGGGGCCGCACGGCCCCCTTTCCCCAGGGCACCCCCCATGTTGAGGGCACGCGGCCTGGTACGGCTCAGGAGGGGGGGGGCGCTCGTTCGTCCCCACCCCTTTCCTGGCCTGCCAGGCTGCGTGCTCGGATGAGGGTCTGACTTGGATTTGGGGGGAACCCCCACGCCGTTTTTTCGGCGTGGGGATTGCCTTTAAATCCATGCCAGCTTGCGGAGCTAGCGCGGCGGCATTTACTGCCTACGCTAGCTACGTAACCTGAAGTTACGTTCGAAATGAACGGACTGCTCCGTGTGTGGGCAAGTCCGTTCATTTTCAAAAGTCCCGCGGACTTTTGGCCGGCGGATTATCCGCTGGAGAAGTCCGTGCGTGTGTGGGCAAGTCCACACCCTCGGAAAGTCCAGCGGACCTAGCTGGAAAGTCCCGCGGGATTGTCCGCTGGACTAGGTCCGCCGGCAAAAGTCCCTACGTGTGTACGAGGCATTTGTGTATTTTTTTCAAACACCTCTAATAAAAGGAGTCTGAGGTCATATCTCAATTGATTTAGTCTGTTGGATAGGGAAGGGGATGACTGTTTTTTGTTTTCAGATTCTAATTTAAAAATGTTGCCTGTAATGTCTCGTAATGGGATTGAGTTGACTGTTGAGGCATCAGTTATAGAAAGTGTTATAGAGGCGTGATCAGACCACGTGATGTTGTTAATGGATGAAGAAACAGTTCTAGTTAGGCCCCTTTCACACTGGGGCGGTGCGGGGCGGCGACGGTAAAGCAGCGCTATATTTAGCGCTGCTTTACCATCGTTTTACCCGCGGTATGCGGCCGCTAGCGGGGTGGTTTTAACCCCCGCTAGCGGCCGCAAAAGGGTTAAAAACCTCCGCAAAGCACCGCTGCAGCAGCGGTTTGCGGGCGGTATCCCCGCGGTTTCCCATTGATTTCAATGGGAAGGAGCGGTATAGGAGCGGTAAATACACCGCTCCTTCACCGCTCCAAAGATGCTGCTAGCAGGACTTTTGTTGCGGTCCTGCTAGCGCACCGCTCCAGTGTGAAAGCCCGCCGGCTTTCACACTGGAGTGAATGGGGCCGGTTTTTTCAGGCGGTATACAGGCGCTGTACCGCCTGAAAACCGCCCCAGTGTGAAAGGGGCCTTAGAGTCTGTTGGTCTACCAGGAATAGGTGAATTCTTGTGTATATACGATGTGTGGCAGAGAAGAACGTAAAGTCTAGACATGTGCAATTCGTTTCGTTTTTCGTTTTTTTTCGTTATTTTCGTTCATTTGTTATCGTACGAATGAATGAACGATTTGCTAAAAATTTTAACGAATAACGAATCGTTCGAATCGAACGAATCCGAAAACAACGAAAATCCCCAAAAAATAATTAGAGACAACAAATCTACGAAAGAAGAAAATCCGAAAAACGAAAACAGGAACAACGAAAATCAAAATGAACGAAAAATTTTGTACATTCGTAACTTTTTTTTTTGTTGTTGAATTGGTAATTTTCCGTGTCCCTTACAATGTCGCTGCTTAACGTGTCTCGAATGGATTGAACGAAAAAATTCGTACATTCGTAAATTTTTTTTTTTTTTTCGATTCGTAATTTTCCATGTCTTTTACAATGGCACTGCTTAACGTGCTTCGAATGGATTGAACGAAAAAATTCGTACATTCGTAACTTTTTTTTTCGATTCGTAATTTTCTGTGTCTCTTAAAATGTAATAATAGCATACACATTACATAAAATTATGAATTATGCTCCGATTACGAATCTACGAATGTTACGAATGTTACAAATGTTACGAATGTACGAATAAATACGAATGCGTCCAAATTTCGAATAAACGAAAAAATAACTCTAACAAAAATACGAATCGTTACGAATACGAACACCGACGACTTACAAATTTACGAATCGTTACGAATACGAAAACCGATGACGTACGAATTTACGAATCGTTACGAATCATTGAAAACAAAAAAAACTAAACGAAAATAAACAAATATTTTTGTTTTGCACATGTCTAGTAAAGTCTTTTTCTCCAGAATGCAAGCACCGCCACACATCATATAGGTCCTCTTTATAAAGGGTTTCTTGAAGGGATGCAGTTGGATGTTTCACTGTTGTTGTTGTGTCTATGGTTGGGTTTGGCACTATGTTAAAGTCTCCACAGTTCACTAAAAAAACTTTTCTTGTGAGTTTTTATTTTTTTCATAAGTTTGTGAAAGAAGCGAATCTGGTGCTTGTTTGGAGCGTACACATTCACAATTGTGTACGTTACTAGGTTGATGTCACATACTAGGATTAGGTAGCATCCTTGAGGATTTGTATATTCTGCATGCAAAACGAACGCTACAGTATCTCGTATTGCAGTCATCACTCCTCTAGACTTTGAATCTGCATTGGCAAAGAAAGTGTATGGAAAGTTCCTGTGTTTGCATACCGGAGTGGACACATTGCAAACGTGAGTTTCCTGAGCACACAGTATGTCACATCTATTTGTCAGGGCTTCTTTCCACAAGGATTTCCTTTTTACAGCGTGGTTAAGACCTTTGGTATTTATAGATAAGAACTGGATAGACATGGTGATAGTGGTTGCAGAAGTGTTATGCCGCGTACACACGGTCGGACTTTCTGGCAGAAAAAGTCAGACGGAATCTTTTTATCGGATTTTCCAATCGTGTGTGTGCCTCATCTGACTTTTTTATTTATTTTTTAATTCTGACGGACCTAGAAATAGAACATGTTTTAAATATTTCCGACGGAACCAATTCCTATCAGGAAAACTGCTCGTCTGTATGCTGTTCCGACGGACCAAAAATGCTACATGCTCTGAAACAAGTACGAGACGGCAGGTATTGGCTACTGGCTATTGAACTTCCTTTTTCTAGTCCCGTTGTACGTGTTGTACGTCTGCATTCTAGATGGTCGGACTTTGGTGTGATCGTGTGTAGGCAAGACAGTTTCAGCGGAACTCCGTCGGAAAAACCTTCAAAGTTTATTCCGACGGGAAAACCGGTCGCGTGTACGTGGCATTAGTATTGATCTTTGGGTGAACATATATAGGGCAAGAGCTTTCTCTTGTGGGCATTGTAAGAAAGGCATTGTCATTCGTGTGTTAAGATTACTCACTGTGGTTCTAGGATTACCTCTGGACACTGTTTCCTCCAGATCTTGGTTCTGTCCGATTTCCATGATTTGTAGAATCTGTGATATGCTGTACTTGAGACTTCACACTCATCTGTGTAGTTCCAGAAATAAAAAGGAAAAACAAGAAAAATAATCCAAAAACAGAAAACATAGTTTGTTATGTAACATTTCAACTTTTCATAAACCTTAAAGTATCCCGCATGGAGAAACTCCTCCATATGGTTCTGGTGAGTTTTACCCAAGTGCAGCTAACTGCTGCTCAAGTGAATTGGGGGATGAGTTCAAGCCTAATGGCTATTCCAGGTCACCTTGTATGGACACATAGTAACTCCTATTCACTAAAGAGTATTAATTATGTGATTTGGCGTTCCTTTGCGTAACTGTTTTCCAGTCCGGGGTGGGCACTCGTCTATTTGTTGTATCATTGTTGTCATTGCTGGGGTCTGGAATAATTTTCCAATCCTTCAGCAGGGAAATATCCTTGTCCAGAGAATCCACAACATATGTTTGGTCCTGTTTAGTGATGGTGATTTTAATTGGATAACCCCATCTGTAGGGTATGCTATGATACCTGAGCACTTTTGTGATAGTGTTCAGATTTCTTATTTTTTGCAGTGTGTGCTGAGAAAGATCAGGGTAGAATTGCATGTTTTGAAATTGCGATGGGATTCGTTCCTGTTTGCGCATCGATTGTATTAGTTGCTCTTTCACGTGAAAAAAGTGCAGGCTCAGAATCACATTTCTGGGGACTTTATCAGAGAGATATACGATGGTTTAGGTAAGCAGTGTATTCTATCAATGGTGACTTCCATGCCAGAAAGGTCAGGTAAGAGGGAGGTGAATAAATCGATTGCAGGTCTGATGGTTGCACCGATTCAGGAATCCCCATTATTTTTAGATTGTTCCTTCTAGACCTGTCTTCAATATATGCTAACTTGTTTTTAATCCATGTTGATTCCTCTTCTTGCTCCTCATTAGCGTCCACCAGCTCATTTATGGTGGAAGCATACTCCCCCAGTCTCCACTGCACTCAATTCCCCGCTGAATCTGTGCATACAGTTCATCATGTCAGTGTGCTTCTCAGTGACACAAACATGTCCTTAAGGACAGTGTCCATCACAGGCTGGTTCATAGTAGGGAATGTAGTGATTGAGTCAGGTAGTTCTCTGGTGTCATCCCCTGAGTCTGTTACAGGACTCATTGCTGGGCTGCATCCAGCGCCATCTAGCCTTAATTTGGCTTTGGTCGGGCTCCCTGATGACGAGGAGGGAGGAAGGGAGTGTTGGCTGCTGTGGGACTCATTATTTTGAGGTGATGAGGCTATTGTGTGAGGTTTGGGCTGGTGTTTGTGGGCCAGGGTGGATGAGGATCCGGCACCATTTTGCCCACCTCCATGCTGAGGCTGTGTGAAATAGTCCATTAACCGTTGTGGTTTGGATGACCCTTTTCTTTTGTATGTCATGGCCTCCAGATGTGCCAACTGGGATGGTCGAGATGGAGTGTTTTTTGTGCCGTTTTTAGCCACTGTATCCACGAGGGTGCCGGAGCTCTGGAGTTATGCTGCCATTCAGCAATCCTCTACCCGACCCTAATCCCCCCCTCCCAGCACAAACCCTCTCCAACACCCAAATCCCTCCTCCCAGCACAACTATTCTCTAACACCCAAATCAATCCTCCCAGCACAAATCTTTAATCTTTAACCTAAATTTCTTCTGCAGTAAAAATCCCCATCCCAATGTCCATATCTCCCTCCCAGCTCTAATTTCTACTCCGCATCCACCCTTCTAGCACAAATATCCCCGCCCCAAAAGGCCACCCCAACACAAATAGCCCCCCATATTCCCCATCCCAACACAGATATATTTTTTTTTTTATTATTCACTATTGGTTTATTAGTCCCTTTTGCTTTATATGCTTTATGTTTCACTTGTTATTTTATAGATGTTTTTAGTGCTGCTTTTCTTAAGTATTTACACTGAGTGCAAGGTTTATTTATTTTGTTTACATTTTATACTCTTAAAATGAATAATGGTGTAATTTTATTGTAATGGCGGTATTAGGAATATTCTTTCTTATAAAAAAAAAGTGATTCCGTGCAGCAAATCAGTAACATTATAAAATAGAGTCTTTGATAAATAACAATCTCATTACTTACTTCCGGCTGACATACAACTTCTCCTGCTTCTCACATTTCTTTGGATTAAAAAATATGTAATTCCATATGGGATTAAATCTGTTTAGTTTTTATATAAAATTTAGGGAACTAAATTTTGATTTCATATTTCTGCCTGATAAATGCCTCCTCCCTGCCTTGCAAATTGCCTCCTATTATATCGGATGAGCTTCTGTGCCTCAAATATGTACAATGTGTATTCAGTGTCTCTGGAAAAATAATTCACTCAATAATTCTGGCTGAAAAATGCCGACTCTCTGGATCCACATCATCATTACCTCATAAAGAATTGTATTCTGTTCAGCAAACAAATACATTTACTTTAAAAAGGCTTTTTAATATTTATGGCTGAAATATGACAACTCCCTGCCTTCCAAACTGTCTCCCCTGAAAAAGGATACAATTGTGTTATGTTACCCCAACATTTCATTACTGTCTGTATTACCATGTACTCATATTAAAAGGTATCCTGTTCTCTCTGCATCACTTCCATTATATGAAATATCTGGTGATCCTGCCAGTCCCCTTGCTTTCCTGTTTTAAACTGACCACCTGGGGGAGGGGGGAGTTTTCTTCTTTGCATTCTACTTAGGAGCACAGCTTGGCTTTATTCCAGTAAAGCACAGTGTGTGCTGTGCTCTTTGTCTCCCCCTACAGTGCAGTACGTGCCAGGAAGAGGTAAGGTAAAGGACTGATAATTTTTATATCTTTTTACTGTATGTGTGTTTATATGTGTGTGCATGTATGTGTGTCCATGTATGTGTGCATGTATGTATGTATGTATATGTATGCATGTGTATGTGCATGTATGTATATGTGCATGTGCATATGTATATATGTGTGTGCATGTATGTGTATGTGTTTATATCAGTGGCGGTGCATTCATAAGGGCACACGGGCGCCACCCCCTTTCTCCAGCCACCCCCTCTATGACTAATAGATAGATTCATGCATTGCATGAATCTATCCATGGCCGCCTCTGCCACCCCCTATTCAGGAGCCCGGCCCCTTTTTGGGCGAGGGATATCTTTGAAGCACCTGATTAGAGCCATAGACTCGAATGGGCTTTAAAATATCTGAACTGTGAGCGCCATGCTTGGCACTCACAGTCCACCCAGGTGTGTTAGAAAAGCAAAAGAACACTGAACCGCCTCTCTGCCAATCAGGTGCTTGGGGTGTTACCTGTCACCTGATTGTATGAAACTGAATTGGATGCTTATTGGACGCCTATCAGGAGGAGAGGATGGAAGGCGCTGCATTGAGGACCCCGCTCGTCGCCGTCACACGCTGCCCCACTGAGACAGGGTAAGTGCCAGGCAGACTGCGAGCGGGTAAGGGGAGTCACAGTGGCAGCATTCAATTGCACAGTTGCAACATTTGAAGGCACACTGGCAGCATTTGATAGGCAAAGTGGCTGCGTTTGATGGGCACAGTGGCTGCGTTTAATGGGCACAGTGGCTGCGTTTGATGGGCACAGTGGCTGCGTTTGATGGGCACAGTGGCTGCATTTGATGGGCACAGTGGCTGCGTTTGATGGCACAGTGGCTGCGTTTGATGGGCAAAGAGGCTTCGTTTGATGGGCACAGTGGCTTCGTTTGATGGCGCAGTGGCTGCGTTTAATGGGCAAGGTGGCTTAGTTTGATGGGCACAGTCGCAGCATTCGATGGGCACAGTGGCTGCGTTTGATGGGCAAATTGGCTTCGTTTGATGGGCACAGTGGCTGAGTTTGATGGCGCAGTGGCTGTGTTTGATGGGCAACGTGGCTGCATTTGATGGCACAGTGGCAGCGTTTTATGGCACAGTGGTTGCGTTTGATGGGCACAGTGGCTGCGTTTGAGGGGCACAGTGGCTGCGTTTGATGGGCACAGTGGCTGCATTTGATTGGCACAGTGGCTGCATTTGATTGGCACAGTGGCTGCATTTGATGGGCACAGTGGCAGCGTTTGATGGGCACAGTGGCAGCGTTTGATGGGCACAGTGGCAGCGTTTGATGGGCACAGTGGCTGCGTTTGATGGGCACAGTGAGGCTGCAATTTATGTTTTTTTTCAGAATTTTTCAGTTTGTTTGCGCCCCCCAAAAATGTTGAGCACCAGCCGCCACTGGTTTATATGTGTGTGCATATGTGCATTTATATATATATGTGTGTGTGTGTGTGTGTATATATATACTATATATGTGTGTGTATTTTGTGTATTATGTGTGTGTTAGAAAAGCAAAAGAGCACTGAACCGCCTCTCTGCCAATCAGGTGCTCGGGGTGTTACCTGTCACCTGATTGTATGAAACTGAATTGGACGCTTATTGGACGCCTATCAGGAGGAGAGGATGGAAGGCGCTGCATTGAGGACCCCGCTCGTCGCCGTCACACGCTGCCCCACCGAGACAGGGTAAGTGCCAGGCAGACTGCGAGCGGGTAAGGGGAGTCACAGTGGCAGCATTCAATTGCACAGTTGCAACATTTGAAGGCACACTGGCAGCATTTGATAGGCAAAGTGGCTGGGTTTGATGGGCACAGTGGCTGCGTTTAATGGGCACAGTGGCTGCGTTTGATGGGCACAGTGGCTGCGTTTGATGGGCACAGTGGCTGCATTTGATGGGCACAGTGGCTGCGTTTGATGGCACAGTGACAGCGTTTGATGGCACAGTGGCTGCGTTTGATGGGCAAAGAGGCTTCGTTTGATGGGCACAGTGGCTTCGTTTGATGGGCAAAGTGGCTTAGTTTGATGGGCACAGTCGCAGCATTCGATGGGCACAGTGGCTGAGTTTGATGGCACAGTGGCTGCGTTTGATGGGCAAATTGGCTTCGTTTGATGGGCACAGTGGCTGAGTTTGATGGCGCAGTGGCTGTGTTTGATGGGCAACGTGGCTGCATTTGATGGCACAGTGGCAGCGTTTTATGGCACAGTGGTTGCGTTTGATGGGCACAGTGGCTGCATTTGATGGCACAGTGGTTGCATTTGAGGGGCACAGTGGTTGCGTTTGAGGGGCACAGTGGCTGCATTTGATGGGCACAGTGGCTGCATTTGATGGGCACAGTGGCAGTGTTTGATGGGCACAGTGGCAGCGTTTGATGGGCACAGTGGCAGCGTTTGATGGGCACAGTGAGGCTGCAATTTATGTTTTTTTTCAGAATTTTTCAGTTTGTTTGCGCCCCCCAAAAATGTTGAGCACCAGCCGCCACTGGTTTATATGTGTGTGCATATGTGCATTTATATATATATGTGTGTGTGTGTGTGTATATATACTATATATGTGTGTGTATTTTGTGTATTATGTGTGTGTGTGTGTTTACATGTATGTATGCGCTTTTAATCCTGACTCCCTATATGTGTACAATCAGAACCAATTTTTATTTATTTTTTGCTTGTTCATAGTACCAGCAAAAAAATGCTGTTCCTCTTAAAAGCGATCCATGCTCAGATCGCTTTGTTAGAGGCATTTGACAGCCAGTAAAGAGGCAATATGTTGCCTCCTGACCGCCTGTTTTAACCCCTTAAATGCATCATCACTATGCTGCAACTGCATGCAATGCACACAGTTGCAGGGTGGTTGCAGTGTAGCCCCATTCCCCTAGGGGTATACTTCAAGGGTGCCCTGACTGGAAAAAAAGATTGAGAAACACAGACATAAAAGGTACAGTAATAAAGAGGCCTACATGTTTCTGAGCATGACAGATGAGAATGAAGAGGAGATCACTCATCTGTCAGATTCAGGCTCAGAATATGATCCTGTAGATGACAGTGGCACCCTGACAGATAGCTCTGATGATGGAGTTGTGGTCCCTGCCAAGGTCAGGCGTACCTGACACCATTCTTCTGCTGTTGTTGAGGTGCAAGAACTGCAGGGCTCTCGTATGGAGCAGAGAGCCAGTACTAGTGCCGCTCATCCTTCTGGTGAACTTGCAAGCACCAGCGGTCTAGTACACCCTGGTCGTACATCCAGCACTGCAGTATCATGTGGTGATGTGGTGAGCCCCATAAGTGCAGTTCAAGCTGGTGAGGTGGCAAGCACGAGTAGTGTCCCGCAGCCACCAAGAAGAAGACAAACACATCCCTGTCGAGCCCATAGTGCCGTTCCTGCTGCATTTGCCAATCCGAAAATGGAGTCCACCACTTCTGCGGCACCCGTACTTCCCCCATTCACTGGCCAACCCGGAATTCAGGTGGAAACAGCTGATTTTATGTCACTTTATTTTTATTCTCTGTTTTTCACAGAAGATCTCTGTAGATCTGTAGTGGACCAATTTGTATGTTGGTCAATTCATCGCCGCTACTCCCCATTTGACCCTTGTCAGAGAATGGAAACCAATTACGGTTTCCGAATTTAAGACCTTTCTGGGCCTATTCCTCCTCATGGGCATAACTAAAAAGAGTGAGTTGGGGTTATATTGGTCCACTGACCCAATTCACCATATTCCGTGTTCTCTGCCTCCATGACCAGGGCTAGATACGAGCAGATCTTGCAGTTCAGGCACTTTAATGATAATGAACTCTGTCGTCCTTGGGGTGACCCTGGATACGATTGGCTCTACAAAATTCGGCCCCTCGTAAACCACTTCAACCAACGGTTTAAAGCCTTGTTTATTCCGATCAAGTTTTCTGCATTGATGAGTCCCTAATTAAGTTTTCTGGCCGCTTGTCTTTCAAATAGTATCTTCCCAGCAAGCGTGCCATATATGGGGTCAAAATGTATTGTTGTGAATTTATGAAGAAATATATCTAATATTTGCTGGCAGAGATGGGAGATTCAGTAGGCCTAACAAAAAAAAAATAGAAATGAACTTTTGCTCCTGAAAAGCAGATGAACTGGTTGCCTAATTTACAAG
This sequence comes from Lithobates sylvaticus, assembly GCA_028564925.1. NCBI lineage: Eukaryota > Metazoa > Chordata > Amphibia > Anura > Ranidae > Lithobates > Lithobates sylvaticus. The sequence goes on from CM053029.1 coordinate 14,165,154, forward strand.
TCTCAAATATATAAAGTTTACAAGCCTGTATTGAGCCAGAAAGGATACAGGAACAATGGTAGCCTTTGTCACCAAACAAAAGGTGTGTACTTATTTTTGTTGATTAGTTTGAGAAGTCCAAATTTATGAGGTGTCATCACTTGGAGGTGGTCCGTGACTGGGAAGAATCCTTTGTGCTGAAGTAAAGGCTGTTTGGACAATTTACAACCATCAATACAAAAATTCTAAAGCCAAGACCTTTCCCGACAAAGCCTATTATGTGAAGTCCTAGGAAATTGTGTACACAGCTAAGCTATCAAAACATGTATTGGACTGCCCGAAGTTCATCTCAAAACATGATGTTACAACTTAATTCAAAGTATATGTGAGATGTGTAGGTTACAAAAGAAAATATAATTTTAGTATCCGATGAATTGAAGAAATCGGTTATAAAGAAAACATAATAAATAAAGGGTGATTATTAATAGAATTGTTTTAGGAACAAATTAGTATTAAGACAAATATATGATTATGATATGAATATATGAGAATTGAATCATGTTTATATAAACAAATATTGATTGGATACCCAAATTATACAGGTATCCAGATAGATAAAAACTGTATGTGATGTTGATTAATATATATATATATATATAACTTGTGTCCTTTTTAAATGGACTAAATGTTTACAGATATACAATGATATGCATATATATCACCATTTTATGCAAAGTGATTGATCAATAATTATGCTAAGCGTATTTGATAGTATGGGGTTAGTAGAATTCCCAAATATTAAAGATATAGATATTTCCACTAAAGTAAAATATACAGTATAAAATAAAATATATTACTTTACAGAGCAGCCCCAAAACAGAACAGGGAAAAAATATATATATTTATTTATAGATAAAAGTGGGTGTCTAACACCCGATTAACTAAAGAAAAGGGGGAAATAGGGACTGCGGTGACCACTCTACCGCCTCCATCCCTGGAGTACACGAAAAGAAAAATAAATCGCCCTGGGACTTTAAATGAGGTGGGAGAGACTAGGCACACGTTCACGAAAAAAGATGTAGAAATATCAATTTATTAAATACATAATGCTGTATAATAGTTGGGAACAACAATGAATGTGCGTTACCCGGCATAAGCCAAATTAACAACAAAGGTAAAAACAAAAATCAACTCACTACATTCCATTTGCATCCATAGAGTGGTAAATTTCATCATGAAATAGCTCAATCAGTTAATGTATATACAACATCATGTGAGGTAGCAAGTTGTACATACATAAATAAAACAATATATGAACCAAAATTACACACAAAAATAAAGAAAAATTAACAATATAAACATACATGGAGCATTGGTGATACCCCAACAAGGAATACCCAGCAGTATGAATATAAAAAGCATCGATGGTTCCCTACGCGTTTCGCGAGTCTTGGCTCGCTCTTCAGGGGCGGATGCATATTTTGTTCTATCTGGAACAAAGAAATAAAATTGGGAAAATATATATTGATGTGGTGAGGGCAAATGGAGGATAATGATTGAGAGGGGAGGTCAGTAAAAAAGAGACCTCATACTCACCAAACAACTGGGCTTGGTCACTGACCATTGATGTCATGATGGCGGCAAAGAATGTCCAAGCTCGGGAGCTGAGGGGACGTGGCGAATGGATACCGCCGCGGGAAACACCCGGTGGAAGGCATTGACTGGGAGAGGCACTCGATCAAAAGGTCTCAGGGGTACCAAAAGAAATATATATCTGAAAAATGAGTATGGACAGGCAGCAGGCTCAAAACGGGAAAAAGTTGGAACCACTTGGAAAACATAGATGGTTGGGGTTGACAGATTGATATGTGAATGAATGAAAAACATATTATGTCCCATATCCCTCTATGTGTACGTAACAATAACTCATTTAGGCAGTATGCCAATGAATGTATCCAATCATGGTGTCAAACAAAGATAATGAACGGTATGGGCTGGGGGACTGAGGAGAGGAAAGGAAATCAATTATAAATTGAATTAATGGACTCTATTATGTGTGGGGGAATCAGGCCGCCCACATGTTGGGTAAGGATAAACCCAAATGTTGCCTTGAATCAAATTAAATTAAATTAAATTAAAACTCCCCAGCATGAATGATAGCCTTTCATACCTGTGACCCCTGTGCAGACCAAGCAAGCCTCGAGTGCGGACCACAGCCCCGCCGATCAACCGGATATACCCACGGCGGCTTCAGACACCACGCCCCCAGCGTCATGTACGAAGGGCGACGGACAGGCGTCAGTGACGTCAGCCGTCAAAAAAGGGGGTGTATGCACGAGGCAAAACACCACCCCTACCTCCGAGAGTGTTCCACACCGCCCTACAGTCGCAGCGTCAAAAGACATCACGCTGTGGGCGTGGAAAACATGGCGCCGTAGTGCAGGTGACCCCGCCCAAACACAAGGTCAGGCGGGGACAGCAGGAGGTCAAGAAAACCTCCCTGGTGCACAACGCAGCCCCCGAGCTGGGCAAGCAAGCCACCAAAGGATGACATGGGGCAAGAGACCAGTGTCACAGAGTTGGCCCTCCAGAAATGACAAAAAATAAAACAGAAAAAACTAAACAGGGGATGAAAGTATATGGGTGTAATGGTGAACAATGGCCAGCGGTTGTAGCAGACCAGATGGGGGCTTAAGATTGCAAGAAATTCCCTACCGAAGTCGAAAAAGTATTATATATATGCAGAAAAATATGTTTATAATTGGTTCAAAGCGAAAGTGGGGGGATGGGTATTTGCTACCCGATTTGTTTAGTACAGAAAATTGCTGAACCATTCTAGGGAACATAGTTCCCATAAAGTGTTGCCAACATCCCAGAAGGTAGATATTTTTGTGTATGTGAAATCTCCGAGGAGAAACACCAGTACCCCCCGGTACAGACGGGACTTTTCAGGCGAACAGGGAAAAAATATATATATTTATTTATAGATAAAAGTGGGTGTCTAACACCCGATTAACTAAAGAAAAGGGGGAAATAGGGACTGCGATGACCACTCTACCGCCTCCATCCCTGGAGTACACGAAAAGAAAAATAAATCGCCCTGGGACTTTAAATGAGGTGGGAGAGACTAGGCACACGTTCACGAAAAAAGATGTAGAAATATCAATTTATTAAATACATAATGCTGTATAATAGTTGGGAACAACAATGAATGTGCGTTACCCGGCATAAGCCAAATTAACAACAAAGGTAAAAACAAAAATCAACTCACTACATTCCATTTGCATCCATAGAGTGGTAAATTTCATCATGAAATAGCTCAATCAGTTAATGTATATACAACATCATGTGAGGTAGCAAGTTGTACATACATAAATAAAACAATATATGAACCAAAATTACACACAAAAATAAAGAAAAATTAACAATATAAACATACATGGAGCATTGGTGATACCCCAACAAGGAATACCCAGCAGTATGAATATAAAAAGCATCGATGGTTCCCTACGCGTTTCGCGAGTCTTGGCTCGCTCTTCAGGGGCGGATGCATATTTTGTTCTATCTGGAACAAAGAAATAAAATTGGGAAAATATATATTGATGTGGTGAGGGCAAAGGGAGGATAATGATTGAGAGGGGAGGTCAGTAAAAAAGAGACCTCATACTCACCAAACAACTGGGCTTGGTCACTGACCATTGATGTCATGATGGCGGCAAAGAATGTCCAAGCTCGGGAGCTGAGGGGACGTGGCGAATGAATACTGTCATGGAAAATTTTATTAATGTATGTTGTCAGATGCCCCCCAGTGTCGGTTTTGCTGTAATGCGCTCATCTGAGCGCATTCGCACATAAAGACGTTGGCGGAAGACCATTGGCTGCGTAAACCTTCCTATGGACACTACAGACGTGTTTGCTGGTTTAAGGAAGTTCATTTGTGCCTCACCGGGAGACTGGCCACTTCCCAGTGACGGCATTGATAGCTTCAAGCAAACATCCCTGTGTACACTGGAACTTTAGCATAACGGTATAAATATTGTGGCCCACGGAGCCATAGTTTTATATTGTTCGTTGTCATTGAAAGCAGTTTAGACGGTTTGTACATCACTGTTTAGTCTGTTTGAATGTATACATCTGTGATTGGTTCTTTTGAAGGAAAACAATTGTCCCTGTGTTGTAGTCCCTGTATTGTATTTCCTTATATGGTCATTCACATCCTGGGTGAATGAGATGAGGCCACATCCTTTGTGGGAGGGGTTTAGCTGTTGGAGGCAAACCCCTGAGGGTGTGGCTTGGAATGTTTTCTAAATAAAGGAGTTCACTGGGCTGGGACAGGGTCAATGATGCTGACCGAGGCTGAGATGAACATGTAAGAATACTTGCTGTTGATGGCTGTTTACTGGGCAATGAGGAACCAGGGGCTTAGATGGGAAGCAGCCAGACTGAGGTGGTGATGGATGGAATGCTTGGCTGGTGAGGTTTGGATGCTGATGATGAGAGGATGATGTGAAGCTGCTGGTAATGTCTGTTTTTGGGAGCTGGGGATCCAGGGAGGCATACGATCAGAGGGTGCATTATATCATAAGATTGAAAGGCGCTTATTAGCGCAAGAGTGTGGCGAAATATCCACTACAATACCGCCGCGGGAAACACCCGGTGGAAGGCATTGACTGGGAGAGGCACTCGATCAAAAGGTCTCAGGGGTACCAAAAGAAATATATATCTGAAAAATGAGTATGGACAGGCAGCAGGCTCAAAACGGGAAAAAGTTGGAACCACTTGGAAAACATAGATGGTTGGGGTTGACAGATTGATATGTGAATGAATGAAAAACATATTATGTCCCATATCCCTCTATGTGTACGTAACAATAACTCATTTAGGCAGTATGCCAATGAATGTATCCAATCATGGTGTCAAACAAAGATAATGAACGGTATGGGCTGGGGGACTGAGGAGAGGAAAGGAAATCAATTATAAATTGAATTAATGGACTCTATTATGTGTGGGGGAATCAGGCCGCCCACATGTTGGGTAAGGATAAACCCAAATGTTGCCTTGAATCAAATTAAATTAAATTAAATTAAATTAAAACTCCCCAGCATGAATGAAAGCCTTTCATACCTGTGACCCCTGTGCAGACCAAGCAAGCCTCGAGTGCGGACCACAGCCCCGCCGATCAACCGGATATACCCACGGCGGCTTCAGACACCACGCCCCCAGCGTCATGTACGAAGGGCGACGGACAGGCGTCAGTGACGTCAGCCGTCAAACAAGGGGGTGTATGCACGAGGCAAAACACCACCCCTACCTCCGAGAGTGTTCCACACCGCCCTACAGTCGCAGCGTCAAAAGACATCACGCTGTGGGCGTGGAAAACATGGCGCCGTAGTGCAGGTGACCCCGCCCAAACACAAGGTCAGGCGGGGACAGCAGGAGGTCCCATCTGGTCTGCTACAACCGCTGGCCATTGTTCACCATTACACCCATATACTTTCATCCCCTGTTTAGTTTTTTCTGTTTTATTTTTTGTCATTTCTGGAGGGCCAACTCTGTGACACTGGTCTCTTGCCCCATGTCATCCTTTGGTGGCTTGCTTGCCCAGCTCGGGGGCTGCGTTGTGCACCAGGGAGGTTTTCTTGACCTCCTGCTGTCCCCGCCTGACCTTGTGTTTGGGCGGGGTCACCTGCACTACGGCGCCATGTTTTCCACGCCCACAGCGTGATGTCTTTTGACGCTGCGACTGTAGGGCGGTGTGGAACACTCTCGGAGGTAGGGGTGGTGTTTTGCCTCGTGCATACACCCCCTTGTTTGACGGCTGACGTCACTGACGCCTGTCCGTCGCCCTTCGTACATGACGCTTGGGGGCGTGGTGTCTGAAGCCGCCGTGGGTATATCCGGTTGATCGGCGGGGCTGTGGTCCGCACTCGATGCTTGCTTGGTCTGCACAGGGGTCACAGGTATGAAAGGCTATCATTCATGCTGGGGAGTTTTAATTTAATTTAATTTAATTTGATTCAAGGCAACATTTGGGTTTATCCTTACCCAACATGTGGGCGGCCTGATTCCCCCACACATAATAGAGTCCATTAATTCAATTTATAATTGATTTCCTTTCCTCTCCTCAGTCCCCCAGCCCATACCGTTCATTATCTTTGTTTGACACCATGATTGGATACATTCATTGGCATACTGCCTAAATGAGTTATTGTTACGTACACATAGAGGGATATGGGACATAATATGTTTTTCATTCATTCACATATCAATCTGTCAACCCCAACCATCTATGTTTTCCAAGTGGTTCCAACTTTTTCCCGTTTTGAGCCTGCTGCCTGTCCATACTCATTTTTCAGATATATATTTCTTTTGGTACCCCTGAGACCTTTTGATCGAGTGCCTCTCCCAGTCAATGCCTTCCACCGGGTGTTTCCCGCGGCGGTATCCATTCGCCACGTCCCCTCAGCTCCCGAGCTTGGACATTCTTTGCCGCCATCATGACATCAATGGTCAGTGACCAAGCCCAGTTGTTTGGTGAGTATGAGGTCTCTTTTTTACTGACCTCCCCTCTCAATCATTATCCTCCCTTTGCCCTCACCACATCAATATATATTTTCCCAATTTTATTTCTTTGTTCCAGATAGAACAAAATATGCATCCGCCCCTGAAGAGCGAGCCAAGACTCGCGAAACGCGTAGGGAACCATCGATGCTTTTTATATTCATACTGCTGGGTATTCCTTGTTGGGGTATCACCAATGCTCCATGTATGTTTATATTGTTAATTTTTCTTTATTTTTGTGTGTAATTTTGGTTCATATATTGTTTTATTTATGTATGTACAACTTGCTACCTCACATGATGTTGTATATACATTAACTGATTGAGCTATTTCATGATGAAATTTACCACTCTATGGATGCAAATGGAATGTAGTGAGTTGATTTTTGTTTTTACCTTTGTTGTTAATTTGGCTTATGCCGGGTAACGCACATTCATTGTTGTTCCCAACTATTATACAGCATTATGTATTTAATAAATTGATATTTCTACATCTTTTTTCGTGAACGTGTGCCTAGTCTCTCCCACCTCATTTAAAGTCCCAGGGCGATTTATTTTTCTTTTCGTGTACTCCAGGGATGGAGGCGGTAGAGTGGTCACCGCAGTCCCTATTTCCCCCTTTTCTTTAGTTAATCGGGTGTTAGACACCCACTTTTATCTATAAATAAATATATATATTTTTTCCCTGTTCGCCTGAAAAGTCCCGTCTGTACCGGGGGGTACTGGTGTTTCTCCTCGGAGATTTCACATACACAAAAATATCTACCTTCTGGGATGTTGGCAACACTTTATGGGAACTATGTTCCCTAGAATGGTTCAGCAATTTTCTGTACAAAACACATGTGAGACCCCTGGTGGTTGAAGGCGCAATTACATTAAAAACATTTAGGCCAATAGGAAAGAGACACATACCTTTTGGGCTGAACATATTACAAGTTTTATAATCTTATTGTGTGAAAGGGGATTTAAGAAGCGAGAGAGACAGCTCAGGGGACCTGAGAGCTCAGGGACCCACCCTGGGGAAGGGACACTGGGAGAAACATCTTCCCAGATAGACTGACAGCCATGCCTGGAAATATACTTTAACCTCCAAGGAGATTCCTGAACCCGGTAGCTATCTTAAATCCAGACTAATAGCCATTTTGGAATGGGTAAATATAACATGTTGATTTTATCTGGTATGTTCTCTTAACCATTGATGTATTGAATATTCTAGTATTGATAATCATTCTCCAGAATCAATAATCGCCTTTTCATAGATTTTTCTCTAATATTCTAATTTTTCATTATATATTACTTTTTGCATAGTTGCTTTTTATTGACAAACAAATGGTATTTAAGAAGCTAGAGAGATAGTGAAAAAAGAGAGACAGCTCAGGGGAACCTGAGAGCTCAGGGACCCACCCTGGGGAAGGGACACTGGGAGAAACATCTTCCCAGATAGACTGACAGCCATGCCTGGAAATATACTTTAACCTCCAAGGAGATTCCTGAACCCGGTAGCTATCTTAAATCCAGACTAATAGCCATTTTGGAATGGGTAAACATAACATGTTGATTTTATCTGGTATGTTCTCTTAACCATTGATGTATTGAATATTCTAGTATTGATAATCATTCTCCAGAATTAATAATCGCCTTTTCATAGATTTTTCTCTAATATTCAAATTTTTCATTATATATTACTTTTTGCATAGTTGCTTTTTATTGACAAACAAATGTCTAATTTGTTTCGCATTGTTCAACGTTACTTACCTGCAGCATAGTAACGGCTGGGTGTGTGAAATACAGACATTCTGTTAAATTGTCAAGTATAAGGTTATTGATTCTACTGAAGAAGTTACCATGGTGATATTGTTTCCAAGGTACTGCTACGCCCATTTTGAGGGTATTTCCATTAATTATCAAATGTTCAAATAATGCAATCTGTATTTTAATTTCATGTAAATATTTGTTTTCTGTCAACCCATAAATGTGACTATTAAGTATGATCACTCGTCTCCGTGAACAAGTTTCGCATATATAGACTGTGTCGTATAGATTGATCTTGTATCTTAAAAATATCTTCGTTAAAAATGACTTAATAAAAATGTGCGGGAAACTTTCCTTAAAAAAGCACAACAGTATAAGCTCTGTGACAGGGCCACAGGCTATACATGTAGTTTTATGGTTTACTAGGGAAGAGATAGTTACGTAGAGCCGGAGAACTGCCCAGATTACATAGGGAGTGCTGGCAAGATTGTGTGGGACTAATGCCGCGTGCACACGATGGGACTAGTCCGGCGGACAATCGAAGGACTTTGCAGCTGAGGTCTGCCGGACTTTCAAGTGAATGGACTTGGCCACACACTATTACTTCAAAAGTACGCCGGATTTGAATGTGATGACGTAGAATAAGGGAGTTCATAGCCAGTAGCCAATAGCTGCCCTAGCATCAGTTTTAGCCTGTCGGACTAGCACACAGGCGACCAGACTTTTCGACTGGACTCGAGTCCGGCGGATAATTTTTAAGCCAGTCTTATTTCTAGGTCTGCCGGACTTTTGGGAAGAAAAAGTCCGCTGGAGCCCACACGAGATCGAATTGTCCGACGGACTCTGGTCCGCCGGAAAGTCCGATCGTATGTACGTGGCATTAGTGTCCTTATTCGGAAAGGAGTACCATTTGTATGTGGACAATTATTCCACAAACGTGCCACTTTTTAGTCACTTGTTTAATCATGGAATTGGCACATGTGGCACCGTGCCACCTAATCGCTGGGGCTTACCCCAGCGGCTTGTAGATTCCCATCTTAGGCTGGGGGAGAGAGCCTGCTTGAAGTGTAATAATAAGGTGCCCCTGGACGACGTGATTGTGTCACGAAACACGTAGGGCAGAGCGACGCGCTGACGTCACCTCGCATCGTGTTGCTCGGAGAACCAGGAAGGACGGGTCTGTCAGTGTGCATCCGGCCGGCGTACCTGACTTAAGGCGCTACTTTCTACATATTGTCGTAAGTGTATTTTATACTGTTTTAAAAAATAAATATCTTGGGTTTTACACCATCTGGAGCCCTTATTCTTTTCCATGCAAAACCTTTATTGGATGAGCGGTACCACTCGAGGGGTGGAAAGAGTATTGAACATCAAACCTGTGTTGGGGAATCTGCCTATTAAGAGAGGAAAAGTGTCCATATACCTGATGGGGAGATCTTATACATGCTTTACATGACACTCTGTAGTGGGGTGTCGTGGCGCTCTGGTAAGAGTTAATTTTACCTACACTGGTGGTGGATCACGATCAGATTAATCACTACAGGACCCGTTTCTTGGATGAACTTTGTCACTTATTGATTTATTTAATTTCTGTTATTCACGGGTGTATACGCACTAAAGATCAATTTTGGACTTTTATTATTGTTTATTCATTCTTTGCATATTTTTGGGCATAATTGATTTTTCTTTTATTAATTTACAACTGGTATTAACTTAACACGATATATACACTATTCACGGGTGTTATATATGATTGGTAAATGAATTTTGGTTTGCACAATTTATGTATTTATTCACATATGAGAATTGAATGAATTTTGTTTTCTGTGGTCTAGACCCTTTGAATGTATATGGGTCTGGTCTTATTTATTCACTTAAAATATTAGTTTATAGAAGTGTATTTATTACGAATCTTCAATTAATTTTATATTTTTTAGTTCACATACATCATTAGATTCATGTCTACGTTTTTGTGTTGAAAATTCGGGCCCTGATAGTCATTATCATCCCCCGGTCTAGCGCAACTCTTTCGTTTTCTCTAATAATTTGCTAGCTGTGAAGTGGAGGGATAATAAGAATGTTTTTGTTCTGTCCTCTCTTCATGCAGACACAACGGTCCAAATTCCTACGGTGACTGGTGTTGTGGAGAAACCCCTCTGTGTCCACGAATATAACCTTAATATGGGAGGGGTGGACCTCAACGACCAGTTGATAGCACCGTACCTAATTGCCCGTAAAGTCAGACGCTGGTATAAAAAGGTGTCTGTATATTTATTCTATGTGATATACAAAGCTTCAGGACAAACTGGATCCTTCCTTACATTCCAGGAAGGGATCATCACAGCCCTTCTGTTTCCAGACTGTGCTGTGGCCCAACTTCCCAATCCAAATGCAGTAAGCCGGCTGCATGGGAGGCATTTTCCTTATGTCCTCCCTAGTACCCCTACCCAACGAGCCCCCCCCCCCCAAAGAAAATATTGTGTCTGTAGAAAGAGAGGATATAGTCGTGACAACCGCTATTATTGTCCCTCCTGTCCTGACCATCCTGGACTTTGCATTGGTGAATGTTCTGAATGCTACCACACACTAGTGGAGTTTTAGCATAGGGAGCAGCACTGCACAGACTAGAACACACATTCACAGGGTCTCCAAAGATTCCATTGAATTTTGGGAGACCCGAACCTGGAACCGAACCGTTACAACCATTACAGTTACAAAAAAAGTACGGGTTAATTTATCTTGACAGCAACAGCGTTTGCTCCCACGATATGTAAAGCCGTGACTCCAGTGCTGTCGGAGGGGATTTCCCCACCACAGTTAAAAAAAGAGCATATATGCCAAAGCATGGGGGCAGCAGGGGTGGAGGAGCGATTTGCTCCTAACATTAGGGGCGGATTGCACCCGTGCTTCGGCATATATTTTTTAGGCACAGATTGCATAAAAAAATGTTTTATTTTTACTGTTTTATTGTATTTGCTTTAAAGGTATGGTTAGTCTTACTGTTATACTGTAATGTTACTTTGTTTTATTGTTAACCATCATTTTCTTAGCAGGTACGCCATTCAGCTGCAGCACTGATTTATTTATCTTGACAGCAACAGCATTTGCTCCCACGATATGTAAATCAGCGACTCCAGCGCTGTAGGAGGTGATTTCACCACCACAGTTTAAAAAAAAATGGTGCATGTATGCCCATCATTAGAAGTGGGTGGATGAAGGGTGGTATTCTAATGGTGGGCATACCCACCGATCAATCTCTTTTTTTTTTGTTCAGCCCATAGGCTGCATGAAAAAAAAGATTACAATATACTGTAAGCCCAACAAGGACCAGCAGCGTACTGGTATGTTGCTGGACTTTGAGTGGTTATACCAGAATGATGCCTGCAGGTTTAGGTATCATCTTGCTATCATTCTTTTCAGCCAGCGGTCAGCTTTCATGTAAAAGCAATCCTAGCGGCTAATTAGCCTCTAGACTGCTTTTATAAGCCCTCCATCTTCCATGGTTTTCTCGGGCTCTCCTGTCCAAAGAGGGAACCTGAGAATGCAGCCGGTGCATCTGCCAGCTGACCATAGAGCTGATCAGAGACCAGAATGGCTCCAATCATCTCTATGGCCTATGCAACCGGAAGCTACGAGCATTTCATGACTTAGGTTTTGCCGGATATAAACAGCACCATTGGGAAATTGGCAAAGCATTTTATCACACGATCTTGGTTTGGTCAGATGCTTTGAGGGCAGAGGAGAGATCTAGGTCTAATAGGCCGTAATTTTTTCAAAAAAAGTACCAGTCACTAGGGTTGTCCCGATACCACTTTTTTAAGACCGAGTACAAGTACCAATACTTTTTTTCAAGTACTCGCCGATACCGATTACCGATACTTTTTTAATGTCATGTGACAGTTTGACTGATGGGGACTGATAGGTGGCACTTATGGGCACTGATAGATGGCACTGTTAGGCAGCACTTATGGAATCTGATAGGTGGTTGGCACTGATAGGTGGCACTGATAGACTGTACTTATGGGCACTAATAGGTGGCACAGACAAGTGGCTGACACTGATAGATGGCACTTATGGGCACTGACAGGTGGCTGGCACTGAAATGCAGCAATAAACGACATGAGGAAAGGATTTATTTTTGAAATGCTGTGCTGTGATGCCCATCTTATTACACCCTGCCGCAGTAAGCAGCAGCAAACATCTTGTTACACCCAGCTGGGCTGGGTGTAATAAGATGTCTGCTGCTGATTTACTACAGCCGAGTGCAGGGTGTACCATGATGGGCTTCGGGATGTTCAGCCGCCGACGGCTCTCTCTGCTGTCTCTCTCTCTGATGTCTCTCTCTCTCTCTCTCTGTTGTCCCTCTCTCTGATGTCTCTTTCTCTCTGATTGCTCTCTCAATCTCTGATCTTTCTCTTGTATGTATTTCTCTCTCTCTGTTGTCTCTTTCTCTGATGTCTCTCTCTCTGATTTCTCTCTCTCTGATGTCTCTCTGTTGTCTCTTTCTCAGATGTGTCTCTCTCTCTCTGTTGTCTCTTTCTCAGATGTCTCTCTGTTGTCTCTTTCTGAATGAATGAATGAATGAATAACTTGTATAGCGCTACAATGCGAACTGAATCGCCTCAAGGCGCTGTATTGGCGTTTGGTTATCAAGATTCTAGAAGAGGTAGGTCTTGAGTTTCTTCCTGAAGGCCAGATGGTTTTCTTCCATGCGAATGTCGGTTGGTAGAGCGTTCCATAGCCGTGGTCCCTGGACAGCGAATCTCCGTTCCCCCTTTGATTTGTAGCGGGATTTAGGAATGAGGAGAAGATTTTGATTAGCCGATCGAAGACTGCGATTCGGTGTGTAGTGTTTTATTTTCTCGCGAAGGTATTGCGGAGCGTTTCCATGTGTGCATTTGTGGGTGAGGCAGAGGGTCTTGAATGCGACCCGATTCCTTACGTTTAGCCAATGTAAGTTCCTCAGGGAAGGGGAGATGGATTCCCAGGGTTTTTTCCCTGTTATCAGTCTTGCCGCCGTGTTTTGGATAAGTTGTAAGCGCGCAAGTTGATATTGGGGTAATCCTATGTAAAGGGAGTTGGCGTAGTCCAGTCGAGAATTGATGACTGTTCCAACTACCACTGCTTTGTCCTCCTTTGGAATGAAGGGGATGAGTCTGCGTAGCAGATGGTGAGATCCACTGACTACTGCTCCTATTTGGGCATCCATTGACATTTCTGAGTCAAAAATGACTCCGAGACTCTTGGCCTTGGTCCTAGTGGTGATGGTCCGTCCAAAGATGGTAGGAGGTGTCCAAGGGATCTTTGTTCGGGGGTTATGATTTGCATGTAGAATAAGAAGTTCTGTTTTTGATTCATTAAGTTTGAGGGAGCTAGTAGTCATCCAGTCGTCTATCATAGTGAGGCATTTTCCTAATTGCTGATGATGGTCTTTTTGTCCGGTGATACGAAAATATAATTGAGTGTCGTCGGCGTATGAGTGGAAGCAGAGGTCTGATCTTCTGATGATGTTGAGGAGTGGGCGGATGTAGATGTTGAAGAGCACTGGTGACAAGGGTGATCCTTGAGGGACTCCACAGGAGATTGCCCGGGTTTCAGAGGTGAAAGCTCCTAGTTTCACCGTCTGAGAGCGATTTCCTAAGAAGGATCCGAACCATTGTAGATCTGAGCCGGTGACTCCTGCTACTTCTGTAAGGCGGATGAGTAGAGTATTGTGGTCCACAGTATCAAACGCTGCACTGAGGTCCAACAGTACCAGGAGACATGATTCTCTGTCATCCGCTGCTTCGAGGGCATCATCCCAAATCTTCAGGAGTGCGGTTTCTGTCCCATGGCCTGGGCGGAATCCTGATTGTAACGGATCCAGGAGTGTGTGTGTGTCCAGGTAGCGTTGTATCTGTTGTACTACCGCTTTCTCCATAATCTTGGAAATGTTGTTCAAGCTTGTTATCGGTCTTCGGTGGTTGGGGTCCCGGGGGTCGAGGTTGGGTTTCTTTAGCAGGGGTTTGATGATGCCTTGTTTGAGGGCGCCTGGAACAATCCCTTCTTTAAACGATTGATTTATGAGGTGCGTTATGGTGGGAGCCAGGATGTCGGAGCATTCTTTCAGGAGTTTTGTGGGGATGATGTCAATAGAGGATGTGCTGTCTCTGAGATTTTTGATGATGTTTTTAGTGGTATCCGTGGTGATTGGGATCAGAGAAAACTTTGGTGGTTGTGGGATGTTTGTGTCGATATCGACTTTTTGCTCTGGTTGCCTGCCGTCGGATGTCTTTTTCTGATCAATTGTTTTCCTAATGTTGACGATTTTATTGATGAAAAAGTCTGATAATTCATTGCAGAAATCTTGGGTTTCATTAGCGGGGGGCTCTAAGCATGCCGGGTTCATCAACTATTTTAAAAAGTTCCCGGGGCCGATTTAAGGCCGCTGAGATGGTATTTGAGAAATAATCTTTTTTTGCTTTGAAGATTGCCTTCTGATAATTCTGTGTCAGCCCTTTGTATTTTGTGTGATTTCCCTTGGTGGGATTTATTCTCCATGCTCTTTCGGCTCTTCTGCGTTCTTGCTTGAGTAGCGTGAGCGAGCTGTTGAACCATCCTGCGTTTTTCCTCTTGATGAGTGGTCTGCGTTTTGGAGCCACTGAGTCTGCTGATTGTAGTAATACATTGTTTAGGGAGCTGAGAGTTTGCTCCGATGAGTGGGTTAAATTCAGAGTTGCTATTTTGTTTGATAAGGTGGTTTTGAAGGAATCGGAGTGCAGTTTTTTCTGCGATCTGGTCCAATGAGTTATTGTTGCAGGTTTCTGTTTTTGGTGGGTGATGTTGGTGGAGATTTTGAATTTGATGGCGTGGTGATCCGTCCATGGTAGTGGTATGTTGTCTACTGTGTTGATGTCCAGATTTTGTTTGAAGATGAGGTCCAGAGTGTGTCCTGATCCGTGTGTGGGGGTCTTTATCAGTTGCTGGAGACCCAGTTCTTCCAGTTGGCTGATGCAGGCGGTCGCAATAGGGTCTTGGGTAGAGTTTGCCCAGAGGTTGAAGTCTCCAAGTACCAGGAGGTTTTTGGATTTCAGTGTGTGTATTGAGATAAACTCTGTGAGGGGTGTAAGCAGATTGGTCTTTGGTCCTGGTGGTCTGTAGCAAAGTAGAATGTGGGTGGTGTCATGTGGTGTTGATTGAAGATGTAGCGTCAATGTTTCCATAAAAGGCACTGGGTTCTGTAAGATTGGTTTGGTGAGCGCCAGGTGCGATTTAAAAATCACTGCTAGGCCTCCTCCTTTTTTTCCTATCCGATGTTCAGTTAGGATCCTGTAGTTCTCCGGCACCAATTCGGTGAGGATGGTGTTGCAGTTGGGTGTTAGCTAGCTTTCCGTGATGAAGAGGCAGTCTATATTGTTTTGGGTGATGAAGTCGTGTACTTCTAGTCTGTGTTTGGCTGCAGATCTGGTGTTGATCATGGCGCATGCTAATTGTTGTGGTTGGGTTGGTATCTTCCTGTTTTTGCAGGTTGATAGTAGGTCGGTCTTTAATAGACGTTCTTTTCGTAGAATTTTTTGAATGGGAGCTGGCAATGTTGCGGTGGAATTTCTTAGTCTGTGGAGGACTTCTGCTGAATATTTAAAGTGGCACATGGCCAGAGGATGAAGTTAATGGTCCTGGGAGGACTGAGCTGATGATCCGGATCCGGGTCTGTCCTGTTATCAGTCTAGGTATCAGACTTGTCGCCGCGTAGACTAAAGCCAGCAAGTTGATCGTGTGGTGCTCTATGTGTGAGGATGCTGATCCTGATCCGGGTTTGTCCTGTTATCAGTTTAGGTATCAGACTTTCCGCCACGTAGACTAAAGCCAGCAAGTTGATCGTGTGGTGCCCTATGTGTGAGGACTTGGTTTGGTTGGGTAGTAGGTTCCTGGCTGTTCCAGCTGCCTCTGCTTGTCGCGAGGGATCCTGGACCAGAAGAATGCTGCTGATGACAGCTGCGGTGTGTTGCTTAGTTGGAGCGAATAGTTCCTGTAGGGGTGATGGGGGCCTGTTGAACCTACCGCCCTCTCGTTGATCCAGAGGAAGGCGAAAAAAACCCTAATTGTGCTGGCCAATTGCTCAGCGAGGGGAAAAAATTCCTTCCTGACCCCGAGAGGCGGTCGGACCACAGTGCCCTGGATCAACTGCTAGTGGGGGGGGGGGGGGGATCCCGAGAGCTTACCTGTTTGGAGATAATCCCTGAAGCGCTTGCTGTGTTGCCTGGTGCTTCTGCGATGAAGTCCGGTTGCTGGGTAGGGGTGTGCTGAAAGGGGTGGGCACGCCGGCCTGCAGAAAGGAGGAAAGGATAAGCTGTGGGGTGGGATGAGGTGGGATGAGTCTCATCCGCAGCCGGTTTCTTCCTCGTCTATCAAGCTAGAACCGAGGCGATGGCGGCTGTGGATGTAACCCCACCTGGGGGACTGACCTGTGGTGGAAGCAGTGCCCGAAGTATCTGCTGGGGGGTCCGGGAGGTCCTGGGGATGTCCTTGTAGTAGCTGGGTGTAGTGGGTGTACCAAGATGGCCGCCGGACTAGGCCCAACCTGCTGCCTGTCCTGGCTCTGATGGCTCCGGTTCTTCGGTGAGTGTTGGAGGGCTTGAGGGCTTGGAGGCGAGGGGGGGGGGGGACTCGCCGCAGCCCAGTTGGACCAAAACAGAGGGCTGAAGAGGCGATTGGGGAGGCGGATGGCCGGGACTAGGCCGAAGCCGGGGACTCTCCTATCGGCTGATGCCCGGTGGGCAGCTGTGGTCGGTGCGGAGGAGGTAAGGGGCCGATTGGTTGCGGGGGCCCACGGGAATCCGCAGTGGGGTCCGGATGTGGTGGGCACTGACTGGGTCCTCCTGGATAAGGCGGGTGGGGAAGCGGATGGCCGGCTTCGGCCGGGACTAGGCCGGAGCCGGGGACTTTCCTGGCTGCTGATGCCCGATGGGCGGCTGCGGCCGGCGCGGAGAAGGGGCCAATTGGTTAAGGGGGGCCTGCGGGATCCGCAGTGGGGTCCAATGGATGGGGGCACTGGCTGGGTCCTGCTCGCTGGGGCTGTGGGCTCCTAAAGGCTGGAGCTGCTGGCTGGAGCTTCTAGGCGCACGTCCTCTTCCTTTTACAGATCCTAGGATAGCAAGTGTGTCTGAAAGGCCCCGCATCTGCTTTACTTAGGGCTGATACCTTATCTCTCTCCACCCAACAGTGATCAGATCTGGTGATTGGTTGTTAAGACCACAGGTGCACTTAGTCCAGTTCCACTAACTCTGGTTTTTAACTCACTACTTGTTCCACTTGGTCTAAGTTCCAGCAAGCAAAAAGCTCTGATCTCTCTCTCTGATTTCTCTCTCTGATGTCTCTCTCTGTCTCTCTCTCTCTGATGTCTCTCTCTGTCTCTCTCTCTCTGATGTCTCAGGTACAGGGCAGCAGAAGACATGCCCCCTTCATACAAGCCCCCGTGTAATGTGTCTCATTACACAGGCTGACTCCGCCCACCCTCTCCGTCCACCAGCTGACTCCACCCACCAGCTGACTCCGCCCATCCTCTCAGTCCACCAGCTGACTCCACCCGCCCTCTCTGCCCACCAGCTGACTTCGCCCACCCACTCCGCTCGCTTTCTCCGTCCATCAGCTGACTCCGCCCGCCCTCTCCGTCCACCAGCTAACTCTGCCCGCCGACCAGGTATCGGATCTGGCATCGTGAGCATTTCTGCGAGTACAAGTACTCACGCAAATGCTTAGTATCGGTCCCGATACCGATACTGGTATTGGTATTGGACAACCCTACCTTTCACTACCTATTGCTATTATAGGGGATATTTACATTCCCTGAGATAACAATAAAAAACAGTTAAAAAATATAATAAAAAAGCAAAATGAATAATAAAAAAGCACCCCTGTCCCCTCCCCCCTGAAAGGCGAACGCAAGTGTCGGTCTGGTGTCACATGTAAACAGCAATTGCACCATGCATGTGAGGTACAGTATCACCATGAAGGTCAGATCGAGTGCAGTCATTTTAGAATTAGACCTCCTCTGTGAATCTAAAATGGTAACCTGTAAAGGCTTTTGAAAATATATGTAGTTTGTCGCCGCTGCACGTTTGTGCGCAATTTTAAAGCATGCGCTATTTTTATTTCATCAAACATTTGGGCAATATACTGTGTTTTAGTGCATTCAAAATAAAAAAGTGTGTTTTTTCCAAAAATATTGCGTTTGAAAAATCTCTGCGCAAATACTCTGTGAAAAAAAAATTGCAACACCCACCATTTTAATCTGTAGGGCCTTTGCAAAAAAAAAATATATAATGCTTGGGGGTTCAAAGTAATTTTCTTGCAAAAAAATAATATTTTTTTCATGTAAACAAAGTGTCAGAAAGGGCTTTGTCTTCAAGTGGCTAGAAGAGTGAGTGATGTGTGACATAAGCTTCTAAATGTTGCGCATACAATGCCAGGACAGTTCAAAACCCCCCCAAATGACTTTTTGGAAAGTAGACACCCCAAGCTATTTGCTGAAAGGCATGTTGAGTCCATGGAATATTTTAGATTTTGTCAAGTTTCGGGAAAATTACACTTTTTTTATTTTTTTGCACAAAGTTGTCACTAAATGATATATTTATCTTTTTTTATATTTTCATGTTTGAGCAATATATCATTTAGTGACAACTTTGTGTAAATTTTTTTTTTGTCATTTTTCAATCACTTGTGACAAAAAATAAAATATTCAATCAATCAGCTCAACATGCCTCTCAGCAATTTCCTTGGGGTGTCTTCTTTCCAAAATGGGGTCATTTGGGGGGGGGGGGGGGGGGGTTGCTATCTTGGTATTTTAGCACCTCAAGAAATTAGTAAATTCCAGAAAATGTACCCTAGTTTGTAGACGCTATAACTTTTGCGCAAACCAATAAATATACACTTATTGACAATTATTTTACCAAAGACATGTGGCTGAAAACATTTTGGCCTAAATGTATGACTAAAATTTAGTTCATTAAAAAAAATTATAACAAAAAGTAGAAAATATAATTTGTTTTCAACATTTTTGGTCTTTTTCCATTTATATTGTAAAAAATAAAAATCGCAGAGGCAATCAAATACCATCACAAGAAAGCTCTATATGTGGGGAAAAAGGGCGCAAATTTTGTTTGGGTAGAACATTGCATGACCGCACAATAACCAGTTAAAGCAGCGCAGTGTCAAATTGTAAAAAGTGCTCCAGTCATTGAGCAGCCAAATCCTCCGGGGCTGAAGTGGTTAATGTGGGCAATTGTTTGTATATATTCTGCGGTCAGTGTCCAGCTGGCAGCAGATGAGTTCTGGTTGTAAAGGACGCCGTGGCCAGCTTGCCGGCCACCTACTTAAAGTGGAGCTCCGTCCTGGGGAAATTTTTTTTTTTTTTTTAAAAAGTCAGCAGCTACAAATACTGCAGCTGCTGACTTTTAAAAATCGGACACTTACCTGTCCCAGGGTCCAGCGATGCGGGGGAACGAGACCCCCCCTCGTTCCACGAGCCGCTCGCGGCGCCGGCATTCCTAATGTGGGAACCCGGCTGTGGCTTCACAGCCGGGCACCCACTGCGCATGCGCCGTGATTTGACGCTCAGTCATCTGGGACACGTGACAGGTCGCAGATGACTGTGCGGTGCCGAGGGGGAAGTGACGTTTAGCCCGGGCACTGAAGGTGGCAGACTACGAGGGACCCCATAGCAACAGGCATTTGGAGGTGAGTAAAAAATTTTTTTTTTCCAATAATTTTTTTTTTTGAAGCCCCCTTTTTTTTTTACTGGAACCCCACTTTAACAACCACCTATTCTTTACACAGAATTCAGATCGGTCGATCAATTTTTGACCAATTTGAATTGTAATCCTTCCAAAAATTTGGAATTCGTGTGAAAATGTATAAATTAAACTAAACAAATTCCAAAAGCAAATAACAAAACACAACTAGTAACTTAACATTTTTCTGCTTTCCACTTGCTTAGACCTCATTATCACTTCTCCGTTACTCAGAACTGGAGCCAACGTGGCAGTAGGTCTCAGCTGCAGGAACATTGGTGCCAATTGGTTGATCCGGCCTTATGTCACCCCCTCTATGCTCCCATTGCTCTCCTCCCCAACCTTGCCGTTCAGTAATTGCTGTACATCCTCACGGGGACTTCCCTATGGCTTTCCCCATGACATCAGAGGGGGGCGGGGTCACCAGATGGCCCCGCCCTCCGTTATAAAAGACCTGTCAGACGCAGCGAAGCCTCACACATCGGGAGCCTCCCATTGCGCGGAGCGGCCCAAGAAGAGACGCCGACGCCATGGAAGAAGATGCCGGACGAGAAGACCAGAGCAAGAAGAAGCGGATCGGAGGAAGAAGAAGATGGAAGAAGAAGATGGAAGAAGATCCCGGAAGGAGAAGATGAAGAAACCAAAGGATGAAGAAAGGAAGAAGGAAGACCAGAAGAAAGAAGATTTTAATAAAGGAATTGTCAAAGACCGTCTCTTGTCATTTTTACAATTTTTGTCACTTTTTTGGTGAAATGGTAGGGGTACTTTTGTACCCCCTTACCATTTCACACAGGGGGGGGCCCGGGATCTGGGGGTCCCCTTGTTAAAGGGGGCTTCCAGATTCCAATAAGCCCCCCGCCCGCAGACCCCCACAACCAATGGCCCGGGTTGTGGGGACGAGGCCCTTGTCCTCATCAACATGGGGACAAGGTGCTTTGGGGGGGACCCCAAAGCACCCTCCCAATGTTGAGGGCATGTGGCCTGGTACGGTTCAGGAGGGAGGGGAGGGCGCTCTTGTCCCCCCTCTTTCCCTGCGGCCTGCCAGGTTGCTTGCTCGTATAAGGGTCTGGTATGGATTTTGAGGGGGGCCCCACAACATTTTTTTTTTTTTGGCCGGGGTCCCCTTAAAATCCATCCCAGACCTGAAGGGTCTGGTATGGATATTTAGGGGGGGACCCCACGTCATTTTTTTTTTTATTTGAAGCGGGGTTCCCCTTAATATCTATAGCAGACTTGAAGGGCCTGGTAATTGAATTTGGGGGGACCCCCACGCTTTTTTTTTTTTTTTATCAATGACTTTCAATGAATGACTGTTCTCTGTGTTACGGAGCCGACAATTCATTAGCCGCGAGTGATTTTAAATAGCTTTTTTTTCCTGTAAAAATGACACTTTGTGCAGGGACAGTTCTCAATATTAGATATACTGAATCTCAAATTCATTCGAATCATTCGTTATATCCGCTATAATAATTTCTTTCGTATTAGTTGAAATTCGATATTTGGTAGTTGGATTCGATATTAGATATACTGAATCTCAGGGGCATGGCCTGACCTGACATGGCGATGGACGCTTAGAACAGGAGCTTTGGCCACCACAGGATTACCTCATCTGTTCACGGAGGTATTCGCCTCAAAACTGACTCACCGCAATGGGGACTGCTTCCCGGGATTCATCTGCCTCCCACTCTCGTTCCCCGAGGGGAACGAACTGCGCACGCTCCTATCAAATCCCCGAGATGTTCTGATCAGGCCGAGGGAACATGGCGCCTTCCCGCTCAGAGCCTCTCCCCTCACAGGCTCAGCGCTCACAGCTTCCGCAGCCTCCGCTCACTCACTCTGCTGACAATAACGGCGGCATTGAATTGATGCCTCAACCCCACCTCAGTTTACAGGACCTCCGCACAGTAGCGGAGGACATCAAAGGCACCCTGACTGCGGCCATAGCAGAGCTCAGACTAGATGTACGTGCCCTAAATGACAGGGTACACACTGTTGAAAAAATGGCTGACCGTCATGACAGGATCCTGCATGCTGCAACTGCCCGCATTGACTCCCACACACTCCAACTTAGGGACACACAGAGGCACTTAGAGGACCTTGATAACAGGGGCCGCCGCCACAACCTCCGGATCCGTGGTATGCCGGAATCCATTGAGGGGGAACGAATTTCTGAAGCTGTGGTGCGTCTCTTTAACGATCTCCTCCGCAACCCCCTGCAAACACCAATTGACATGGAGAGAATCCACCGTGCTCTGCGTCCAAAGGGCAGAGATAGCGACCCCCCGCGTGACATCATTTGCTGCCTGGTGGATTATAAAGTAAAGGAAGAAATCCTTAAACAGGCCAGGGGCAAGCAACAAATCCTCCATGAGGGTACCCAGGTGCAAATCTACCAAGACCTCTCGGGGATCACACTGCAGCACAGACGTGATCTACGGCCCCTACTGGATACCCTCAGAGATAAAAACATCCCTTACAAATGAAATTTCCAATTTGCCTTCGCACTGCCCTTCTCAAAGTACCAGAGGACTTACCTCATTTTTGCAACGCACTTGGTATCCCTCTGGTACCAGTACCTAACTGGTATGCTGCCTTTCGGGGCAGGTCCGCACAGGGGCCCGAATCACCCGAAGAACTCATGGACGCCCGCAACTCCAGGCACCGCAGGAGACGATCTCCCTCCACCTCAAGGAACGACTATGGTGCTCGGCTGGGACACTGTGAGTATAGTTCTGCCTCTTCGCCCAGATCCCGACGGGCTCGTCGGGATCGTTAACGAGTCCTGCCTGCTTCCATGTCCCCATCCTTTTGGGTGACACTGCCCCGTAGGGTACACATTCCTACATCAGTTCCCTGACTGTCTGGTTATACGGTTCTATGTTCTGCATTGATACTTTGGATCGTTCTTCACCCAATTTCACCCAGTTGATTCCAGACCTACTTTATCCCACTATGTCTCTGACTTTGAGAATGCCTCTGCGGACCGCTCCATGAGACGGACGGTCCCTTGCACTGACCCCACTGGGCCTTTAGACAGTTTTGTGATTCATACCTGCCATCTACTTCTCCCCCCATGGGATTTTGCCCAGCTCATAGAACTTCCCTTGGACGCCATCCTCTCCACGCCACACTGGGCCTTGAGACCACGACTCGCCGAATTGACTTCTGCGGACGACTGCCAAACCCCCACCAACTTGACTCTCGGAACCTCTCCCACCACTGATTGGTCCGCTTCAACTGACAATTGAGATGGGAGACCGATTGTACCCTTGCCCTCACTTGCTGCGCTATCTTCACGTATCAGCTAAGCAATACGACCAGAGCCCTCCACAAAGCATCATCTTTCAGGAAGAACTCTCCAGTTTCGATATGGGATGAACTAGCTTTGCAGCCCAGATGACTCAGCTTCACTGGCATCGATCGGCACAAGGTACCACCGACTGAGCGCCCACCTATTACCTGCCCAGGATCAATCCTGTTTGCGCTCATCCTTTGAACTTCCTACTTAGGTCCTGCGCACACTGACTGGCAATAATACTAGCTCAATCCCTGAGTGACTTGCATGGTCTCTCCTGGTCCGGTTGGTTTCTATTTGTCTCCCTTTTGTTTTGAACATTTTTCCTAGTGTAGTCTAGGCCAGCCTACTAGCTTTACGCTAGCTGCCTTTTAGCTTAGTTATACATTATTGTTGCTTAGCAGCTAACATCTGCATGTTTTTCAAATGTTTATTTCATTGGTTCAAGGTGGCAATGCCCTCATCCACCTTACCCAACCTCAAGCCGCAGATAATTTCGGCCGGAATGAAGGATGGGACATGACATGTGGTATGCCCCCCACCCCCTCAACGGTCACGATTTCCAGATGGTTTCACTGCCACATAGGCCGCCTGTTAAAGTTATTGTTTATTAACATTTATTAATGTTCCAATGCTCTACCTGGTCACGAACTGCACCACCTTATAGACACCGCCTCTCCCTTGGCCTGACACAGACAAGCCTGTCCCCTGTTGCTTCACTTTGCCATTACCTTTGTCTTTGTTTTTTTTTTTGTTTTTTGTTTTTTGTTTTTTTTTATGAATTGCTCTCCTCCCTTTTTCATTCACACTGCTTACTTTCGTCCTCTATCCTGTGGCGGCGGACGACCGTACACATTCGGACCACATCCCATCTCCACTGCTAGTGTCTAGGACAACCCCCCCACAGGTGCGTGTCTTGCGGGCGATCCCCCTCTCTGAGGGGACCACACGTAGGCCACGCTCTGTACCCTGCCGATATTGTATAGTCTGGAGGCAAGTGGAAGTTCCCCTCCACTCCTCATCGGTATTTATCCAGTGGCATCTCTACTGCCCCTGCCCCAAATACACATCTCACATACACCCGCCTACATACCCCGGCTACCCCTCCCCCTAAAACAATGACGGATTCTAAAGACTCTCGACCCCCTGTGGACGCTACCCCCCCTCTACCTCACTTTCAAGCACTTAAATTATGCTCCGTCAACATCAGGGGTCTCAATACTCCTGAAAAGAGGTCAAAACTCCTAACCTCCCTACGCCACTCTAAAATACACATAGCTCTCATCCAAGAGACACATTTCCGTAAGGACACAATTCCCAAGCTCCACAATAAATACTTCCCCCATGTCTTCCACTCTACAAACGCAGAAGCTAAATCCAAGGGGGTCTCCATCCTTATTTCCAATCTCTGCCCTCTACAGGTCACTGACACCCTGACAGACCCTGACGGGAGATTCCTATTTCTAAAAGGTACCATTCACCGCAAACCTTTCACAATTGCGAACATTTACGCCCCCAACACACGACAGGTCCCCTTCTTTCGGAAGACTCTCCAACTACTTACGAATTTTCAATCGGGCACCTTGATAGTCGGAGGCGACTTTAATGTCGCCTTGAACCCTAACATTGACACCTCCAACAGCACATCATCCCTGACGTATAGGGCTCTACGGGCGATCAAACTACAACTTAGTAACTTGCTTCTACACGACACTTGGCGTACCTTACACCCGCAAGAAAGGGATTTCACCTTCTTCTCTATCCCCCACAATAAGTACTCCAGACTGGACCACTTTTTCATCTCTCAACCTGACCTGACGCACATTTCTAAGGCCACTATCGACCCAGCAATTCTATCTGATCATAACCCCATCTCACTGACCTTGCTCTTGCCAACTTCCACCACGAAAGCACACATTTGGAGATTGGATAACTCCCTTCTGACTGACACGGAGAATACTAGCCGACTTACAGCCTGCCTTTCTAACTTCTTTAAAGAAAACGCTGCAGACGATGTCTCTCCTGCCGTTACCTGGTCCGCCCACAAATGTGTTATACGAGGCGAACTAATCACCCTGGCGGCACGTCGGAACAAACTCCGTCACAATCGCATAGCGGACTTGACCTCACACATACACACGCTAGAACGTGCACACAAGGCCTCCCTCGCCGCCTCATCTTTAGCGGAACTTACTCAGGCCAGAACGGATCTGCTAGACATACTAAACGATTCGCTGAAGCGCAGATTTGCATTAACGCACAAACTTTACTACGAATTCGGCAATAAGGCCGGCAAATTCCTGGCCAGGGCGATCCAAACTAAAAAGGCGGCACGCACGATCCATGAAATCAAACGCCCCAATGGTACTTCCGCAGTGACTAATGAAGACATTTCTGCCCAGTTTGTCCAATACTTTTCGAAATTATATAACCTCCCTCCCACACAACAGGCCACTGTGACTGCAGATCGCAAATCCGCGATAACGGAATTCCTAACGCAATACTGCCCCTCCCCCATATCACCAGATGATTCTCTATCCTTAGACTCTCCCTTTTCGGTCGAAGAATTACTTACTGCATTAAAGCAGATGAAAGCTGGCAAGAGTCCTGGCCCAGACGGTCTTTCCGCCAGTTACTATAAGTCCTTTCAGGATATTCTCCTCCCTTACCTTGCTAAAGCCTTCAATGACCTTTCTTCCCCATCGACTGCTCACAGGGATATTCTAGAAGCACACATAACACTTATCCCCAAACTGGACAAAGATCCCCTACTAGTATCTAACTATTCTCCCCCTTCTTCCTAAACTCATTTCATTGGATCAGGTTGGTTTTGTCCCTGGCAGGGAAGCTAGGGACAACACCACCAAAGCCCTAAACATACATCATTGGTTGACTAAAACTGCCACACAAGGTTTTTTCCTCTCCTTGAACGCGGAGAAGGCGTTTGACAGGGTGGCATGGGACTATATGGAGGCTACTCTGTCAACTCTGGGCTTCCCACCCCGCCTTTTGCATATATTCATGGCCTTGTATTCCTCACCGACGGCTAGGGTTAGGGTCAATGGCTGCCTGTCGAACGCCTTCTCCGTATCCAATGGAACCCGTCAGGGCTGCCCCCTATCCCTGTTAATTTTTATTCTGACTATGGAGCCCATGCTTCGCAAATTGAGGGGTAATCCCGCAATTAAGGGCATAGAAATTGACCGCAGACAGTATAAAATAGCCGCATACGCGGATGACATTCTACTTTTTCTATCTGACCCTATCACAACTTTACCTAATCTGCTGGCCGATTTCTCACTATTCAAGTACTTATCCAACCTCCAAATAAATTTTGAAAAATCAAAAGCACTGAATATCACCTTACCCTCCACGGCGGTTGAACAATGTCGTCATAACTTCCCATTTAGGTGGGAATCTCACGCTCTTTCCTACTTAGGTATCAAAATCCCGACGCACCTTCGTGATCTCTTCTCCTGCAACTATTCCCCACTCCTCCTGACCGTTACTGGAGACCTCAAAAAATGGCATCTAGGCTCATTCTCCTGGCTGGGTAGGATAGCCATTTTGAAAATGAATATCCTACCTAGATTTCTGTCACGATCCGGGTATGCAGGGGCACAGGAGGTGGATCCCCTATGCCAGTGAGGCGATAGCACGGGTTGTATTGGAGGACCGGTTCTAATGTTGCTACTGGTTTTCACCAGAGCCCGCCGCAAAGCGGGATGGACTTGCAGGTCGTGTCCTCCAATAGCAACTCGACCTCACTGGCAGCTGAGACAGGCGTGGTACACAGGGATTAAGCAGAGGCGAGGTCATATGTAGCAGAAGGTCAAGGCAGGCGGCAATGGTTCGTAGTCAGGGGCAACAGCAGAGATCTGGATACACAGGCAAGGGCAAACACTAAACGCTTTCACTGGGCACAAAGGCAACACAAGATCCGGCGAGGACAGGAAGGGGAAGTGGGTTTTTATGGGATTCTGGTGCACCAGTAATTGGGGTGAGAGGAACGGGATGCGATCCACGGGCAGACCCGGGTCGCCGCGTGGATCGCATCCCGCCGGTGACAGAGCAGCGCCTGCGGTCAGAGGAGCTGACCGGGGCGCTGCAGGACAGAGAACGCCGTGAGCGCTCCGGGATGGATGGGACACCCGGAGCGCTCGGCGTTACAGTACCCCCCCCCCCTTTGGACTCCCCCTCTTCTTGGGTCTCCCCCTCCTCCTGGAGCCCAAGAACCTGAGGATGAGGTCCTTGTCTATGATGTTACTCTCAGGTTCCCAGGACCTCTCCTCAGGACCACAATTCTCCCAGTCAACAAGATAGAACCGCTTACCTCGGACGGTTCTAGAGGCGAGGATCTCTTTAACGGAGAAGATGTCGGAGGAGCCGGTGACAGGAGCAGAAACAGTGACCTTGGGGGAAAAGCGATTAAAGATAAAGGGTTTGAGGAGGGAAACATGGAAAGAGTTGGAGATGCAGAGAGAAGAGGGAAGATGCAGTTTGTAGGACACGGAATTGATCCGAGCCTTGACCTTGAATGAACCGAGGTAGCGGGGACCCAACTTGTAACTGGGGATACGGAACCTGATGTACCTGGAGGAGAGCCACACCTTATCACCAGGGGAGAAGACAGGAGGAGGTCTTCTTTTACTGTCAGCATGTTTCTTCATGCGAGAAGAGGCCAGGGCAAGTGACTTTTGGGTCTCTTTCCAGATGGACGACAGCTCTTGGGTGACTTCGTCTACAGCAGGGACTCCGGAAGAAGTGGGGATGGGTAGGGGGGGAAGAGGATGACGGCCGTATACTACAAAGAAGGGTGATTTAGAGGAGGACTCAGACTCTTTCAGGTTGTAATAAAATTCGGCCCAGGGCAGGAGGTCAGCCCAGTCGTCATGACGAGCAGAGACAAAGTGTCGCAGGTAGGCCCCAAGGATTTGGTTGACTCTCTCCACTTGTCCATTGGACTGCGGATTGTAGGCAGAGGAGAAGTCCAGTTTGACTTTCAATTGACTGCAGAGAGCTCTCCAGAACTTAGACACGAACTGAACGCCTCTATCCGAGACGATGTGAGATGGAAGTCCATGAAGACGAAAGATCTGGAGGAAGAAATGTTTTGCAAGTACAGGTGCAGAAGGGAGACCTGGAAGCGGGACAAAATGTGCCATTTTGGAGAAACGATCAACGACCACCCATATGGCTGTATGGCCGTGGGAAGGAGGAAGGTCCATTGCTATGTGGGACCAAGGTCGTTCAGGCACAGGCAGAGGATGAAGAAGACCAGCAGGCTTTTGGTGAGGGGTCTTATCTCGAGCACATATAGTACAGGCCTGTACAAAGTCCGTCACATCTTTTTTTAAGGAGGGCCACCAGTAATACCTGGAAATCAGTTGGGAGGACTTCTTGACTCCAGGATGACCAGCCAGATGAGAGGAGTGACCCCATTTGAGGATCTGAAGACGAAGACGTGGAGGGACAAAGGTCTTCCCAGGAGGAACTTGCACCAAGGAGGCAGGAGCTGAAGAGATCAGACACTCAGGAGGTACAATGTGTTGTACAGGAGACTCAGACTCTGAAGCATCGGTGGAACGTGATAGGGCGTCAGCCCTGACATTCTTGTCCGCAGGACGGAAATGGATCACAAAGTTGAAGCGGGCAAAAAACAACGACCACCTAGCTTGGCGTGGGTTTAATCGCTGGGCAGACTGGAGATAAGAGAGATTTTTGTGATCCGTAAAGATCGTGATGGGGTGAACGGATCCCTCAAGGAGATGTCTCCATTCCTCAAGTGCTAGCTTAATGCCCAGTAATTCACGTTCTCCGATGGAATAGTTATTTTCAGGGGGGGGAAAAATCTTAGAAAAAAACCCACAGGTGATGTTCTTGCCCTTTGAGTCTTTCTGAAGAAGCACAGCTCCAGCTCCCACAGAGGAGGCATCGACTTCCAGGAGAAACGGTTTGAGAGGATCAGGCCTGGACAAAACGGGTGCAGAGGCAAAGGCAGACTTGAGGTGGTTAAATGCCTCATCAGCTTGAGGAGGCCAGGACCTTGGATTAGCATCCTTTTTGGTTAGTGCCACAATAGGCGCAACAATGGTGGAGAAGTGAGGAATGAACTGGCGATAATAATTGGCGAATCCGAGGAAACGCTGGATGGCCCGTAGTCCAGTAGGGCGTGGCCAGTTCAGGACGGCAGAAAGTTTCTCAGGGTCCATTTGTAGGCCTTGTCCAGAGACTAAGTAACCCAGGAAGGGAAGACTGCAGCGTTCAAAGAGACATTTCTCTAGTTTGGCGTAAAGATGGTTTTCACAGAGCCGTTGGAGCACTTGACGGACATGATGACGGTGCTCTTCCAAGCTAGAGGAGAAAATCAGGATATCATCCAGATAGACAACAACACAGGAGTACAGCAAATCTCTGAAAATTTCATTCACAAAGTCTTGGAAGACCGCAGGAGCATTGCATAAACCAAAGGGCATGACAAGATATTCAAAGTGTCCGTCACGGGTGTTAAAGGCGGTTTTCCACTCATCGCCTTTACGGATACGGATGAGATTATATGCGCCCCGGAGGTCCAGTTTGGTGAAAATTCTTGCTCCGCGCAAACGGTCAAAAAGTTCAGAGATAAGAGGTAGCGGGAAGTGATTTTTTACAGTGATCTTATTAAGACAACGATAGTCAATGCAGGGACTTAAGGACCCGTCCTTTTTGGCGACAAAGAAGAATCCTGCTCCAGCAGGGGAAGAAGACTTGTGGATGAAACCTCTTTTGAGGTTCTCCTGAATGTACTCCGTCATAGCTTGTGTCTCCGGGATGGAGAGAGGGTAGATCCTGCCACGGGGCGGAGTGGTCCCAGGAAGAAGATCAATAGGGCAGTCATAGGGTCTATGTGGCGGCAAGACCTCAGCTTGTTTTTTGCAAAACACATCAGCAAAGTCCCGGTAAGGCTTGGGAAGACTAGGCAGAGAAGTAGCGATGGAAACTTGGTTAGTGGGCACCGCTTTGAGGCAATGCCTGTGGCAGGAAGGACCCCAACTTTTGATGTCCCCAGAGGCCCAATCGAGGGTAGGAGAATGTAGCTGGAGCCAGGGTAGGCCCAATAGGATCTCGGAGGTACAGTTGGGTAACACAAAAAAGTCAATTTTTTCATGATGGAGAACCCCAATTTTCATGAGCAGAGGTTCGCTGCGGTAACGCACGATACAGTTCAAATTTTGTCCATTTACAGAGGCGATGAAAAATAGCTTGACAAGACGGATGACTGGAACATTAAATTTGTTGATGAGTGAGGCTTCAATGAAGTTTCCTGCTGAACCAGAGTCCAGGAAGGCCACAGCGAAGAAAGAGGACTTCTTGGGCAAAGAAATCCTCACAGGAACAGTCAGACGAGGAGAGGAAGAATCCACACCTAGCAACGCCTCTCCCACGTTAGCTAGGTGCGAGCGTTTCCCTGACGCTGAGGGCGGATAGAGCAATCCTTTAAAAAAATGGTCAGGACTGGCGCAATACAGGCACAGATTATGGTCTCGGCGGCGAGTCCTCTCTTGTGTGGTCAGGCGTGACCGATCCACTTGCATAGCCTCCTCAGCGGGAGGCACCGGAACGGGTTGCAGAGGATTCTGGAAGAGAGGTGCCAGGCGAGGAAACCGCCTGGTGCGAACAAAGTCCTTTTCCTGGCGTAGCTCTAGGCGTCTTTCGGTATAACGCATGTCAATGCGGGTGGCCAGCTGGATGAGTTCAGACAGGGTAGCAGGAATTTCTCGTGCGGCCAGCACATCTTTGACGTGACTGGATAGGCCTTTTTTAAAGGTCGCGCAGAGGGCCTCATTGTTCCAAGAGAGTTCAGATGCCAGGGTGCGGAACTGAATGGCGTAATCGCCCACTGAAGAATTCCCCTGGACAAGGTTCAGAAGAGCCATCTCGGCTGAGGAAGCCCGGGCTGGCTCCTCGAAGACACTGCAAACTTCTGAAAAGAAAGCTTGAACTGTAGCTGTGGCAGGATCGTCACGGTCCCAAAGCGGTGTAGCCCAGGCTAGGGCCTTGCCAGATAGCAGGCTAACCACGAACGCCACCTTTGACCGTTCTGTGGGGAACTGGTCCGACAACATCTCCAGATGGAGGGAACACTGGGATAGGAACCCTCGGCACAGCTTGGGGTCCCCATTGAACTTGTCAGGAAGAGACAGGCGGACTCTAGCAGCAGCAACTCGTGGTGGAGGAGATGTAGGAGCTGGCGGTGGAGATGGCAGAAGCTGCTGTAGCATAGCAGTCAACTGCGCCAATTGCTGTCCCTGTTGAGCGACCACCGTGGTCAGATCCGAGATGCTTGGCAGCGGGACCTCAGCGGGATCCATGGCCGGATCTACTGTCACGATCCGGGTATGCAGGGGCCCAGGAGGTGGATCCCCTATGCCAGTGAGGCGATAGCACGGGTTGTATTGGAGGACCGGTTCTAATGTTGCTACTGGTTTTCACCAGAGCCTGCCGCAAAGCGGGATGGACTTGCAGCGGCGGTAGCAACCAGGTCGTGTCCTCCAATAGCAACTCAACCTCACTGGCAGCTGAGACAGGCGTGGTACACAGGGATTAAGCAGGGGCAAGGTCATATGTAGCAGAAGGTCAAGGCAGGCGGCAATGGTTCGTAGTCAGGGGCAACAGCAGAGATCTGGATACACAGGCAAGGGCAAACACTAAACGCTTTCACTGGGCACAAAGGCAACACAAGATCCGGCGAGGACAGGAAGGGGAAGTGGGTTTTTATGGGATTCTGGTGCACCAGTAATTGGACCAGGTACCAATCAATGGTGCGCTGGCCCTATAAGTTAAAGCAGAGTCGCGCACGTGCACCTTAGGGAGCGGGGACGCGCGCCGGGAAGGAGCAGGCGGGGACAGGTGAGAGGAACGGGATGCGATCCCCGGGCGGACCCGGGCCGCAGCGTGGATCGCATCCCGCCGGTGACAGAGCAACGCCTGCGGTCAGAGGAGCTGACCGGGGCGCTGCAGGACAGAGAACGCCGTGAGCGCTCCGGGATGGATGGGACACCCGGAGCGCTCGGCGTTACAATTTCTTTATCTTCTCCAAGCTATCCCCATTAAGCTTCCAACTTCCTTCTTTAGATCCTATAAACGGATTTGTAGAGACTTTATCTGGGCTTCCAAAACCCCTCGAACGAGCTGGGACCGTATGGTGCTACCCAAATTGCAAGGTGGCCTTGGACTCCCAGACCTCCTAAAATACAACTGGGCGTGCCATCTTACCAGGATAGTTGACTGGCATGTACACGGCGGTACCAAAGATTGGATCTGCCTGGAAGACTCCTTTATTTGAGCGTATGACAAACACATCTTATATAACTTGAGAAAATAAAGCCATTGTGAACTGTCTCGTGATGGCTACTAACTTTGTCACTTAACCATTGTTTAAAATATGTACGAACATAGGTAGCGTTAATGATAATCAGGGGGGGGAATGTGGTGTTTATTCTGTCCGGGCACCCCTATTAGGGATCAATTCTGTGGCCGTATAGAAGATGTCTTGATACAAAGTCGGAGGAGGGGAGTCTTAGTCCATCAAAGAGTGATAACCTGGCTGTACATAGGTATTAGGCTCTTTATTACGAGCTGTCAGAGAGGTCAAAATATTCTGTAAAGTGTGAGGTTTTAGTCCAGTCAATCCAGGGGGACCAGGTTTGAGATGTGAGTTTTCGATCTTTTCTGAGTTGCAGGGTGGTTTCGTGTACAAAGTGAGTTTGTACTGTGTGTAGCACTTCCTGAATTGTGGGGGGGTCTGTGTTTTTCCACCTTCTGGTGATGGATAGTCTCGCTGCTAGTAGTATGTGGGTCACAATGGGTTTCAAGTGGGGTGGGTAAAGGTTAATGTCTAGGGATAGGAGAGCTAAAGAGGGGGCAACGGGGGTGGGAGTGTTGGTGATTCTGTTCAGGATATGGAAGATTTGTGTCCAATAAGGTTTGATTTTGGGACAGTCCTAAAGTATGTGGAAAAGGTCGCCTTTCATTCCACAGTTTCTCCAGCAAGTGTGTTTCGTGTTCCTATCAAATTTGGATATTCGATCAGGTGTCAGGTACCAGCGGTATGTGATTTTGTATGCTAGCTCCCATAGTGTCGAGCAGCAGGTAGCTTTGTATATAGATTTACATGCTGCCTCCCAGTGGTCTGTCGTGTATGTTTTATTTAGTTCTTCCTCCCATTTAAGTATAGGTGACGTCTTGGTGAACGTGTTTTTGTGTTGTAGTAAATTATAGAAAAGTGAGATGCCCTTGCGATGAGGAGACGGGGCTCTATAGAAGATCCATGCTTCTTGGGGAAGTGAACATGACCAGAATTTCAGTGATTTCATGCAGTGCTGGGTGCGAATATATAAAAATATGTCAGAGTTTGGTAGTTGGAATTCTTTTTGGAGGATTGGGAAGGTTTTCAGTTTGTTATCGTCTGTAAGATCTGTGACATGGGTAATGCCATGTTTTTTCCAGGATGTGAAGGAGGTGTACTCCATTAGGTATTGGAGAGATTCTATTGGGACCTGAAGTTTGGCAGGGATCGAGTTTACCGACAGGGTTTGTGTGAGTTTGGACCAGGCTCTGTATGTAGCTACCAATGTGGGGGATATGTGGGGTGGGATCTTTGCTCCTAGCGAGATAGCATGAAGCCAGGCTGGGAGATTACCCGCTTGGACCATTGTTGATTCGATCTTGCCCCAGATCGAGGGTAGAGGGAAAGGAAGGAACCATTCCTTGGCTTGCGATAGTAGGGAGGACATGTAGTAGTCCTGGAAGTCTACGTATCCCACCCCTCCAGTATGTCTTTGTTTAATAAGCTGGTGGTGTTTGCATCTGGATTTTTTCCCCTGCCAAATGTACGAGGAAAGTAGTGATTGTAGCGCTCTAAAATAGTGTATTGGCAAGGGGACGGGTACAGTGCGAAAAAAATAAAGTATTTGCGGTAAATGTATCATTTTAAATGCTGCTAAGCGTCCTAGCCAGGAGAGTTCAGTGAGTGCGAGTTTAGTCAGTTGGTGTTGAAGCTTGAGTTTAAGTGGGAGGTAGTTAGCTGAGAACAGTTCTTTGGTTGATCTTGTTAATTGGATACCGAGATACGTTATGCTAGTGGTTACCCAGGCGTAAGGAAGACGTTGTTGGAGCTGTGTGCGGGTGGTGTCAGTTATATTTATATCTAGAATATTCGATTTAGTATCGTTTACTTTGTAGTAGGATATGTCGCTGAAGGATGTAAGAGTTCGTTGAATTTCAGGTAGGGACTGTTCCGGATGGGTGATCATAAGGATCACGTCATCTGCAAACAAGCTAATTTTGTGCTCTATACCCCCCAATGGGATGCCCGATATTAGTGGGTTGGATCTGATGGATTCGGCTAGGGGTTGCATGACCATATTAAATATGAGAGGGGACAGGGGGCACCCCTGTCTCGTGCCGTTGAATATGAGGAATGGCGTGGACAAAGTGTCCGCGGAGTATACCTGGGCGGAGGGGTTGGAGTATAGGGCCATAATGGCATTGTGGATAGGGCCGGTGAATCCAAATTTATGTAGTACTGCAGATAGGTACCCCCAATGTACCCTATCAAATGCCTTTTCGGCATCTAGGGATAGGAGGAGGGATGGGGTGTTGGAGGAGTCTAGGTGATGGATTATGTTAATCATGCGTCTGGTGGCGTCTGAGGCTTGACGTCCTCTAGTGAATCCAGATTGGTCTGGGGCAATGAGGGAGGGCAGGATAGTTTCAAGTCTATGGGCGAGAATTCTAGCGTAAATTTTGACATCTGTGTTGAAGAGGGATATGGGACGAAAATTTTTGGGGGTTGTGGGTTCTTTGCCCGGCTTGGGCAACGTGACAATCATGGCATTAAGCATTTCTTTCGGGAAGGAGGCGGTCGAGGTTGCCGAGTTGAAGACTTGGCAGAGGATAGGGGCTAGTATATGTTGGAATTGTTTGTAGTATTCCCCCGTGAAGCCATCTGGGCCCGGGGATTTGGAGCTGGGTAGTTTCCCGATTACTTTAAGTGTTTCTTCTAAAGTGAAGGGTTCATTTAGGGAGGAAAGCTGGTCTTGTGTCAGGGATGGGAGTTTTTGTTGGTCTAGAAAGGATTGTATTGCGTCAGTAGAGGGTTGTGGGGTGCCTGGGTCAGTATTGAGATTGTACAGGTCCGCATAGTATGTACTGAATGCATCAGCGATTTGTTGTGGCTTGAGGAGTTTGTCATTGGAATGTGGGTGATATATGAAGGGTATTTTGGTTTTAGATCTGAATCCTTTGATTTTCAGGGACATGGCTTTACCGGCTTTGTTGCCCGTGGTGTATGAGGTGGCTTTGAGAATTTTGTATGATTTTTCATATTTCTCCAAAAGGAAAGCTCTTAGTTCGTGGCGCAGGGTAAATATTTTAGCTTGTAGGGTAGGGGAGGGGTGTGTTTTGTTTAGAGATTCAGTCGTGGCTATGTCGGTCGTTAGGTCGTCTAGTTTTTTAGTTCTATTCTTTTTTGCTCTAGCTCCCATTTGTAGAAAAACCCCCCTGATTACCGCCTTATGGGCGTTCCATATCACCAGCGGGTCAGACACTGAGCCTTGGTTGTGAGAGAAGAACTCTTTTAAGCTTTGGGTAATGGGGTTTTGATAGCATGGGGTATTGAGGAGGTAGTTATTTGCCCTCCAGATATATGTGGCTGTTCGGGGTAATGCTCCCGATATCGTGATGCTGACAGGTGCATGGTCTGACCAGGTGGTGGCGTGGATAGTGGATTGTGAGACAGAGTGTAGCAGTTTTTTGTCTGCCAAAAAAAGATCTATTCTTGAGTAGGTGTTGTGACGCGGGGAGAGGAAAGTAAAGTCTCTCTCGTTCGCGTGACAACACCTCCATACATCATACAGTTCATTATTAGTGATAAATTTGTCCAGAGGGGACGCATGACGTTTAGTGCTAGCGGTAGAGTCAAGAGAGTTGTTTGGTACCAGGTTAAAGTCACCACACATTAGTAGATGGCCTTTTTGGATTTTGCGTGCTATTCGGAGCGTCTTCCTGATAAATGGCATTTGGCCTGCGTTAGGGGCATATATAGAGACCAGGGTGTATTGGACATTGTTCACAGAGCAAATTAGTATGATGAAGCGGCCTTCGGGGTCCAGTTCGCAGTGAATTGGTTGGAAAGACACAGTGTCCCTGATAGCAATCATTACTCCCCTTTGTTTCTTATGGTAGGTAGATTGGTAGATGTGGGGGAAGTGCCTATTTAGGCATTTGGGTGAGGCATCAGTAGCAAAGTGGGTTTCTTGAGTGCAAAGTATATCACAGTTCTGGGAGAGTGCAGTTTTCCAAAGTGATGCCCGTTTAGCTGGGTGGTTGAGGCCCTTGGCATTGAGGGAGAGTATTGTGATACTCATCTTTGGTGCGGTGGTGGTGGGTGTAAGTGCAGAAGTTACTCACGGTTCGTAGGGTCGTTCGTAGGTGCTAGGAGTCTTAGTGATGTTGGATGAGAAGGTCGAGTGAGGCGTCTGGTGGGTTCTTCCGGATTGAGGACAGTCGGGTGGAGGTAGATGCCTGGGTTGCTGTTCCGGGTTTTTTTTTTTTTTTTTAGACGATGTTGGATGAGAAGGTTGGTTGAATGGTGGAGGCTTTGGTCCACAAGGCTGTGGGAGTCTGCTAGGAGAGAATATAGGTTAGTGCAGTAAATCAGTCAACAATTGCGATGTGTTTGTCCGCTAACTTGGAGCGAAATAAAGTGCCTCGGTGGGAAGATAAAGGATTTGAGCAAAAAATAAAAATTAGAAGGAGAAAAGGAACAAAAAAAAATTTTTGAGACCAGTTGCTGGTAACTGGTTACTGGTAGCCAGGTAGGTCAGTGTGGGGTATTCCCAACTGGTCAGCTGGCTAGAGTGTGGGGAAAGTCAGGCAAGCAGGTGACAGTGGCCATACCCAGACCGGTCCGGGTTAGAAGTTTGCCGATGCAAGTGGGCATGTAGTTTAAGACATTTTGTTCTTTAGTGGTGCCCGTTCAGGTCCAAAGGAGAAGGGGTTCCTCTTGCTGTGGGATTGTTGCGGGTTGAGAGGGGGGTCAGGGATGATATCCCACGAGCGCAGCAGTTTCAATCCGCCTTCCAGTGTTGAGACGGTATGGGGTATACCATTGTAGGTGATTAGGATTGTAGCCGGGTGGCGCCATTTGTATGTTATTTTGTGATTGTTGAGAGCCTTGGTGATCGTTTTGAGTTGTCTTCGCATTTGGAGGGTGTATTGGGAAAGGTCAGCATATAGTTGGATGTCTGAGTAAGGCGGGGGTAGGGGCGACAATTCTCTGGCTTTTAGGAGAATCTGCTCTTTTGCCTGGTAAAAGTGCACCCTCAGGAGTACATCTCTAGGTATGTCTGCTTCAAGGTGGCGGGGCTTGGGCAGGCGGTGGATTCTGTCTATGGTGAGCTCGATAGGAGAAAGATCAGGGAGCATACTGGAAAACATGGTGCTGGCATAACCGTGGAGTTCTTTGGGTTGCACAGATTCGGGGATACCCCTAATTTTGATGTTGTTTCTCCTCGAGCGATCTTCAAGGTCAGCGAGCTTCGCTTTCACCCAGAGAGAGTCCTCCCTTTGCTCAGTGTAGGCATCAACAAGGTCATTAATGGTGTCTGTGCAGTCCTCCATTTTGTGTTCCATAAAGGCTACTCTATTGTCAACATGCTTCAATTCCAGGGAGAACTGATTGATCAGAGTAGTGAAGTTAGACATAAGGGAGGATTGCAGGGATAATAGCATGTCCTTCATAGTGGTGTCTAACACTGGTTGGCCAGTTGTGGGGAATTGGGCAATGGATGACTGCAGTGAGGAGATGGTGGATATATCATGTAATGCTGTACTCACTGCGCCTGGGGCCTGCTGTTGCAAATCCAGCTTCATCCTGGATTTCGATGGGCTTCGTATCTCCGGAGTGGTGGGGAACAGGTCCGGGGATGTGTCTGGTCCCATTCCTGGGTGTATCGGCTGAGGATGGTGTTGTCCGGGCCCTGCAGAGTGTCCCAGGGCCTGGTGTAAGGATTCCCCGTCGGCGCCATCTTGGGCCTTGTTATAGTGACGGCGCGGCTGGAACGAAAACGATTCCAGCCGCCTTGGTCCTTTGTCTTGATTCCGTTTTCGGGACATTGTGGTCTGCGGGTCTTTGGGGTTCTCCGGTGAGCGTGGGGAGCCGAGATTCGTCGCTTTGTGGCCCGATCGTAGCTTCCCGGCCGGTCTGGATGGCGGAGCTCACTGCTCAGGCGTCCATTCAAGTCCGCGCGCAAGCCACGCCCCCTGGAAGACTCCTTTGATACTCTTCCGTTGCCCAATTTACCCTGGATTCTCCACAAATACTGGCCTCAAGCTTACACTTCACACCCACTTATAGGAGCCACGTTGTCAAACCTCAAATTGGCTTACAAATCGCTTCACCTTGTACCCTGTCCGGGCCCTATGACCCCGTTAGACAATAATCCAGACTTCCCCCCGGGCCTGCCACTGCTAGATCCGACATTGGAGCCACGACCTCCTCCCGCCAGGGCACACACGTTTTTCAACGACCAAGCACTCCTACCTCACCTCTCACTGACTGCGTCCTTACCCAACTTTCGTATCCCCCTTTACAAATATTTCCAACTGAGACATTTCTTTACTTCAACTAAACCCCCCGCTCTTTGGCACAGGGAACTCACCCCATTCGAACTTTTGTGCAAAAGTTCGGAACACCAAAGTCATCTAATCTCTACCATCTACGCGCTCCTAACCTCACAACACAACATAAAAGATGACAAATTAATTTCTCAATGGGAAGCTGACCTCTCGATCAACCTGTGGAATGGGAACGCATTTTCATGCTAATGCACAAAGGCTCGGTTAACGTCTCCACTCAGGAGGACCGATATAAACTCTTTTCCAAGTGGTATAGGACTCCTGACAAGGTGCACCGCTTCCACCCCTCGGTCCCTCCGACATGCTGGAGATGTCACTCCGCTCGTGGCACCCTACTCCACATCTGGTGGGACTGTCCCCGCATTCAACCTTTCTGGCGGGAGGTCCATGATCTGATCTCGCACATCACCACCACACACCAACCTTCTCGCCAACAAGATACCTCTTTCACCACTCCTCTGCACATCCTAGCTCTTACAGAAAATCACTTTCCTTACACCTAGTCAACGCTGCCAACCTCTGCATCCCTGCCCTGTGGAGGAATGAGACCCCCCCCCCACAGTGGACGATTGGATCCGTAGGGTTGACAGAATAGCGACCATGGAAAAGCTAATCTGCCAAGCACAAGATAACCCAACTAAATTTTCCGCTACATGGTCGTGCTGGCTACATTACAGATCACTCTCCACCTTAAGCTCCCCCATCGCTTCCCATCCCACTGCCCACTGACCTCTCCCATTGCATTGCATTCGACAATCCAGAGTAGACCACTCACACTGTGTATCCGGTTTTCCCCTTTTGCTCAAGATGTGTATGTACACTACCCCTAAAAGCCACTGGACCCCACACTCCTCCCCCCCCTCCCTCTACAACTTTACACTTCCTTCCCCCTTGGGACCCTCGAATGAGCTACAATGCACCGTCTCAACACTGACTACAGCATTTAACAACGCAGGCCCCCACCCCACTCACAGCAAGATCCCGACAGGGGTGAATGGTGGTGCGGTTGACCCTAGGAAGGTGACTTGCACTTCTAACATTTAGATTTCTCCCGGCTCCTGCGCCCGTCATTTTTAAAACAGTATGTAACTTCTTGGCCTCCATACTAGCCCCTGTCCCGAAACATAACATGCTATGGCCTTTTCCTACCACCTTGTTACCTTCTACCTGCTTTAGGTGCCTTACTATGTTTCTCATTGCTTGTCCTCTTTCGAAATGCCATTTTAATGTTTGCAAGCTTTGGACAATGCTACCTCCCCTTGTATTCTTCTTCCCCTACCGGCCTCTACCGTTCTTACATCTGATTGGCCTGTTTACTCTCACGGTAGAGTATGTATCCTGCAAAGGTTACCATTTTTGTACTGTACTGACTTGCTTGTTGTGATTATGCTGTTAACTTGTTATCCTGTTGAAACTCAATAAAAATTATTGAAAAAAAAAAAAAATACTGAATCTCGAATTCATTCGAATCATTTGTTATATCCGCTATAATAATTTCTTTCGTATTAGTTGAACTTCGATATTTGGTAGTTGGATTCGAATTGTTCTCTGTGTTACGGGAACCGGCAATTCATTAGCGGCGAGTTATTTAAAATAGCTTTTTTTCCTGTAAAAATTACACTTTGTGCAGGGACAGTTCTAAGCACGGGAAACATGCGCCCCTTCACATGCATACTATAGAGTTGTAACGTTATACGTTTTTGGATAATTCGCTATTATTAATGATTCGTAACGATTCGAAACGATTCAAAACAATTCTAAATTTTATTAACGATTCGTACGAAATTCGTATTTCGTACGGTTTCGAATGAAATTTCGTACACAAATTACGATTTTTTTTGTTTACGAAATAAAACGGAACGAAACAAAACAAATTTTTTGACGGTTCCCATGTCTAATAACAGGCTTGCTGCTAGAAAAATGTGCCCCACCCCCAGGTGCTGCACCCTGATGTGACCTGTGGATACAAATGCTGGGAGAAAAGTATGTCATGGTGGCCCTCAAGTGGTTAAATAGATGTTTATAAGTGTAAATGTACACAGTCATGGGGCGTGTCCTAATCTGACATAGAAAGGTTTCTAAGTCAACAGAGAGCTGAGCTCAGCCTCACCCTGTGTAGGAGGATGTCACCCCTCCCCCATCCACATTCCTCTCCGGTGTCAGAGACGTTCAGTCTTGTTTCTCTTCCCCTGTCAGCGATGGCGTCTGGTGATCTGAGAGCCGAGTTGGAATGTTCCGTCTGTCTGAACATTTATACAGATCCTGTAACCCTGAGATGTGGTCACAACTTCTGCCGGGTCTGTATTGATTGTGTGTTGGATACACAGGGGGGGTCTGGAGGATATTCCTGTCCTGAATGTAGAGAGAAGTTTCCGGATCGTCCTGCACTGCAGAAGAACATGAAACTACGTAACATAGCAGAGACTTTCCTGTCTTCTCAGCCAAATCGGGAGGAGTCCGGGGTCTTCTGTACTTACTGTGTGGACTCTCCTGTACCTGCTGTTAGATCCTGTCTGCTCTGTGAGGTTTCTCTGTGTGATAAACACCTGAAAGTCCACAAAACGTCCCCAGAACACGTCTTATGTGACCCCACCTTGTCCATGGAGAGCAGGAAATGCTCCGTCCATAAGAAGATCCTGGAGTATTACTGCACTGAGGATGAGACCTGTGTCTGTATGTCTTGTTATGTGATTGGAGAACATAAAGGTCATGAGATGGAGTCACTGGATGAGGCTTCTGGGAAGAAGAAGGAGACACTGAGGAATGTTCTGCAGAAACTTCTGACAAAGAGAGAGGAGACGGAGGAAAGAGTCCAGAGTCTGCAGGAACACAGGAGGAAAGTAGAAGAAGAAGCAGCTGGTGACACCGAGAGGGTCACTGCCCTGTTTAGAGATCTCAGGTAGACACTGACAAAAAATTTATTTGTTTTCTTTTCATTCGTTTTTTTTTTGCTTTTTTTGTAAATTCTGAAATTAGAAAATTCGGAAATTCAGAAATCCAAAAATTCGGATTTTCAAATTTTCGAATTTCCAAATTTCTGAATTTCGTTTTCCGAATTTCTGAATATTTGAATTTTCCAATTCACAAATTTTCCCATTTATGAATTTTCCGAATTTTCCAATTTCCGAATTTCAAATTTTCCAATTTCTGAATTTTCGGAATTCAAAAATTAGAAAATCCAAAAATTCGAAAATATGAAAAATAGCAAGAAAATCTGTAAAATTTGAAATAATAGCTAACTATTAAATTATCGGTATTGGAATTTCCTTTCAAATTTGTTGTACACAGGCTGCATTAGGGACATGAGGGACACAGGCTGCATGAGGGACATGAGGGACACAGGCTGCATGAGGGACATGAGGGACACAGGCTGCATGAGGGACTGAGGCTGCATGAGGGACATGGTGGACTGAGGCTGCATGAGGGACATGGTGGACTGATGCTGCATGAGGGACACAGGCTGCATGAGGGACATGAGGGACACAGGCTGCATGAGGGACTGGGACACAGGCTGCATGAGGGACTAGGACACAGGCAGCATGGTGGACTGGGACACAGGCTGCATGGTGGACTGAGGCTGCATGAGGGACATGAGGGACACAGGCTGCATGAGGGACAGGCTGCATGAGGGACAGGCTGCATGAGGGACACAGGCTGCATGATGGACATGGTGGACTGAGGCTGCATGAGGGACATGGTGGACTGAGGCTGCATGAGGGACATGGTGGACTGAGGCTGCATGAGGGACATGGTGGACTGAGGCTGCATGAGGGACATGGTGGACTGAGGCTGCATGAGGGACATGATGGACTGAGGCTGCATGAGGGACACAGGCTGCATGAGGGACATGAGGGACACAGGCTGCATGAGGGACATGAGGGACACAGGCTGCATGAGGGACACAGGCTGCATGAGGGACATGAGGGACACAGGCTGCATGAGGGACATGAGGGACACAGGCTGCATGAGGGACTGGGACACAGGCTGCATGGTGGACTGGGACACAGGCTGCATGGGACACAGGCTGCATGAGGGACACAGGCTGCATGAGGGACACAAGGGACACAGGCTGCATGAGGGACACGAGGGACACAGGCTGCATGAGGGACACAGGCTGCATGAGGGACACGAGGGACAGAGGCTGCATGAGGGACAGAGGCTGCATGAGGGACATGAGGGACAGAGGCTGCATGAGGGACAGAGGCTGCATGAGGGACATGAGGGACAGAGGCTGCATGAGGTACATGAGGGACAGAGGCTGCATGAGGGACAGAGGCTGCATGAACGAAAAAAATACAAATGTATCTGAAGTTACGAATTAATAATTAATAATAAAAAGGTTTTGTTATTATTATTGTTATTTATTATTATTAGATCGTTAATTTCTGGATAACTTCATACTCGTTATGTTCACTAACAGCCAAATTTGAAAGAAAATTCCAAAACCTATAATTTAATATTTATTATTAGTTAATTATTATTTCAGATTTTCAGGTTTCAAACTTTCAGATTTTCACTCTTTTGAATTCTCATTCTTATTTTTGCTTTTTCAAATTTACATTTTTTTTATTTTTCAAATATACAAATTTTTTATTTTTCAAATTTACAAATTTTCACATTTTTAAATTTACAAATTTTTGAGTTTTCAAATGTACATTTTTTTATTTTTCAAATTGACAATTTTTTTATTTTTCAATTTTACAATTTTTTTATTTTTCAAATTTACAAATTTTTTGTTTTTCAAATTTACAATTTTTTTATTATTCAAATTTACAATTTTTTTATTTTTCATGCTTATTTTTGAATTTTCAAATTTATAATTTTTTTATTTTTCAAATTTACAAATTTTTTATTTTTCAAGTTTACAAATTTTTTATTTTTAAATTTTAGTTTTTATATTTTTCAAATTTACAATTTTTTTATTTTTCAAATTTACATTTATTTTATTTTTTATGCTTATTTTTTATTTTTCAAATTTACAATTTTTTTTATTTTTCAAATTTACAATTTTTTTTTTATTTTTCAATTTTACAATTTTTTTATTTTTCAAATTTACAATTTTTTTATTTTTCACATTTACTAATTTTTTATTTTTCATGCTTATTTTTGAATTTTCAAATTTATAATTTTTTTATTTTTCAAATTTACTAATTTTTTATTTTTCAAATTTACTAATTTTTCAATTTTACAATTTTTATATTTTTCAAATTTACAATTTTTTTTTTATTTTTCAAATTTACATTTTTTTTATTTTTTATGCTTATTTTTGAATTTTCAAATTTACAATTTTTTTTTTTTTCAAATTTACACATTTTTTATTTTTCAAATTTACAATTTTTTTATTTTTCAAATTTACAAATT
Source organism: Lithobates sylvaticus (assembly GCA_028564925.1). Classification (NCBI taxonomy): domain Eukaryota; kingdom Metazoa; phylum Chordata; class Amphibia; order Anura; family Ranidae; genus Lithobates; species Lithobates sylvaticus. The sequence goes on from CM053029.1 coordinate 14,209,550, forward strand.
TTTTATTTTTCAAATTTTCATTCATTCTTTTTCATTTATTTTCATTTCATTTTTTTCATTTATTTTTGGATTTTCAAATTTACTAATTTTTGAATTTTCAAATTTCAGAAATTTTGATTTTTTGAATTTCCTAATTTAGAATTTAAAATTTTCGAATTCAAATTTTTGAATTTCCGAAATCTCAAATTTCAGAAATGTTGAATTTTTTAATTTCAGAAATTTTGAATTTTTTAATTTCAGAAATTTTGAATTTCCGAATTCCAAATGTTCGAAAATTAAAATTTCCGAATTCCAAATTTCCGAAAATTCGGAAATCCGAAATTTGGAAATTCAAACAACTTTTGGATTTTCAAATTTTTGAAGTTTTGAATTTTCAAATTTATTAAATTTTGAATTTTCGAATTTCCTAATTTAGAATTTTCAAATTTTCCGAAATTTAGAATTTTCTAATTTTCAGAAATTTAGAATTTTCGAACTTTCTGAAATCTCGAATTTTCGAAATCTCAAATTTCCGAAATTTTGAATTCTTCAATTTCTGAAATTTTGAATTTTGGAATTCCAAATTTTTGAAAATTAATATTCCCTAATTCCAAACTTCCAAAAATTCAGAAATTCAAAAGTTTGGAAGTTTGGAAATGAGCAGATTTGTCAAAATTCGTTAAAAAAAAATTTGGAACTAAACGAATTGCACATGTCTAATCTCAGGAGACGTCTGGAAGACCTGGAGAAGAGAGTCCTGAGGGAAATCTCCGGGAGGGCAGAGCGGATCTCCGTCTCCATCCGGGATCTGGAAATAAAGAAGGAGGAGCTGTCCAGGAAGTTGCGTCACATTGAGGAGCTGTGTAACGTGACGGATCCACTGACTGTCTTACAGGAATCAGACACAGGTGACTTGTGTGATACTGAGGATGGAGATAATGAGGACAGAGAGAGACATGAGGAACTCCTCCATGATGGAGGGGGTCTGGATGTGGCGGGGGTCTTACACACAGGTTTATCTGATATAATAACAGAGGTAAATGTATACTTCTATATACAGGGAGCTGCAGACATATTACTGGATGGAAACACAGCTAATAATAAGCTACAGATATCAGATGACAGGAAAACTGTATCCTGGTCAGATAGAAACCAGAATCCCCCAGAAACACCAGAGAGATTCCAGGATTGTTCTCAGGTGATGAGCAGTCAGAGTTTCTCCTCAGGGAGACATTACTGGGAAGTGGATGTCGGGGGATCAGAGAGCTGGATAGTCGGGATGTGTTACCCCAGTATAGGGAGGAGAGGGGTGGAGTCAGTGATTGGAAGGAATAAGAAGTCCTGGGGATTGTACAGGACTGGTAAACAGTATTCGGTGATACATGACAGTAATCGGATCCTCTTACCCACCAATCCCTCCAGTAACAGAGTCAGGATAGATCTGGATTATGAGGCCGGGCGGATCTCCTTTTATGATCTGTGTGACCCGATCCGACACCTCCACACCTTCACCACCACCTTCACTGAGCCCCTCCATGCTGGGATAGGTGTATGGGAAGGTTGTATAAAGATATGTGGGGGGAGGCGGGAGATGTGAGAACTCCGCCCACAGTCTGGTGACATCACAGGGACGGGTGGTGGGATTGGTTCATTGATCAGCCAATGATTGGAGGAAGTGGTGGCTCCTGGGAGAAGTCTGAGGTCCTCCTGAAAATACTAGTTCCCTGGCTGTGTGTAATGTAAGAACTTATAAAGTGGTAGTAAAGACAAAATATAAAATGGCGGATATGACGGCGTCTGTCACTGACATGAACACAGCAGTCTTTGTTTTTCGGAGTCCTCCTGTAATTTTGTTCTTTTACCTGTTGGTTCTGCTGTTATTTCCCAACTTCCAATAACAGAACAATCTGTCCAGCAAAAGTGGCAGTTAGAGGGTTGGGACAAACCATTCACCACTGACAGGGGTGCTTACAATGATCAGCTTTTATTCATTGATGTAAAACTTTTATCCCAAAAGGAGACACAAATGTTGGTGTAACGGCTTATAAAGTCTTATCTGGAGTTCTCCTTTAATTTGTTAGTCACTTATGTAAAGTCCATCTAAATCTACTAGTCCATCCAACACCCCCCTCTCCAGACAAGGCTGCTGTCCAAGGGGGTCTCCACTGCCCCTCCATAGATAGAGGAGCCACCCTAAGACAGGAAGTGTGTTACTGGCAGGATCACCAGGGGAAAATAAAGGGAAACAAACAGAAAAGGAATGCAGCCACCACATCTAAGGATTGGGAAGATCCAATATTTGTCATTTCTGTTTTGGGATTTATTACCACTTTAAGTCTCCAACCCGGAACAAGCATGGGGGGAATAAGAATCAGAGAAGTGTCAGAATTCCTTATCTCTATACTTGTTCCGGGTCAGAGACTGAGACAGTATTGAAGGCAAAGCATCAGCATGACAGCCAGGGAACTAGCATTCTCACAAGGAGAGTAATGGTAGAAATGGCGGCCCCCATGATTCTCACATGACAGGGGCCCTTTAACCCTTTCTCTTCCAGAACCGTTTTAGCATTTTTGCACACATGTTTAACCACTTGCCGGCCGTCAAATGACGGCTGGGCGGCTCGGCTCTTGTTTTGGGTGGAGATCATATGACAGCCTCCCAGAATGACAGCTCTTGTGCGCCCGTGGGGGTGTGCATCGTGGCGATCAGTGGTGTGGTGTGTCAGTCTGACAAACCGCTACACCGATCTTGGTAAAAAGCCTCTGATGGAGACACTTTACCATGTGATCAGCTGTGTCCAATCACGGCTGATCACGATGTAAACAGGAAGAGCCGCTCATCAGCTTTTCCTCACTAGCATCTGACAGACGCGAGTAGAGGAGAGCCGATTGGCTGCTTTCCTGACAGGGGGGTCTGTGCTTATTGTTTATCAGCGCAGCCCCCCCCTTGGATGCCCACCCAGGACCAACAGGATGCCATCAGGACCACCAGGGATTGCCACCACAATGGACCACAAGGTATGCCACCTTAGACCACTAGGGAAATGTCAATCAGTGCCCAGGAAGCTGCCAATCAGTGCCCATCCCCAATGCCTGCAAGTGCCATCAGTGATGCCTAAAGATGCCATCTATCAGTGCTGCATATCAGTGCCCATCAGTGCCACATATAAGTGCCCAGCAGTGCCACCTCTCAGTGCCCATCAGTGCCGCCTATCAGTGCCACCCATAAGTACCCATCAATGCAGCGTTTCAGTGCCCATCAGTGTCACCTATCAGTGCCCATCAGTGCACACCATTGCCACCCATGAGTGCCAATTAGTGCCGCCTATCAATGCCATCAGTGCCACCCATCAGTGCCACCTCATCGGTGCAACCTTATCAGTGCCTGCCAGTGCCGCCTTATTAGTGCCCATCAGTGAAGGAGAAAATGTACTTATTTACAAAAAAATTATAACATTTTTAATAATAATAATTTTCGGTCCTTTTTTATTTGTTTAGCAACAAATAAAAAAAAAAACGCAAAGGTGATCAAATACCACCAAAAGAAAGCTCTAATTGTGGGAACAAAATGATAAAAATTCTGTTTGGGTACAGTGTAGCATGACCGCGCAATTGTCATTTAAACAGCGACAGCGATGAAAGCTGAAAATTGGCTTGGGCAGTAAGTGCCCTGTATTGAGGTGGTTAAAAAATAATAATTTAGGCTTGAAGATTAGATAAAATCCCAAAACAAGATATTTTTTCTGAAAACAGACACCCTAGAGCAGTGATGGCAAACCTTTTTGTCCCCGAGTGCCCAAACTGAAATAAATACATTGGTTTTGTGTTGCAAAGTGCCAACACAGCAATACGCGAGAGAGGGGGGCTGAGCGAAAGAGAGGGGTTGTGTGAGAGAGAGAGGGGGGTTGTGAGAGAGAGAGGGAGGGAGGGAGAGAGAGATAGGACAGCGAGGGTGAGGGGTGTGAGAGAGATGCTGAGAGGGAGGGGGCTAAGAGAGAGATGGGCAGAGAGAGAGGGGTGTGAGAGATATGCTGAAAGATAGAGGGAACAGAGAGAGAGAGGGGCTGAGAGAGAGGGAGGGGGGACAGAGAGAGAGAGAGGGATGTGAGAGATATGCTGAGAGAGAGGGGGAACAGAGAGAGCGAGGGGGGCTAAGAGAGAGGGAGGGGGCTGAGAGGGGACAGAGAGAGAGGGAGAGGGGACAGAGAGAGAGAGAGGGATATGAGAGATATGCTGAGAGAGAGGGGGAACAGAGAGAGCGAGGGGGGCTAAGAGAGAGGGAGGGGGGCTGAGAGGGGACAGAGAGAGAGGGAGAGGGGACAGAGAGAGAGAGAGAGAGAGAGAGAGAGAGAGAGAGGGATGTGAGAGATATGCTGAGAGAGAGGGGCTGAGAGGGGACAGAGAGAGAGGGAGAGGGGAGAGAGAGAGAGAGAGAGAGAGAGAGAGGGATATGAGAGATATGCTGAGAGAGGGGGAACAGAGAGAGGGAGGGGGAACAGAGAGAGGGTGAGAGAGAGGAAGGGGGGCTGAGAGAGAGGGAGAGGGGCTGAGAGAGAGGGAGAGGAGACAAAGGGAGAGGGAACAGAGAGAGAGGGAGAGGGGACAGAGGGAGAGGGGACAGACAGAGAGAGGGAGGGGTGTGAGAGAGATGCTGAGTGAGAGGTGAGCTGAGAGAGAGAGGGAGGGGGGACAGAGAGAGAGATGGGGGACAGAGAGAGAGGGGTGCGAGAGAGGGGGAACAGAGAAAGAGAAGGAGGACGGAGAGAGAGAAGAGGAACAGAGAGAGAGGGGTGCGAGAGAGATGCTGAGAGAGGGGTGAGCTGAGAGAGAGGGGGACACAAAATACACTAAAATAAATTATAGGGCACAAAGACACAATAGATTACCCACATTTTTTGGAAAATATAAAAGACCAGGTTGTACCGTGTAAATAGATACCCAACATAGCAAACCTTAAGTATAGGTATAGGTATAGCGAGAGCATCACTTAGGAGACAATGAGCATGCCCGGCAGCTGTGATGTCTGCCAGGAACCCACAATCGCACCTGACAGAGCCAGAACGGGGATTTGTGTGTGTAAATACACTGATTCATGTCCTGTCAGGGGTGAGGAGACAGATCTTGTGTTCCTAATGCTTAGAAACACTGATCTCTCTCCTCCCCCAGTCACTCTCATCTCCCTCCCCACAGTAATAAACACATTTAACCCCTTGATCATCCCCTAGTGTTAACCCCTTCCCTGTCAGTGACATTTATACAGTAATCAGTGCATTTTTGTAGCTCTGATTGCTGTATAAATGTCAATGGTCCCAAAATAGTGTCAAAAGTGTCCGATCTGTCTGCCGCAATGTCCCAGTCCCGCTAAAAATCGCTTATCACTGCCATTGCTAGTAAAAAATAAAAAAGCCATAAATCTATCCCCTATTTTGTAGATGTGATAACTTTTGCGCAAACCAATCAATATACGCTTATTGCAATTTTTTTTTAACCAAAAATATGTAGAAGATATATATCGGTCTAAACTGATGGAGAAATATAAAAAAAATGACATATTTAATATAGCAAAAAGTTAAAAAAAATATTGCTTTTTTTTCGAAATTTATTTTCTTTATAGTGCAAAAAAAAAAAATGCAGAGGTGATCATATACCACCAATAGAAAGCTCTATTTGTGGGGAAAAAAGGACATACATTTTGTTTGGGTACAACGTCGCACGAACCACGCAATTGTCAGTTAAAGCGACGCAGTGCTATATCACAAAAAAATGGCCTGGTCAGGAAGTGGGGAAATCCTTCCGGGGCTGAAGTGGTTAATGAGACATCAGGGGTATAAAAGACCCCTGATGTCCCACCTCTTCCATATTGAAGCTAATGGAGCACAGATCGCAGTCCCCGGCCATACCGGCTGGTGAAAGTGCCAACAATACCCAGAAGTGACATTTTATACATCACTTCCGGGTCATTAGTCGGAAGCGGAGATCAGAGAATAGACATTTGCTGATCTCCATTCCCCCTACTTGGTGGCCCCACCATGCCGGTCACAGGTCCACCGATGAGCCCAGGAAATGGGCGGGACCACACCCAGGGAGGACCGCACTTTGTGGGTGGGTGGAAGTGATTGTTGTGCCATCACCTGATTGCTTCCATATGACAGCTGTACTATGTATGGTGGTGGTAATGGTAAAATAATTACATATAATAAATGTCATTCATAAACTGCCAGGTGTGTCTGGATTCCAGGGACAGTCCCGGGATTTGGAGGTTTGTCTCTGGAAATGTTGCAGATTTTAATATATTTTTATATCATTTCTCTATTATGATTTGTATTACAGAGTCAGTTCACCTTCATGGTAATAAAAATCGGTGACGGGTATTTTATTAAACAAAATATATAGTGTAGTGCAACCAAAAACTCATAAATCAAGTCCAAATATTGACAAAATCCCACCGTAGTGCAACTTTCAGTGACAGTTCATTGATATCCGGTGACTTCAGACTCTCGCTGGAATGCCTGATATATTCTGTTTATTACCGATGATGTGGAAATATTGAGCTTCATATTTATATCAAGGGGCTTCAAGGGAACCATTGTGAGGACTTTCTAATTAACCAGTTCAATACCCGCCCATAGTCATATGACGCCCACAAGGTGGATCTACCATCCTGGGTGGGGCGTCATATGACGTCCTCGGGTTCCCGGCCGCCTGGGGGGGCGCGCGCGCGCCGCCGGCATCGCTCGGGACCCCGGTGCGAGTGCCCGGCGGCCGCGATGTCCGCCGGGCACCCGCGATTGCCCGTTAAAACAACTGGACCGGGCGGGACCGTGGAGCTGTGTGTGTAAACACACAGCTCCACGTCCTGTCAGCGGGGAGGAGACCGATCAAGTGATCCCAGTACAGAGGATCACATGATCGGTCTCCTCCCCTTAAGTCCCCTCCCCCTACAGTTAGAATCACTCCTATTAGGGACACACATTAACCCCTCCAGCGCCCTCTAGTGTTAACCCCTTCCCTGACAGTCACATTTACACAGTAATCATTGCAATTTTATAGCAACGATCGCTGTGTAAATTTGAATGGTTCCAAAAATGTGTCAAAAGTGTCCGAAGTGTCCGCCGCAATGTCGCAGTCACGAAAAAAAAAAAAATCGCAAATCGCCGCCATTACTAGTAAAAAAAAATAAATAAATTCAATAAATCTATCCCCTATTTTGTAGACGCTATAACTTTTGCGCAAACCGATCAATATACGCTTATTGCGATTTTTTTTACCAAAAATATGTAGAAGAATACGTATCGGCCTAAACTGAGGAAAAAAATTGTTTTTTTTTAAAAAAATGGGATATTTATTATAGCAAAAAGTAAAAAATATTGTGTTTATTTTCAAAATTGTCGCTCTTCTTTTGTTTATAGCGCAAAAAATGAAAACCGCAGGGGCGATTAAATACCACCAAAAGAAAGCTCTAGGGACGTCAATTTTGTTTGGGTGTAACGTCGCACGACCGCGCAATTGTTAGTTAAAGCGACGCAGTGCCGAATCGCAAAAAGTGCTCTGGTAAGGAAGGGTGTTTAAAAAGCCCTGTATTGAAGCGGTTAAATTACCATGTCCTGTTATATATATATATATATATACATCTATGCTTTTTACAGGAAGATGATGTACATAATATATTTTATGATATTATGATGAGATATGGGTCCGGCTCACAAGACTTCTTCATGTTTCTCAAAAGCTGTTTGATGTCTTCAATAGTCGGGTGATAACCAAGTTCCCCGATTGTTTATAGAGATGGCCATATCAGAGGAACTGGTTATGCTCGGATCAAAGAGGGTTGCTTACCCAACAACCAGAAACATGGTAGACAGAGAGACACCGAAGAGAGTCTAATGCTTATGTGAGAAGCATGATGGCAAACTAGGCTTCAGGTACAGCCAATCAGAATTTGTTGCAACTCATTGAACCAATGAAATTAGTCCATTTGTGTAATTGGTGGGGATGGGTAGAGAGGGAACATAAAAATCAAAGCTCCCATTGATGGGCCCTCTCTTAGCCTCATGGTCTCCACAAGCATGGTCACGTAAGATCTGTCTGTGGAACGTATCCGTATTATCTTATTTCTCTTTTCTTTTTTTTTTACTTTTTCTGTCCTAGGATTTGCCTTAATACACTGATAGCATTTATATGTTCATTGTAACAATATCTCCTTTTTGTATTAATTATCTTTGTCCACTGGCAACACTGTATTTGTAACATCACTACATTATATTTGGTAATATCTGATTATTCTAACGTTTCTTTTCTGTATCAATAAATTTGATTGTTATTCTTTTCGCACAGTTATCATTCGTTTTTTAATTCTATCCGTAATAGCTGCAACCGCATTGGTTGATTCTTATATAGACAAAAGGTTTTAATCACTTATTTTATGTGTCATTAAGGGTATAAGTGAGGTAGGTAGAAATCGCCATCACACCTATTGAGAGTCACATGTGGATACACTCTGAGTGGTGTGGGCAGCAATCACATCAATCCTATTAGTAGGATAATTACATTGATTATTGTATTTTTATTTTATTTTCACAACCACATTGTTTGTTTATTTGATTATATATATTTTTTTCACAATTACAGTTATTTTATTCCTCCTTTTCCTGTTTCTATCAATGTTGGCAGCTTTCAGTCCTGGAAATCAGTAGTGGCTGGTGCTCAATTTTTTTTTTTGGGGGGGTGCAACATTTAAAAAAAAAAAAAAAACATCAATTGCAGCCACTGTGCCATCAAACACAACCACTGTGCCCATCAATTGCAGCCACCGTGCCCATCAAATTCAGCCACTGTGCCAAACGCTGCCACTGTGCCATCAAACACTGCCACTGTGCCCATCAAACGCTGCCACATTGCCATCAAGTGCTGCCACTGTGCCCATCAAATTCAGCCACTGTGCCAAATGTTGCCACTGTGCCATAAAATGCAGCCACTGTGCCAAACACTGCCACTTGGCCCAACGCTGCCAGTGTGCCCATCATACGATATATGAGGAATAATGAGGTTGTCTCACTTCCTGGTAAAGCAGAATGGGCTGTATTCATGTATACAGATACATTTCTCTCTTCTTTCTGCCCGGAGTTCAGCTTTACATTAGAGAAGACACCCCGACATCCTCCTCCTCATTGCTTTCCTAAGATTTTGTTAGATTTTTTTTTTCTCTGAATGTTTTTTTCCTAAAGTCTCCATTTACATAGAGAAATTTTCTTGTATCATATAGTGATAGGAAGTGATGAGGATTTAGGCCCCATTCACACTTGTCATGTGACTTTGGACCCAAAAGTCGCACAAGTTACACCCCATGTTTCCCTATGAGTACTGTCCATATCTGTGCGACTTCAAAGTAGTTACTGCACTACTTTGGTCCGACTTTCAGGCATAGACCTCAATGTAAACCCTCAAAAGTCGCATGAAAGTCACACTTGCATAATATAGAATCAATGTTGATGTGACTCTGGATAAGTGCGATAAGTGCAGAACAGAAAGATTTGTTAGGTTTCTTAATTTTATAATAAATTACAAATTTTCAAATCGATTGCAATTCGAATTCTATGTGAAGAATAGATGGTTGTTAAGGAGTGGGTCGGGAATCCGGCCACTGCGTCCTTAGCAACCGATGATTCATCAGCTGTCAGCGGGTTTCCCCACTGACAGCTAAATGAAAAAAAAAAAGAATGGCGGCAATAATAAAAAAAAATGGCTTGGGGTATCCCCCCAATGCATGCTATGCCTCTCGCATCTGGTATGGATTTTAAAGGGAACCCCACACAAAAAAATTAAATAAAATGGCATTGGGTCCCCCCAAAATACATACCAGACCCTTATCCGAGCATGCAGCCCAGCAAGTCAGGGGTGGAAGAGCGAGCCCCCCTCCCCTCCTGAACCAAGCCAGGCCACATGCCATTAACATGGGGGGTGCTTCCCAAAGCACCTTGTCCCCATGTTGATGAGGGCAAAGGCCTCTTTCCCACAACCCTGGGCAGTGGTTGTGGGGGTCTGCGGGTGGAGGGCTTATCGGAATCTGAAAGGACCCTTGAACAAGGGGACCCCCAGATACCACCCCCCCATGTGAATGAGTATGGCGTACATTATACCCCTGCACATACACCAAAAAAGTGTAAAAAGTGAGTAAAGACACTACACCAGTTTTTGACAATTCCTTTATTAAAAATTAAAAAACAATGTCCCCGGGTGTAGATCCATTGTCAATCACGCCACCTGCTGCCACCCCCGATCCAAAAACAGAAAAAAAAATCTCCGGCCCTAACAAACACTCCTGCCCTCTGCCTGCTTTGTTGTGTGACAGCTGTAAAATACCTAAGGGGCGTGGAACGGCCCCCTTTTGACTTCACTGACCCAGCATGCCCTTGGTTGACAACGTCATAAGGGGTGGTGCCACCCAGAGATGTCACCGGGTGGCCCCACCCTTTAGTTATTTAAGAGCTGTGATACGGTGGAGCAGGCAGATGGTGGGAGCCTTCATCGGGCGGAGGTTTTTTTTTTTCTTCTTTTTTTGGGTTGGCAATGCGGAGGGCTGCGTGATGGATCTTCTTCGGGGAGCATTGTTTTTTTTTTTTTTAACAATGACATTTTTAAAAAATGGTGCCCTCCTTGCCCCAAAGCACCCCCCCCCCATGTTGAGGGCATATGGCCTGGTATGGTTCTGGGGGGGCACTCCCCCCCCTTTTCCTGACCTGCCCGGCTGAATGCTCAGATAAAAGTCTGGTATGGATTTTGAGGGAGACCCCATGCCGTTTAATTTTGTTTTAATTTTTTTTATTGCCCATTATTTTTTTCACATTCAGCTGTCAGTGGTGAAACCCGCTGACAGCTGATGAGTTATCGGTTGTTAAGAATGCTGGAATTCGGGTTACAGGCCCGCTCCTTAACAACCAGCTATTCTTCACACAGAATTCAAATCAGTCTATCAATTTTTGACTGATTCTAATTCCAGTCGTTCTGAAAATGTGTATTTCGTTAGAAAATAAAGAAACCTATAATTTTTAAGTGGAAAATATCGCAGTGTGCAACTTAAGCCATCTCCCCTCCTCGCTATGCCCCTCCCCTCCTCTCTATGCCCCTCCCCTCCTCTCTCCCCCTCGCCCACATGTGGTCCCTCTGTGTGGGGGGCGGCAGCCATGATTAGACATAGAGGGGGGTGGGGTCACTGTGATGGGATAGGATGGGGTCACCTCTCCTCTCTGCCCCTCCCCCTCCTCCATACAATCTATACTACAAAGAGATGGAAATAAATTGAACAATCTGAGAGGAAATCTATGAAGACGACATCTAGAGATTTATTACTGTAAGAAAAAAATGTGATCAGAGAGTCCAGACTGTTTTTAGGTAGAGTGGGTCAGGATTAGATCCCCTGTCAGGTTTTTTCTTCTATCCGGGGCTCCATTACAGAGATTTCCCCTCACTTCCTGTCCCGGTGACAACACTTATCTAGACAGGAAATGAGGGGAACTCTCCAACATGAACACAGACTGAAATAAGAATGATATGTTTAGTATAATAAGGCAGGGGAAGGATTAGAGCCCCTGTCAGATGTTTATATGTCTGTGTCCCTGTACAGATTTCTCTCACACCTTGTATTGTTGTCACCAGGACAGGAAGTGAGAGGAAATCTCTCTAAGGCTGGGATCACATTGCTGTGCAGATCACATGTCATGTCTGTGTGATGTGACTAAATGGTGCCGGACCCTTTTTTTGGTCCTCACTGGAATCGGATCACATTGGGTGTCACATCTATACAATCCGATTCCTGCACCATTTCAGCGTTTGCACTGCGATCTGCGAAGCGATCTGGGGGTGTCATTAACTTTCCATTGACCCCCCCGCAGCGGTTCTCAGATGTCAGTGTGACCGTCCGGTGATTGAGGTGTGATGAGGGAACCCGCACAGGAATCGCACTGGTTCCCGCATCCCACAAGTCTCATCCCAGCCTAAGGCTCCATTCACACCTATGCAGGTTGCTTTTCAGCCTTTTTGCTGTGCTTTCCGCTGTTTTTTACCGTGATTTGCCCTTTAGGGTTTTTTATTCTTTTTTTTTTACATAATTTGCTGTTTGGGCAGATTTAAAAATGCAAATAGCGGCAAAATCGCAGTAAAAGCGCAGTAAAAACACACTACTTAATTCTCTGCAGCTTCTCCATTGAAGTCTATTGAACCATAAAAAGAAAAAACCTTTTTGCGTTGAAGGCTCCATTCACTCCTATGCGTTTCTTTTATTTTTTTAACATGGATCCCTATGGAACACGTTCACATCAATGCATTTTTGTGACTCTGCATTTTTTTAAAAGTGTCAGGGGAATTTTTTAGCCTCGATTCACATCTATGTCTGTTGCTTTTGAGCGTTTCTGCAGTGCTTTTTGTGTTTTGAAAATGCGATTTTATCTCGTTTTTGCAGCACTTTGTGTTTTGCGTTTTTAATGATTTTTTTTATCTTGGTAAATTTGTTGTTGGGTAGATTACAAAAATGCAAAACACAAATTGTAGCAAAAAATGCGGTAAAATCGCACAACATGCTACATGCTCACTTAAGGCAGTCACAGCCCCTCCCCCGACCCACTTCTATCCACTTTCATAGCCCCCCCATCAATCCATGTCAGATCCCTGAGTTCTCACCCATGTAAGATACATGGTGGGTTATGTTGGAGCTTACACAGGACTGATGATGTCACCCCTCCATCATGTGACAGTATGTAAGTCTGTGATTGGCCGCTCAGGTCTGAACACTGCATGCTGGGAGAAGATCACATGATCCCTCAATACCCGGGAAACTGGGGACTTAATGAGGACTAAGATGGAGGAACAATAAAGGAAAGTATATGTGGGTGTGTACAGCTCTTGGGCCACCTACAGAAGGGGGCGGGGCATTATTTATATTGGCTCCTCCCAGTATATGAGCACTGTGTATAGTGAGATGGGACGGTGAAGAATTGTATAGAGTGCCGGAGCTGAGACAGAGCACAGAGTGTAATATGACTTATTGTCTGTGTCCGAGCTGTGATGTCATAGTAGAGAAATGGGGACCCAATGTGGAAAGTACAGATATAGGCGTACTGGCTCTTTAAGAACAAATCTATCTATATATCTATCTATAGGATTATAATGTGTAGACGGTCTCATTCCTTATTATTAATACATTTACAATGAGATTATTCTATTGATTATTTTATTGTGTGAAGAAATAGAAATTAATAATAGATCTACAAATAGAAAGAGATGAAAATCGATGGAAAAATCTCAGAGGAAATATATGAAGAAATGATCCCGAGATTTACTAATGAAAGAAATAATGAGATTTATCACTAATATAATGATATCACTATAATAATGTATGATTACTAGAACTGGAATGTGTCCCCAATATAATGTGTCCCCATAGAATGGATCACCAGTAGAATTCTATGGGATCTCTTTTATAATGGATCCTAATATAATGTATCATGTGATGGTGTATTATAATCACTAGATGTGTCCTGGTGATGGAGGAGAATTAGGAAATGAAATGTTATTGTGAAATAAAGATTCTTTATGAAATCATTATTATTATTATTATTATTATTATTATTATTATACTGGGTTTATATAGAGCCGACAGTTTACGCAGCGCTTTACAACATGAAGGCAGATATTACAATTAGAGTGTAATACAGGAGGAATCAGAGGGTCCTGCTCCTTAGAGCTTACAATCTAAGAGGGAGGGTCAAGAGATACAAAAGGTAATAACTGTGGGGGATGGGCTGATGGAGAAAATAAATGTACAGTTGTTAGGTGGGGGCAGAAAAGGCCTCTGTGAAGAGATGAGTTTTTAGGGACCGTCTGAAAGTGGACAGAGTAGGAGAAAGTCAGACCGATGTGGGTAGCGAGTTCCAGAGGATGGGAGAGGCTCAGAAGAAGTCCTGGAGGTGAGCATGGGAAGAGGTGATGAGGGAGCTAAAGATCAGTAGGTCTTGTAAGGAACAAAATGAACGGTTGGGTTGGTATTTTGAGACTAGCTTAGTGATGTAGCTGGGGGCAGGTTGTGGATGGCTTTGTAAGTTATTGTTAGTATCTTGGGGCCGGACAGGGATGAGATTTTGTCATAGAGGTGGTCAGTAGCAGAGGAGAGAAGAAAAGGGTTAATGTGGTGAAGGTTTCTATGGGTAACTGTTAGGTGGTTGGAGGGAGAGGAGACAGAAGGCAGGGAGAGAGTGAAACTAATAAGGTGGTGATCAGAGAGAGGGAGAGGATTGTTGGAGAGGAGCACGGAGTGCATAGATAGGAGAACACAAGGTCGGGAGTATTGCCTTCGGAGTGAGTAGGAGCCTGTATCCATTGCTTCAGGTCAAAGGAGGAGGTTAGACTGAGAAGCTTAGAAGGAGAAGTAGTATTAGCATTAACTGGGATATTAAAGTCCCCAAGAATGTTTGTGGGAATTTCAGAGGAGAGAAAGTAGGTTGGCCAGGCCGAGAAGAAATCAAGGAAGATTGATACCGCTCCAGGAGGTCGGTAGATCACATAAATACTTAGAGAAACGGGAGAAAATAGACAAATACAATGTGCCTCATATGAGGGGAGTGTCAGAGAGGGAGGTTGGTGAAGTACCTGATAAGTGCCGTGTTGGGCTAGAAGGATTCCCACTCTGCCTCCCTTCCATCCACTGGGTCTGGGGTAGTGAGTCCAAATAAAGCCACCATGGGAGAGGGAAGCAGGAGAAGCAGTGTCAGATTCATGAAACCAGGTTTTGGTAATGGCAAGTAGGCAGGGGAGGACTGACAACTCATGGGGCCCCCGGGCAATAGAAGATTATGGGTCCCCCGGGCTTACAGATGACTGTCACTCCAGGAGTAAGTAACAAACAAAACAACATATCAAGTACAGCAGTCAGGATGAGCGCCACACTCACATCAAAGTCCTCCCTTACATCAGAGTCCCAACATTTTCCCTATAAATCACAGTCCACAGAGTGCCAGCTTACGGCAGAGCCCCCCACTGTGCCACCCTATGGCAGAGCCCCCAGAATGTCACCTTCCATCAGTGTCCCCTTACACACACCTTTGCACCTTAGTGTTGGTGTTGCAGGCAGCTGTCGGGAAAAGGCTTTTAATTAGAAAACAATCCACTTGTTGCAGCCTCTGAACTACCCAAGTGAGTCGTAGAGCCAGCGGAATAGTGAACTGCTGTGGCTGGCCTCAGATCGGGCAGTGGGGCATGTGAATGAAGGCCATGCTTGATGTGTGCCATGATATCACTGCACAGGTGTGTACCCAGACCTGCTGCCTGATCCGAGGCCGAGCTCTGCAGTGCACCAATCAGATGGCTCCAAATGGCAACAAGTGCATTTTTCACTGCCATGTGTATACATATAGACACACATGCACAGTATACATACACACATACAGTATACATACATATAGACACACATGCACAGTATACATACACACATACAGTATACATACACAGTATACATACACACATACAGTATACACACACATACAGTATACATACACGGTATACATACATTACACATACACAGTTTACATACAGTATACACACACACATACAATATACATATAGTATACATACAGTATACACACACATACAGTACACATACACAGTATACATACAGTATACACACACATACAGTATACATACAGTATACACACACATACAGTATACATACAGTACACATACACAGTATACATACAGTATACACTAACATACAGTATACATACAGTATACACACACATACAGTATACATACAGTATACATACACAGGATACATACAGTATACATACAGTATACACACACATACAGTATACATACACAGGATACATACAGTATACATACAGTATACACACACATACAGTATCAGTGGCGGTGCGTCCATAAAGGGCGCAAGGGCGCCGCCCCCTCTCTTCTGTCACCTCTCTATCACCATAGATAGATTCATGCATTGCGTGGATCTATCTATGGTCGCCGCTGCCACCCCCTATTCAGGTATCCGGACCCTTTTCGGGCCCCGGGCATGTGAACTACAACAGGGGGGGTATTTTTTGTAAGCACCTAATTAGAGACGCAGGCTCTAATAGGCGTCCAAAAAGGTGAACAGCGGGCGCCATGCTGGACTCGCTGTTCACTAAGCGTTGTGTTAGCAAAGAGAATGAATATTCGCTTTCCTAACACTGAACTGCCTCTCAGCCAATCAGGTGCTCGGGTCTGTTACCTGTCACCTGATTGGCTGAAACGACAGGTGCTGTGAATGGACGCCTATCGCAGAGGACGGAAGGGACGACTGGAGAAGACTTTGAACAGTGTGGAAGACACCGGACACCGCTCGCCGCCTGCTGCCGTGACCTGCTGCCCCACCAAGACAAGGTAAGTGCCAGGCGGTGGGATGCACGCTGGCAGCATTTGATGGGCACAGTAGTGGCAATTGATGGGCACACTGGCAGCAATTGATGGGCACACTGGCAGCAATTGAGGGGCACAGTAGTGGCAATTGATGAGCACACTGGCAGCAATTGATGGGCACAGTGTCAGAAATTGATGGGCACAGTGTCAGCAATTTATGGGTACAGTAGCGGCAATTTATGGGCACAGTAGCTGCATTTGATGGGCAAAGTGGCTGCATTTGATGGCACAGTGGCTGCATTTGATGGCACAGTGGCGGCAATTGATGGCACAGTGGCTGCATTTGATGGGCACAGTGGCTGCGTTTGATGGGCACAGCAGCTGCATTTGATGGGCACAGCGGCTGCGTTTGATGGCACAGTAGCGGCAATTGATGGGCACAGTGGCAGCGTTTGATGGGCACAGTGGCAGCGTTTGATGGGCACAGTGGCTGCAATTGATGTTTTTTTTTTCAGTTTGTTTGAGCCCCCCCAAAAAATGTTGAGCACCAACTGCCACTGTAAAGTATACATACAGTATACACACACAATTACACATACACACACACACCAGCACATTTCACCCAAAAATCGGCCTGATTGAACACACTATATAAACAAAGAAACGGCGCTGGAATAGACGTGTGCAATATTGAACGAGAAAAAGAAAACACAAAAAATGTGCAGCTGCTGATAAGAAAGTGCTATAACCTTCAGAAAATGCTCAAACCAATAAAACAGCGCTGGCAAACAAAAATTGTGACAAAATAATAAATGATCCCACAAAATTGACAAACATCAATAATGTGTGTGAAGTGGTTACATGTCTAACACAAACCAATCCCATAAAAAAAAACTAGCATCAAATAATATGTGTGATAAATTATTACATATGTGACATCTTTTGATGACGCCCTGGAGGAGGGGCGAAACGCGTCGACGTAATTTCCGGCCAAGGATCTAACCACTGACGCCACTTCCTGTTCCCGTGGAGCGCACGCTAAACCAGCTGCAACCGCGGAAGTATCTGAGAAGTTTGCCTTCCTTTATGCATCCTGTAAGTAGCGCAGAGCGCGCATTTTAAATATCCTTCTACAACACTTTAAAATTTGCTCTCTTCTATTATCGGTACAATATCTCCAAGAACATCACTGTGCCTTGTGTGCATGCATCGCTCCCTGGATCCTCTCATCCCACTGGCTTGTTTATTCAGCTCTGCTTTTGTGCCTACTTGCCGAACCACAGCTTGTCTGCATATCTGCCCTCTGCTTTGCTGCTCTGTCTGTCTGCTAGCCCGGTGAGTCTATTCCAAGAAGGAGCTCATATGTACATTTATTTTGGTTCTTGTTTTTTTGGGACAATAACTGGACTTACTCACATTCATTTTTATTTATATATTTTCTTACCACATTTAGGTTGTGGTTTATCACTTATTCAATTTTGGTATCTATGAAATAATTTTATGGTTATTATTCAATCATGTCACTTATGTAATAATTTATAACACATATTATTTGATGCTAGTTTATTTTTTACGGGATTGGTTTGTGTTAGACATGTAACCACTTCACACACATTATTGATGTTTGTCAATTTTGTGGGATCATTTATTATTTTGTCACAATTTTTGTTTGCCAGCGCTGTTTTATTGGTTTGAGCATTGATTGAACACACTGCTGCCCCATCTCCTTGCATGCTGGGACTTGTAGTGCCCCAGCAGCTCACAGACACATTAGGTGGTAATACAGGAGAGGCGGGGACTGTGCCTGTGTAGTGGTGGGCAGCTAATGAGTAGGGAGGTGTAGTAGAGATTGGGGAGACATTCATGTTCTTCCTCCATGACCTGTGTAGCCTATATAAACCCCCCAGGCTGATACAGCCCATAATACCCTTTACTTCACCTGAAATGATAGACCACACCATGTTTTGGAGTAAATGGCCGACAACGGCCTTTTATTTAAACATAACTCCAATTTTAAATATATAAATAACATAAACACATAACCATAATGATAATAAATTATCAACACATAACCCAACTGTAAACAATCAGTTACCCTATTTGTTGGTCAGTGACGTAGCTAGTACCAAAAACGGCATATATATAAATCGCTGCATAAATATATATGAACACCAGGGGGCACTGCGGGATTAACCGAACCAACTGGCCTCCACTTGTACCGCCCGGAGACAACCCTTACCCGCAGTGCAACAAGAGTAATCACCAAAATAAATTTGGTGTACTACCGGAGGGGCCATCTACTGATGAGCCCCCCACAAAACCGGAGGGGCCATCTACAGATGAGCCCCCCACACACCGGAGGGGCCATCTAATGATGAGCCCCCCACACACTTACCAACTACGTCACTGCTGCCGTCACTGACCAACAAACCAAGACACCGCCATAGCCTGAAAGGGTGACACCTTACCCTTGATGGCACCTCCAAACCCGCAGGGCCGACTGTATCCCTTCCTGTAAACCTAACGACCACAGGTCGATGCCCACGTCCGTCAGGTGTACCCCGTCTCTCCTCAGGTAGAGACCCACATTCATCTCCAGTTCCCTGTGACGGATAACTAACCCCCCTTGCCAAGCCAAGAATCTCCCCACGACTTTGTTCACCCTGATCCTTGCCTTGTTGATCCTAAACACGGACCGAGCCATCCGCCATGATGTTCTGGCCACCATGTCGGACCATATCAGTATCGTGTTCGGGAAATTAACCTTCAGATATATTAGATCATTTTTTATATCCGAAATCAGTTCCCTGACCGTTCGGACCCCCAGGTCGTTGCCGCCTGCATGTATTACCAGGACTGCAGGTGGCCCATGTAACCATGCGAAGCGCTCAACTTCTGGGACCACCCTGCCCCACAACATGCCTGGTCTACCCAGCCACCTTATGTCCGCTTCCCGTCTAGAGATCCCCAGCTGCTGCCCACCTGGTCTCGCGTCCCCTCTCCGAGCGCCCCAACACACGTATGAGTGTCCTATTATCCAGACAAGGCGGGGTAGCGCTGCATCTGAAATGACAAACATAGTGTAAAAGGTCACCCTTCCCCTTAATACCCACACGAAAACCAGGTACATCATACAATTTCCCAAAGTTCAACTATCCTATAACTCTATTTTGCCCTTTTTTTTTTTTTTTTTTTTTTAATTATTCCCAAACCAACTGCGGCCTAATGTAGGTTCGGAATCTCTGCGATTCCCATCTTCCCATCCTTCGCACATCCGCCTCATCCAGCCCACACCTGGCGGCCTCAGTAGCTGCCCCGATGCGGAAGGAGTGTGAGGCGTAGGCGGAACTCTCCATCCCCATCCTTTGTAAACATTTTCTAAGTACCGCAACAAACTGGAACCTAGACAAATTGGATCCATCTTCGTGAACCAGAAAAGGGGTCCCCCAACCTGGCCTTAGCCGCATAAAATTCTTAACCACCCGCACCGGACACATTGAACAACCCTCCACCGCGTACAATGCCACTTGAACCCCCACCCCTTTCTGGTCTGTTTTTGACCTCCGCAAACGTACTGACACCCTGTCCTCCCAGACCACCACATCATCCCGCAATAGCCCACCAGCCCTCTGTTTTGAGGGGCTCACCAACTCCCCGATGCGAAACGCTCCAAAAAACGCCAACGAAAAAATGGCTAAAAACAACGATCGCTCATATTCGTCCTTACAGACCGACCCCAGTTGCTCCCCTAACCCCAACAGGTTCGCAAAAGTGATAGGCCGCCTGCTATCCCTCATCTTGCGTTCCCTCTTGTATCCTTTTATGGCCTGCTTCACCCAAAATTCCTTCGTCCAGTCCACCCTCCCTTGTAACTTAAACAAAAAAGCAAGTCCTGCCATCTTCTTCTCAATGAATGACACTGACTGACCATTCTCCATGTGTCTGGATACAAAGCACAACACCAGTAGGCGCCCTTCTGACCCATACTCACCCACACCTGTTTCCTTCAGAAACTCACCCCATTCGCTCCACACCTTCCAGGATGCTGCCCACGTCGCCATACTTACCGATCTCTGTATCCATCTGGCGGCTACCCTAGTGCCAACTCCCACATCCAGCCCGGGCAGGGGACGCCCACTGTCTGAGCTTCTGGCGCCAGTTCCCTGAACTTGTCCCACTAGAACCGAGACAAAGAATCAGCCAATGTGTTTTCCACCCCCGGAATGTGAACTGCATATAGCAAAACATTCAACTTCAAGCAACGCAACACTAACTGTCGCATCAGCCTAATAACAGGTCGTGAAGATCCCGACATGTTATTAATGATCTGCACCACCCCCATGTTGTCGCAATTCAAACGTAGTTTTAAATTCCGGCAAGACTCACCCCACAATTCCAGCGCTAGCACTAATGGAAAAAGTTCCAACAGTACTAAATTCCGCAAAAAACCCGCTTCCACCCATGTCTTGGGCCAGGGTTCCGCACTCCAGCTGCCCTGAAAATACGCCCCGTACCCTGTAGATCCAGCTGCGTCTGTTACCAACTCCACGTCGAAGTTGCTCACAGGGCCCGACATCCAAACTGACCTACCATTGAAATCCATCAAAAACTGATACCATACCTGCAGATCCTCCCTATGCTCCTTCCCGAGCCGAATGTAATGAGTGGGGGCCTTCACCCCCGCCGTTGCAGCTGACATCCGGCGACAAAATATCCTCCCCATGGGAATGATCCTGCAAGCAAAGTTCAGTTTTCCCAGCAGGGATTGCAACGTACGCAGTTGCACTTTCCTCCGCCCATGTATTTCCCTGATCTCATTTTGCAAATCCCTGAGCTTCTCTTCCGGTAACCTGCATTCCATAGCCATGGAATCAATCACTATACCCAAGAAGCTCAGTTCTGTCCGTGGGCCCTCCGTTTTATCAGCTGCCAAAGGCACCTGAAATCTCTCCGCAATGTGCTGCAACGTGGACAACAGTATCGCACACACATTGGAAGACGGAGGACCCACGCAGAGAAAATCATCCAAATAATGGATGACGGATTCAATGCCGCGTGACATCCCGCACGACCCATTCTAAAAAGGAGCTGAAAGCCTCAAACACGGCACATGATATCGAGCAGCCCATGGGCAAACATCTATCCACATAAAACTTTTCCTGCCAATGACAACCCAGCAACCTAAAACTATTGGGATGCACTGGAAATAGCCGAAACGCTGATTCAACGTCCGACTTTGCCATCAATGCCCCTTTTCCATAGTTCCTCACCCACCGGACTGCTGCATCAAAGGACGTGTATGAAACCGTACAGGCTTCCGGATCAATAAAATCATTTACTGAACCCCCTTTGGGAAACGATAAGTGATGGATCAACCGAAACTTGTTCGGTTCCTTTTTGGGGACCACCCCTAGTGGGGACACCACTAGATCGGCTAACGGTTTAGTCTCAAACGGCCCCGCCATGCGACCCAAGGACACCTCTTTTGCTAGTTTTTCTGATACCACCTCTGGGTGTTGAAGTGCCGATCTTAAATTATTGGCCATGGGGGGAATAATCTGCAGCGCGCAAGGAATTTGAAACCCGTACTTAAACCCATCCCCAATTAACACTGCCATCGCCCTATCCAGGTACCTATTTAGAAAAGGCTGCATCCTTTCCCCCCTCACCGGAGTCGTCCCTCCCATTTGCAGCATCTCCGGCACGTTTTCCTTTTTTGAAGCACCTGGCGTAAGTATGCGCTCCCCCGCACCCTTAACACTCGTGTTTAAATTTACAGGTATTTCCAAATTTACATGAACCCTCATTGAATTGCCAGCACACTCCCCACTTTTTTCCGGCCGGCGATCCCGATGAGTTACTACCTCCGGCCCCCCCATGAAATGGCTGTGCTGGTGTTTTTGCTGACGCCATCAACCGCATCCAAAGACTAATGTCTTTGTGATCCCAACGCAGAGCGGGACAAACTGCCCTGCGTTGTCGGAATTGTTCGTCATAACGGAGCCACGCCGTGCCTCCATAAACCCTATAGGCCTCCCCTATGGCATCCATGTAACAAAACAACGCCGAACAATGTTCGGGGTTCTTTTCACCGATCACCCCCGCCAATATGGCAAATGCCTGTAGCCAATTGGAAAATGTCCTGGGAATCAAGCGCTATCTCCGCTTTTCCTCGTCCTCTTTCTTAGTATCGTCAGGTTTCACCCTGTCTAAATTAAATTTTTCCAAGGGCAACAAGGAGAAAATCTCCACGTATTCGCCCTTCCAGATCTTTTCCCTTGTCTCCTGCTTCAGGTGAGCCCCCAGGGGTCCCTCAAAGCAGACATACACCTCTCCTCTTGCCGCGTCCGCCAGGCGCACAATGTCCGCCCTCGCCGCGGGCTCTGTTGCCTTTTCCGAATTACTCACCTTTTCCAACGGCTCCGCCGCCCCCGCGGCCTTCGTGCCTTCCATGGCTGACGTACCCACCCCACCTACCACTTCCCCAGCCTCCGCAATTAACCTCCCCGGGGCTGGGTGTCCCCGTTCCAATCGTCCCACCAAAGCCCGCAGGCCCTCCAGCAATTCTTGTATCTCCCCGGACCCACTAACGGTCTCACTCCTGGCCCGTGGTTGGTCTACAACTGCCAACGACTGGGCTGGATGCGTAGCCCTCCCCCCTCCCCCAGACATCACACCCAATAAATTTTGCAAAGCAGAAGAAAATGCCAGGTTATCAGAAGACTTACCAGGCTGCCTGGGCGCTCCACTTACAGCTGAAGCGACGGACTCCACCGGTGCCTGCGGTCGACTGGGTTCCACATCCTCCTCGGACAGTTCACCCTCTGACCTGCTCATGTCCTCCTGTGGTGCAATAAACGGCAGTCCCCCTGGGGAGGGACTCCTGGATGGTGTAAGCCTCTGTGCCCCAGCATTGATGTCTGATGCCATCCCCCCTCCCCCTGCCCTCCCCGCCCCCCCCGGATCCCTGCAGTTGGGCCGGTCCTGGCACCACTCCTGCCCCGTGACTCCCTTCTCAATCCGCCAGGTGGCGTCCGCCTACCCGCTGTGAGGCCTGCCCCGCTGCCCGCCGGTCCAGCTGCAGCCGTTGCCCCCTATTCCTTCTGCCCCCCCCCCCCCCTCGGCTCGTTCAGAGCTGCTGGGGGTGTCCGTCCTGCGGCCCTCCTGGATACCTGCTCTTCTTGCCTGGCTGCCCCTCTCCTGCTGGCATTCGTTCAGAGCTGCTGGGGGGGGCACCAGCGCTGATGCTCCAGCCAATCTATCCCGGCTCCTGTCCCTGGACAATGGCGTGGGTGTAGCTTGCCTGCCGTCCCTCCCCCCCCCCCCCGCTGGTCCCGAGCAGCCGGGGGTGCGATGTCCCGTCTGTCTCTGCCCAGTCTGTATGGGGATGCGGCGCTGGATGTGCCCGTGGCCCCCCTTCCTGCCTGGAGTCCCCGCTGTGAGGTCCGCCTCTGGCCCCCTGTCTGTTCTGTCTGCACCCTCTTGGCTGGGGGGGGGGGGGAATGATCCCCCCTTGGGCTCCTGGTGACTCTGGATGTCCCTGCAATCTGCCCCGGAGAGTACCTTCTAGGCGGCTTTGAAATCCTGCCGCGTGACCTGGGCTCCATGGCATCCGTGCTCCGCTCCTCCACCGCTCGCACAGCGGTTCCCTCACTGCTTCCTCTGGCTTCCTCCTCCCCTCCACTGTCCATAGGCCGGCTGCTGCTCCCGTCCAGTGCCTCAGCTACTTGGGATTGTAGCCAGTCCGGTCCCATCGCCGCTGCCGCCGCTCGCATGAGCGCCACGAGGTCGGCCGCCATCTTGGATGTACAAAAAACGAGGAGCAGAGTAAAATTCCTGCCTCCTCGTGTCTTTCTTCCTCCTGACTGACCCCTTCCGGCCACGCCCCCTATTTATAATGCCTCGCCCCCCTGCCGCTATTGGCCGGCCTGCCTCGGCCACACCCCCCAGAATTACTCCCTGTGTGTGATAGACACACAGTCATGCCCGGCCCTCCTCTACCATTCCCATGCTGTGCATTTTCGATCCGGCCCTCTCTGGAGCATTGCACTTCTCACACACAAAATAGATCTAATAGCCTCAGAGACAGGAGGAGCTCCGCTAGAGATAACATGTCCTCCCTCTCCCTCTCCGCTCACCAGGGTAATCCACTGACTAGAATCCATTTTGTAAAGCTCAGCCCACTTACCTTATCAGTCAGCAGCCGGTCCCACACTGCAAACTCTCCTCGCCTCTTGCAGTCGGCATCTCCTGCTAATTCCATCAAGGCACCCCAATATTTTCTGTAGTCATAACTCATCTAATCTAAGAGCCTCCCCTGTGGAAACACATGCATTATAATAAATAGGCAGAGGGCAGGTGAGCCTGGAGGGAGCCCACCCCTCATTAAAGGCACAGGGGTGCATACCCCCAACATAGACAGGACGCCTCAGATATCACAACAATTTGCTTGCAGATCTCAATTTTATACTTTAGAGATTGCAATGAAGTTGCCACCCTCCCAGGCTCTCCAATTTAATTGAAGGGGATGGCCACTGCATCTTACCTAATTAACCACCTTCCACCCGGACACTTTTTGTAAACGGCCAGATGGTTCACTCCTAGGGGCGGGAGAGCTCTTGCGGCTTGTGCACACCCTCTATGGCAGGCAGCAGTGCATGCTGTGTCCTTCAGAAACAATGAGCCTGTACCATGTGATCAATGAGACCAACAGAGCGGTCTTTATCGTGAGGCAAAAGGGGAAGCTGCCCTGGGCCCAGTCACTGTTTTCAGGCCCAAAACAGCTGCCCCTGGAGCCCACGCTGCCTGAATATTGGGGGCTGCCCAACACCCCCCGATGCCACTGTCTTCGAGGCAGCAGTAGTCCACAGAGAGCAGGGGAAGGGGCGGGACGGGAGCACTACTGACTCTCAGACCCTGCCCCGATGCAGTCTGTGTGGTCGGGAGAAGGCTGAGGCTGCAGGTGCAGCTAAGAAACGGGTCAAATTTGGAGTAGGAGCCGAAGCGCAGAGATGCCCGCTCTGGGCACTGATGGATACTGATAGGCTGCACTGATGAGGTGGCACTGATGGACACTGAATGGGACTGATAGGTTGCACTGGGGGGCACTGATTGGCACTGATAGGCTGCACTGGGGGACACTGATGAGGTGGCACATGGTCACCGAGGGGCTGCACTGGTGGGCACTGATGAGGTGACACTGAAGGACACTGATGGGCACTGATAGGCTGAATTGATGGACACTGATGGGAACTGATGAGGTGGCACATATGGACACTGATGGGCTGCACTGGTGGGCACTGATGGGCACTGATGAGGCTGCACTGATGGACACTGATAGGCTGCACGGGTGGGTACTTATTTACACTGATTGGTACTGATGGGCTGCACTGAGGAGGCTGCACTAATGGGACTGCACTGATGAGGCTGGACTAATGGGCACTGATAGGCTGCATTGATGACACTGCAATAATGGACACTGATTAGACGGCACTGATGAGGCTGCACTGATGGGCACTGATATGCTTCACAGATAAGCACTGATGAGGCTGCACTGATGGAGACTGATAAGACTTCACTGATGAAACTGCACTGATGAGGCTGCATTAATGAAATTGCACTGATGAGGCGACACTGATGGGTTGCACTGATGAGGCTGCACTGATGAGGCTGCACTGATAAGGTGGCATTGATGGGCACTGATATCTGATATTCTGCACTGATGTACACAGAAATGCTGATGGGGCTGCACTGATCAGTGTAAATGTCCGTCACAGAAAAGCCACTTTTTGGCTTCCCTTTTCTCAGACAGTGACAGCGCTGAGGAAAGGAAATGCCGATAACCGACATATGTTTACATGTGATCAGATGTGATTGGACACAGCTGATCACATAGTAAAGAACCTTCGTCATTGGCTCTTTACCGTGATCTGTAATGCCCTGTCTCCAAGGGACACAGCTCACCACCGATTGCCGTGCTGCACGTCAAGAATGGGAGGAGTCATATGACGTCCTACAAGAACAAGACCCGCCCCTCCCGCCTGTCATTGTACCATAGGCTGGGTGGGAACCAATTACATGTTGCTGATGTACAATAGATCTAAATGTGGGAGCATCCAAACTGCAGGCAAAATATTTCACTGAGAGCCGCGTTCCTCTCTATTGTCATCTCTTAGATGTGGATGTCCAAGTCTTATCTTATCCTGAGGATTAAAGTGGCTGTAAAGGGTGAAGATTTTTTACCTTCATGCATTCAATGTGCACAAGAGCCTCTGTTCTCCCAGGTCTCTCCCTTTGCCATTGGCTGCCACTGCTGTCAATCACAGCCAGTGAGGAGGGAGCGGGGGCGGGACTGAGCCATACTCTGTATGTCCCCTTGGTGGGGGGGGGGAGAAAATGTTTGCCCAGGGTCCAGTCAATATTAAAGATTTCCTGGTGACCAATCACAAGGATAACACTTGTAAACAAAGGCTGCATGTTATAGCCCCGCCTTTGCTCTGTTTCCTCTCACAACGATTGGCACTCGGCACTATAGGAAACCCTCGTTGTGTACAAAAAAATCACCAGATTCCCAGTTCGGTGTCACTATGGTGACATTGTGTTAGAGAAATTAGATGCATGTTTTATAAAAATGTACGTCTCCTTGTATATCACTGCTTAAAAGTAGGATTGTTTTATGTAAAGCACAGAGAAGTTTCCATTTCCTGAAGCACATAAATCACAGGAGATGATAGTTTCTGTTTACAAAGAAATGAAGTTTCGGTTTCCTGAAATATTCGCAATCACAGTTACATTTGTTTTTATTTTAGTTTGTGAGACTGAGCATGCCCACTTCTTTTTCCCTCTCACATTCATCCTTCTCCTTCCACTCCATATGTGAGCATTATCCTTATCCCTCCCTTCTTTCCTCTCTTTTTTCACCCTCCCCTTGTCACTAGACATGTGCAATTCGTTTCGTTTTTTTTTTTCGTTTTTCATTAAAATTTGTTATATTCGTTCATTCGTTATCGTACGAATGAACGAACGATTCACTAAAAATTATAACGAATCGTTAAAATCGAACGAATACGAAAAACAACAAATCCGAACTAACCAAATTAGAAACTACGAAAGAAGAAAATCCGAAAAACGAAAACAGGAACAACGAAAATCAAAATAAACGAAAAAATTCGTACATTCGTAACTTTTTTTTTTTTTCTTTTTATTCATAATTTTCTGTGTCTCTTACAATGGCGCTGCTTAAACTGGACGAATGAAGAAAATCCGAAAAAATTCGTACAAACTTTTTTTTTTTTTTTCGAAAACAGGAACAACGAAAATCAAAATTCGTAAATTCGTAATTTTCCGTGTCTCTTACAATGGCGCTGCTTAACGTGCTTCGAATGGATTGAACGAAAAAATTCGTACATTTTAACTTTTTTTTTTTTTTCGATTCGTAATTTTCCGTGTCTCTTACAATGGCGCTGCTTAACATGCTTCGAATGGATTGAACGAAAAAATTCGTACATTCGTAACTTTTTTATTTTTTTTTTTCGATTCGTAATTTTCCGTGTCTCTTACAATGGCGCTGCTTAACGTGCTTCGAATGGAATGAACGAAAAAATTTGTACATTCGTACCTTTTTTTTTGCGATCCGTGTCTCTTACAATGGCGCTGCTTAACGCGCTTCGAATGGATTGAACGAAAAAATTTGTACATTCGTAACTTTTTTTTTCAATTCGTAATTTTTCGTGTCTCTTAAAATGTAATAATAGCATACACATTACATAAAATTATGAATGATGCTCCGATTACGAATCTACGAATACAATGTTACGAAAGTACGAATAAATCAATCTAACGAAAGTACGAATGTAACTAAATCTACGAAAATACGAATGCGTCCGAATTTCGAATAAACGAAAATTGAACTAACAGAAAAACGAATCAACGAAAAAAATACTCTTACGAAAATACGAATTGTTACGAATACGAACGCCGACGACTTACGAATTTACGAATCGTTACGAATCAACGGAAACGAAACAAAAATAAACACATTTTTCTGTTGTGCACATGTCTACTTGTCACCAACCTCTCCCTCACCAATTGTCTTTCCCCTCTCTCCTCTTCACTCCTCTCTTGTCCAATCCCCTTTTTTTCCCGTCTTCTGCCCCTCCCTTTTGTTCCCTTTCTCTTCTGTGAAATTCTCCACACATATTATTTCACTCTCATGTCACTCACAATTAATCGCCGGCCTCTTCACTTCTTCTGTTCTTTCATCTTTACACACTGGGTGTTCGGTGTTCTCCCTTCACCTTTCCCTCCATGGGTTTGAATTATTAGGCTCATGGTTATGTGTTGTTACACCTAGACATGTGTACAACAAAAAAATGTGTTTATTTTCGTTCCGTTTTTTTCGTTTCCGAAAAAAAGTATTTTTTTTTTCGTTTCGTTTTTGTTCGTTTCCGTTGATTTGTAACGATTCGTACATTCGTAAGTCGTCGGTGTTCGTATTCGTAACAATTCGTACATTTGTAAGAGTTATTTTTCGTTGATTCGTTTTTTCGAAATTCGGACGCATTCGTAGTTATTCGTACATTCGTAACATTCGTAGATTCGTAATCGGAGCATAATTCATAATTTTATGTAATGTGTATGCTATTATTACATTTTAATAATTTACGCATCGGAAAAAAAAAGTTACGAATCGAAAAAAAAAAAAGTTACGAATCGAAAAAAAAGTTACGAATGTACGAATTTTTTTGTTCAATCCATTCATTACGAATCGAAAAAAAAAAGTTACGTATCGAAAAAAAAAAATTACGAATCGAAAAAAAAAAGTTACAAATGTACGAATTTTTTTGTTCAATCCATTTGAAGCACGTTAAGCAGCAGCATTGTAAGGGATGCGGAAAATTACCAATTCAACAAAAAAAAAAAGTTACGAATGTACGAATTTTTTCGTTCATTTTCGTTGTTCCTTTTTTCGTTTTTCAGATTCTCGTTGTTTGGTTTTCGGATTTTCGTTGTTTTTCAGATTCGTTCGATTCGAACGATTCGTTAATCGGATTCGTACGATTCGAACGATTCGTTATTCGGATTCGTTCGATTAGAACGATTCGTTCATTCGTACGAAAACGAACGAAAGAAAAAAACAAAAAAAAAACGAAAAACGAAACAAAACGAAACTAATTGCACATGTCTAGTTACACCCCCACGTGTTCTCACTTTGCCACTCACTTAGTTGAAGGGGGTCACTTGGGACCTCCCATTACATTCCCAGTCCATCACTTTCAGAGATGGTATTGGGAAACCAATCATTCTCTTCACCATATTTTTGTACTCTCTGGAGATGATACTATCCCCGGCACTGACGCCACCAACCCAATTCATGGGCATCCGGTGTCTATCTTAGTTCCCTAGTATATTTTAACACAGTTAACATAACTCTGTTATCATCTCCTCATGTCTAGATTGACCTGTTACCCTCATATGGGCCCTCCCCAATCGCTGCGGGAGGCTCCACTGGGTGTGTCCATATGCCTATAGGGCATCCAAGTGGGGTAAGATACTGCATATTAGACATGTGCAATTTGTTTCTTTTTTTTTTCGTTTTTTTTTCTTTTTTTTTTCGTTTTTTTTTTTAACGTTATTTTCGTTCATTCGTGATCGTACGAATGAACGAACGATTCGGTAAAAATTTTAACGAATAACGAATCGTTCGAATCGAACGAATCCGAAAACAACGAAAATCCGAAAAAAAAAAAAAAACTAATTAGAAACAACGAATCTACGAAAGAAGAAAATCCGAAAAACGAAAACAGGAACAACGAAAATCAAAATGAACATAAAAATTCGTACATTCGTAATTTTTTTTTTTGTTGAATTGGTAATTTTCCGTGTCCCTTACAATGGCGCTGCTTAATGTGCCTCGAATGGATTGAACCAAAAAATTCGTACATTCGTAACTTTTTTTTTTTTTGATTCGTAATTTTCCGTGTCTCTTACAATGGCGCTGCTCACCAGGGTAATCCACTGACTAGAATCCATTTTGTAAAGCTCAGCCCACTTACCTTATCAGTCAGCAGCCGGTCCCACACTGCGAGCTCTCCTCTCCTCTCCTCTCCTCTCCTTTCCTCTCGCAGTCGGAATCTCCTGTAAGTTCCATCAAGGCACCCCAATATTTTCTGTAGTCATAACTCATCTAATCTAAGAGCCTCCCCTGTGGAAGCACATGCATTATAATAAACAGGCAGAGGGCAGGTGAGCCTGGAGGGAGCCCACCCCTCCTTAAAGGCACAGGGGTGCATACCCCCAACATAGACAGGACCCCTCAGATATCACAACAATTTTCTCGCAGATCTCAATTTTATACTTTAGAGATTGCAATGAAGTTGCCACCCTCCCAGCCTCTCAAATTTAATTGAAGGGGATGGCCACTGCATCTTACCTAATTAACCACCTTCCACCCGGACACTTTTTATAAACGGCCAGATGGTTCACTCCTAGGGGCGGGAGAGCTCTTGCGGCTTGTGCACACCCTCTATGGCAGGCAGCAGTGCATGCTGTGTCCTTCAGAAACAATGAGCCTGTACCATGTGATCACTGAGACCAACAGAGCGGTCTTTATCGTGAGGCAAAAGGGGAAGCTGCCCTGGGCCCAGTCACTGTTTTCAGGCCCAAAACAGCTGCCCCTGGAGCCCACGCTGCCTGCATATTGGGGGCTGCCCAACACCCCCCGATGCCACTGTCTTCGAGGCAGCAGTAGTCCACAGAGAGCAGGGGAAGGGGCGGGACGGGAGCACTACTGACTCCCAGACCCTGCCCCGATGCAGTCTGTGTGGTCGGGAGAAGGCTGAGGCTGCAGGTGCAGCTAAGAAACTGGTCTAATTTGGAGTAGGAGCCGAAGCGCAGAGATGCCCGCTCTGGGCAATGATGGATACTGATAGGCTGCACTGATGAGGTGGCACTGATGGACACTGATTGGGACTGATAGGTTGCACTGGGGGGCACTGATTGGCACTGATAGGCTGCACTGGGGGACACTGATGAGGTGGCACATGGTCACAATGGACACTGATGGGCTGCACTGGTGGGCACTGTTGGGCACTGATGAGGCTGCACTGATGGACACTGATAGGCTGCACTGGTGGGTACTTATTTACACTGATTGGTACTGATGGGCTGCACTGAGGAGGCTGCACTAATGGGACTGCACTGATGAGGCTGGACTAATGGGCTCTGATAGGCTGCATTGATGACACTGCAATAATGGACACTGATTAGACGGCACTGATGAGGCTGCACTGATGGGCACTGATATGCTTCACAGATAAGCACTGATGTGGCTGCACTGATGGAGACTGATAAGACTTCACGAATGAAACTGCACTGATGGGCATTGATGAGGCTGCATTGATGAAATTGCACTGATGAGGCGACACTGATGGGTCGCACTGATGAGGCTGCACTGATAAGGTGGCATTGATGGGCACTGATATTCTGCACTGATGTACACAAAAATGCTGATGGGGCTGCACTGATCAGTGTAAATGTCCGTCACAGAAAAGCCGCTTTTTGGCTTCCCTTTTCTCAGACAGTGACAGCGCTGAGGAAAGGAAATGCCGATAACCGGCATAGGTTTACATGTGATCAGATGTGATTGGACACAGCTGATCACATAGTAAAGAACCTTCGTCATTGGCTCTTTACCGTGATCTGTAATGCCCTGTCTCCAAGGGACACAGCTCACCACCGATTGCCATGCTGCACGTCAAGAATGGGAGGAGTCATATGACGTCCTATAAGAACAAGAGCCGCCCCTCCCGCCTGTCATTGTACCATAGGCTGGGTGGAAACCAATTACATGTTGCTGATGTACAATAGATCTAAATGTGGGAGCATCCAAACTGCAGGCAAAATATTTCACTGAGAGCCGCGTTCCTCTCTATTGTCATCTCTTAGATGTGGATGTCCAAGTCTTATTTTATCCTGAGGATTAAAGTGGCTGTAAAGGGTGAAGATTTTTTACCTTCATGCATTCAATGTACCGTATTTATCGGCGTATAACACGCACCGGCGTATAACACGCACCCCAAGTTTAGGAGGGAATTTTAAGGAAAAAAGTTTTAGGAGAGAAGTTTAGGGAAAAAAAAAACTTACATTTAAGCGTCATTTGCAGCTTGCCCAGCGTCATTTGCAGCTTGCCCAGCGTCATTTGCAGCTTGCCCAGTGTCATTTGCAGCTTGCTAGTGTCATTTGAAGTTTGCCCGCGTCTAAATTTCCCGCCGCGAGACAAACCGCGCATGCACGGCCGAAAAAGACCGAACCGCGGCCGAAAAAGGCCGAAGTGCGGCCGAAAAAGACCGAGCCGACTGTTCGGCTCCGCTCGGAGTCCCGCCTCCCTGCTGTTTCGGGAGCGAGCGCAGGGAGGCGGGACTACGAGCGGAGCTGAACAGCCGGCTTCGGTCTTTTTCGGCCGCGCTTCGGCTTTTTCCGGCCTTTTTCGGCCGCGGTTCGGCCTTTTTCGGCCGCGGTCGCCATTTTTCGGCGCCGCAACCGATTTTTGTCATTTTTTTTTGGGGTATCGGCGTATAACACGCACCCACGACTTTCCCCCGATTTTAAGGGGGAAAAAGTGCGTGTTATACGCCGATAAATACGGTACACAAGAGCCTCTGTTCTCCCAGGTCTCTCCCTTTGCCATTGGCTGCCGCTGCTGTCAATCACAGCCAGTGAGGAGGGAGCGGGGGCGGGACTGAGCCATACTCTGTATGTCCCCTTGGTGGGGGGGGGCAAAGAAAATGTTTGCCTAGGGTCCAGTCAATATTAAAGATTGCCTGGTGACCAATCACAACGATAACACTTGTAAACAAAGGCTGCATGTTATAGCCCCGCCTTTGCTCTGTTTCCTCTCACAACGATTGGCACTCGGCACTATAGGAAACCCTCGTTGTGTACAAAAAAATCACCAGATTACCAGTTCGGTGTCACTATGGTGACATTGTGTTAGAGAAATTAGATGCATGTTTTATAAAAATGTACGTCTCCTTGTATATCACTGCTTAAAAGTAGGATTGTTTCCTGAAGCACATAAATCACAGGAGATGATAGTTTCGGTTTACAAAGAAATGAAGTTTCGGTTTCCTGAAATATTCGCAATCACAGTTACATTTGTTTTTATTTTAGTTTGTGAGACTGAGCATGCCCACTTCTTTTTCCCTCTCACATTCGTCCTTCTCCTTCCACTCCATATGTGAGCATTATCCTTATCCCTCCCTTCTTTCCTCTCTTTTTTCACCCTCCCCTTGTCACTAGACATGTGCAATTCGTTTCGTTTTTTTTTCGTTTTTTTTTCGTTTTTTTTTTTTTCGTTATATTCGTTCATTCGTTCATTCGTTATCGTACGAATGAACGAACGATTCGCAAAAAATTTTAACGAATAACGAATCGTTCAAATCGAACGAATACGAAAAACAACAAATCCGAACTAACCAAATTACAAACAACGAAACTACGAAAGAAGAAAATCCGAAAAACGAAAACAGGAACAACGAAAATCAAAATGAATTTTTTTTTTGTTGAATTGGTAATTTTCCGTGTCCCTTACAATGGCGCTGCTTAACGTGCCTCGAATGGATTGAATGAAAAAATTCATACATTCGTAACTTATTTTTTTTTTTCGATTCGTAATTTTCCGTGTCTCTTACAATGGCGCTGCTTAACGTGCTTCGAATGGATTTGACGACAAAAATTCGTACATTCGTAACTTTTATTTTTTTTTCGATTCGTAATTTTCTGTGTCTTTTACAATGGCGCTGCTTAACGTGCTTCGAATGGATTGAACGACAAAAATTCGTACATTCGTAACTTTTATTTTTTTTTCGATTCGTAATTTTCCGTGTCTCTTACAATGGCGCTGCTTAACGTGCTTCGAATGGATTGAACGAAAAAATTCGTACATTCGTAACTTTTTTATTTTTTTTTTCGATTCGGAATTTTCCGTGTCTCTTACAATGGCGCTGCTTAACGTGCTTCGAATGGAATGAACGAAAAAATTTGTACATTCGTAACTTTTTTTTATTTTTTTTGCGATCCATGTCTCTTACAATAGCGCTGCTTAACGTGCTTCGAATGGATTGAACGAAAAAATTTGTACTTTCGTAACTTTTTTTTTCAATTCGTAATTTTCTGTGTCTCTTACAATGTAATAATAGCATACACATTACATAACATTATGAATTATGCTCCGATTACGAATCTACGAATACAATGTTACGAAAGTACGAATAAATCAATCTAACGAAAGTACGAATGTAACTAAATCTACGAAAATACGAATGCGTCCGAATTTCGAATAAACGAAAATTGAACTAACAGAAAAACGAATCAACGAAAAAAATACTCTTACGAAAATACGAATCGTTACGAATACGAACACCGACGACTTACGAATTTACGAATCGTTACGAATCAACGGAAACGAAACGAAAATAAACAAATTTTTCTGCTGTGCACATATCTACTTGTCACCAACCTCTCCCTCACCAATTGTCTTTCCCCTCTCTCCTCTTCACTCCTCTCTTGTCCAATCCCCCTTTTTTTTCCCGTCTTCTGCCCCTCCCCTTTGTTCCCTTTCTCTTCTGTGAAATTCTCCACACATATTTTTTCACTCTCATGTCACTCACAATTAATCGCCGGCCTCTTCACTTCTTCTGTTGTTTCATCTTTACACACTGGGTGTTCGGTGTTCTCCCTTCACCTTTCCCTCCATGGGTTTGAATTATGTGGCTCCTGGTTATGTGTTGTTACACCCCCACGTGTTCTCACTTTGCCACTCACTTAGTTGAAGGGGTCACTTGGGACCTCCCATTACATTCCCAGTCCATCACTTTCAGAGATGGTATTGGGAAACCAATCATTCTCTTCACCATATTTTTGCACTCTCTGGAGACGATACTATCCCCGGCACTGGCGCCCCAACCCAATTCATGGGCATCCGGTGTCTATCTTAGTTCCCTAGTATATTTAAACACAGTTATCCACTTTCAGCCCCGGACCAATTTGCAGCCAAAGGACCAGGCCCCTTTTTGCGATTCGGCACTGCGTCGCTTTAACTGACAATTGCGCGGTCGTGCGACGTGGCTCCCAAACAAAATTGATGTCCTTTTTTTCCCCACAAATAGAGCTTTCTTTTGGTGGTATTTGATCACCCCTGCGGTTTTTATTTTTTGCGCTATAAACAAAAATAGAGCGGAAATTTTGAAAAAAAAAACGCATTCTTTTTTATTTTTTGCTATAATAAATATCCCCCAAAAATATATAAAAAAACATTTTTTTCTCCTCAGTTTAGGTCGATACGTATTCTTCTACATATTTTTGGTAAAAAAAATTGCAATAAGCGATTATTGATTGGTTTGCGCAGAAGTTATAGCGTTTACAAGATAGGGGATAGTTTTATAGTATTTTTATTAATACATTTTTTTTTTTATTAGTAATGGCGGCGATCAGCTATTTTTATTGTGACTGCGACATTATGGCGGACACATCGGACATTTTTGACACATTTTTGGGACCATTGTCATTTATACAGCAATCAGTGCTATTTAAATGCATTGATTCCTGTATAAATGGCACTGGCAGTGAAGGGGTTAACCACTAGCTGGCAGTGTAGGGGTTAAGTGTGCCTAGGGGTGTGTTTCTTACTGTGGGGGGGGGGGGGCGTGGCTGTCAGCTAGTGAATGCTGATCTCTGCTCCAATCACAGGGAGCAGAGATCGGCGTCACTAGTTGCTAGGCAGAACAGGGAGATGATGTTTATTTCCGCATCTCCCCGTTCAGCCTTCCCGTGAGACGATCGCGGGTGTTCCCGCAGCGATCGAGTCCGCAGGGACCCGCGACCGGCCTCACGGGGGTCCCGACCGGCACGGCGGCATCTTAAAGGGGACGTATATATACGCCCTTATGCCTGTCCGTGCCATTCTGTCAACGTATATCGCCGTGCACCGGTCGGGAAGCGGTTAACATAACTCTGTTATCATCTCCTCATGTCTAGATTGACCTGTTACCCTCATATGGACCCTCCCCAATCGCTGCGGGAGGCTCCGCTGGGTGTGTCCATATGCCTATAGGGCATCCAAGTGGGGTAAGTGACTGCGTATCCCCATATATTGTTCCCCCATATTTTATCTGAACAACCAGCTGCTGAATGTTGATGCAGCTGATTGAATTATATATACACAGTTGTAAATTTTAAATTCTTTTTTGCAGATTCAAACATTGTATTCCTGATGAAGCCATCTCCATAGCGAAACTAGTTGAAATTCCCCACATATGAAATTGTTTTTATGACTGAAAATGTTGTTTTGTATAAATAAAAAGCCTTCTATTTTTATATACTTTGGTTCACAAATTTATTTTGCTATTTTGTACCGTGATAGTCCGACAGCTCCCTCCTCTAGGAGGTTCTGGTTTGGGGACCAGATCCCCCTAAAACATTTATCACTTCTAAGAAATGAAAAAAAAAGGGTCAAGCCCAGACATATACGTCAACCAATCATATCTAGGGGAGGTGGCCTAGTCAGGCTTCCTGTTAAGAAGCCACAAGGAGGCTGGAGACTCGTTCAGGATTTACAAGCAATAAATAAAGCTGTGGTGTCGCCGGCCCCAGTAGTGCCTGACCCCCCATGTCCTCCTGAATGACCTCCAGCCTGAAAACAAGGTATTTTCTGTCATTGATATAAGTGATGCTTTCTTTTCAATACCTGTGAATAAGGATAGGCAGTTTTGGTTCACATTTACCTACAAAAAAAAAAAAACAATACACAAGATTACCGCAAGGTAGACATGTGCACAAGAGAAAAATTTGTTTATTTTCGTTTTGTTTCTTTCGTTTCCGTTGATTCGTAACGATTAAAAATTTCGTAAGTCGTCGGTGTTCGTATTCGTAACGATTCGTATTTTCGTAAGAGTTATTTTTTTCATTGATTCGTTTTTCCGTTAGTTTAATTTTCGTTTATTCGAAATTCGGACGCATTCGTATTTTCGTAGATTTAGTTACATTCGTACTTTCGTTAGATTGATTTATTCGTTCTTTCGTAACATTGTTTTCGTAGATTCGTAATCGGAGCATAATTCATAATTTTATGTAATGTGTATGCTATTATTACATTTTAAGAGACAAGGAAAATTACGAATCGAAAAAAAAAAAGTTACAAATGTACGAATTTTTTCGTTCAATCCATTCGAAGTACGTTAAGCAGCGCCATTGTTAGAGACACAGAAAATTCCGAATCGAAAAAAAAAAAAAAGTTACGAATGTACGAATTTTTTCGTTCAATCCATTCGAAGCACGTTAAGCAGCGCCATTGTAAGGGACACGGAAAATTACCAATTCAACAAAAAAAAAAAAAGTTACGAATGTACGAATTTTTTCGTTCAATCCATTCGAAGCACGTTAAGCAGCACCATTGTAAGAGACACGGAAAATTACGAATCGCAAAAAAAAAAAAAAACTTCCGAATGTACGAATTTTTTTTTCGTTCAATCCATTTGAAGCACGTTAAGCAGCGCCATTGTAAGAGACACGGAAAATTACGAATCGAAAAAAAAAAGTTACGAATGTACGAATTTTTTCGTTCAATCCATTCGAAGCACGTTAAGCAGCGACATTGTAAGAGACACGGAAAATTCTGAATCGAAAAAAAAAAAATAAAAAGTTACGAATGTACGAATTTTTTCGTTCAATCCATTCGAAGCACGTTAAGCAGCGACATTGTAAGAGACACGGAAAATTCTGAATCGAAAAAAAAAAAAAAAAAAAAGTTACGAATGTACGAATTTTTTCGTTCAATCCATTCGAAGCACATTAAGCAGCGCCATTGTAAGAGACACGGAAAAATTACGAATCGCAAAAAAAAAAAAAAAAGTTACGAATGTACGAATGTTTTCATTCAATCCATTCGAAGCACGTTAAGCAGCGCCATTGTAAGGGACACGGAAAATTACCAATTCAACAACAAAAAAAAAAGTTACGAATGTACGAATTTTTTCGTTCATTTTTATTTTCGTTGTTCCCGTTTTCGTTTTTCGGATTTTCTTCTTTCGTAGTTTCGTTGTTTCTAATTTGGTTATTTCGGATTTTCGTTGTTTTTCATATTCGTTCGATTCAAACATTCGTTAAAAATTTTTTGCGAATCATTCGTTCATTCGTACGATAACGAATGAACGAATATAACGAATTTTAACGGAAAACGGAAAAAAACGAAACGAATTGCACATGTCGACCGCAAGGGTATTGTGAAAGTCCTACAATTTTTTCACAAGAAATGTCAAATAATTTGTCCAGGTTTTCACCTCCATGTGGCAGCCAAATACTTCTGTATGTAGATGACATCCTGGTGGCATCTCCGACAGAATTGAGCTGCAAGGAAGACACACTGGCCTTGTTGTCCTTTCTTGCTGAACAAGGACACAAGATCAGTAAAGATAAACTGCAGCTATGGAAAGATCAGGTACAATACCCGGGGTACAGCCTGTCACAGGAAGGCAGACACTTGGATGAGGGCCATAAGACAGCTATACTTCAGGCCCTAAAACCACGCACAAAAAAATAAATGATGTCTTTCCTCGGAATGGCTCATTTCTGCCGGTGTTCTGACGAGAAAGGTCCCCCCATCGGATAGTGTCCACCTGGTACTGTGCAGGCGCAGCGCTTGCGCAGTACGGAGGACAAAGGAGACGCCGAAAGTTTCTGAAGATGAACATCAGCTCTACACGGCGCCTGAACACTTAATAGTACATTCTGTCACACGCTCCTGATAACAGGGCCCCTCGCGGGCTCGCATTGCTCGCCACGCTTCGGGCACGGCCTTGCTTCGCTTGGCATAATTATAATCTGACTCTATGTCCACTTGGATGGTGGGGCTTGAACCTGGACTCAGGGCAGAATGTAGTATTAAGTGCGCAGGCGCCGTGTAGAGCTGACGATCAGCTGTTCATCTTCGGAGACTTTCAGCGCCTCCTTTGTCCTCCGTACTGCGCAAGCGCAGTATAGGACGGACACTATCCGATGGGGGACATTTCTTGACAGGACACCGGCCCTGGATAGCAAATTACAGTATATACTCGAGTATAAGCCGAGTTTTTCAGCACATTTTTTGGTGCTGAAAATGCCCCCCTCAGCTTATACTCCAGTCAAGCACTTTTCTGCAGCAGAGAATGACATTTTCTGACCGACTTTGGGGCCCCATATCTCGGGGCCACTTGGTACTAGGAACCCCAAATGGTGTGCAAACCCAGTTGAACTAGTACTACAACATATCCAAAGATGGGGTTCCTAGCACCAAGTGGCCCCGAGATACGGGGCCTCAAAGTCGGTTCGGAAAATGTCATTCTCTGCTGCAGAAAAGTGCTTGACATTTTCTGAACCGACTTTGGGGCCACGTATCTCGGGGCCACCTGGTGCTAGGAACCCCATCTATAGGTATCTATGGATATGTTGTAGTGCTAGTTCCACTGGGTTTGCACACCAAATTGGGGGTTCCTAGCACCAAGTGGCCCCCGAGATACGGGGCCCCAAAGTCGGTCAATTGTGTCCATCTGCAGCAATGTCATTTCGGGACCCTTTGGGTCCAGAGACCCCAAATGTTGGCTGCAGCTAGAGGGCATCTAGGAACCCTTAACTACCAAGTTTGAAGTTTGGGGGACCTATGGCTGCAAATGGGCACAGTGAGGCTGCAAATGGGCACAGTGAGGCAGCAAATGGGCATTGTTGACCCTCTTTTCCACTTACAGTAGCTGCGCATTTCTCACCCTAGGCTTATACTCGAGTCAATAAGTCCGTTTTTTTGTGGTAAAATTAGGTGCCTCGGCTTATATTCGGGTTGGCTTATACTCGAGTATATACGGTATGCAGCAGAAACAGCTCCACTAGCAGAACTAATTTATGACACCCCCATGGCAGCCAGAGACAAAGTACAATGGACATCTAATGCTGAGGAGGCCTTTGTGAGGGTTCAGCAATTGATTGTGGGATCGGTTTTTATCAAACGGTAGATTGGAAGAACGGGTACACGACATCTGTCCTCACCCAGATATATGGTAGCAAACAC
This sequence comes from Lithobates sylvaticus, assembly GCA_028564925.1. NCBI lineage: Eukaryota > Metazoa > Chordata > Amphibia > Anura > Ranidae > Lithobates > Lithobates sylvaticus. The sequence continues at coordinate 14,250,005 of CM053029.1, forward strand.
AAACCAATTGCATTTTATTCCACCAGATTGGACTCAGTAGCACACGGTCTACCCAATCGTGTCCAAGCCGTTGTAGCTGCTTCAATGGCCATTAAGTCCTCAGCCATGATAGTTCTCTTTCACCCTCTTGTCCTGAGGGTCCCACATGCCATTTCAGTAATCTCGCTGCAGGGAAAAATCTCCTATTTGCCCCCGGAAAGACATCTGCCATGTATGACTAATCTCTTAGGGCAACCTCACATAACCATTGAGAGGTGTACCACCCTAAATCCTCCCACACTCATGCCCGCACCCACTGAAGGGGACCCACATGACTGTATAGCTCAAATTGATGAAAGAATACCTCCCAGAAAAGATCTCACGGATGTGCCATTTGATAATGCCGATATGACTTATTTTGTTGATGGATCATGCAAAAAAAAAAAGTGATCCAGGTACAAATAAGACAGGATATGTTGTTGTAACACATGACCGGGTTATTGAGGAAGATAAACTACCTGATTCTTACTCAGCCCAACAGGCAGGAATCATAGCTCTGACAAAGGCATGTGACTCATGCCGCGAACACACGATCGGAATTTCAGCCAGCAAAAGACCGATGAGAGCTTTTCATCGGAAAATGCGACCGCCTACAAATGCGACCGCCTACACGGCTCCATCGGACTTTTGCTGGTGGAATTTCGGCTAGACATGTGCAATTCGTTTAGTTTTTTTTAGTTTTTCTTTTTTTTTTGTTATTTTCGTTCGTTTGTTTTCGTACGAATGAACGAATCGTTTGAATCGAACGAATCCGATTAACGAATCGTTCGAATTGAACGAATCCGATTAACGAATCGCTCAAATCGAACGAATCCGAAAAACAACGAATATCCGAAATAAACAAATTAGAAACAACGAATGTACGAATGAAGAAAATCCGAAAAACGAAAACAGGAACAACAAAAATTAAAATGAAAAAATTCGTACATTCGTAATTTTTTTTTTTTTTTGTTGAATTGGTAATTTTCCGTGTCTCTTACAATGGTGCTGCTTAACGTGCTTCGAATGGATTGAACGAAAAAATTCGTACATTCCTAAGTTTTTTTTTCGAATCGTAATTTTCCACGTCTCTTACAATGGCGCTGCTTAACGCGCTTCGAATGGATTGAACGAAAAAATTCGTACATTCGTAACTTTTTTTTTTTTCGAATCGTAATTTTCCGTTTCTCTTACAATGGCGCTGCTTAACGTGCTTCGAATGGATTGAACGAAAAAATTCGTACATTCGTAACTTTTTTTTTCGAATCGTAATTTTCCGCGTCTCTTACAATGGTGCTGCTAAACGTGCTTCGAATGGATTGAACCAAAAAATTCGTACATTCGTAACTTTTTTTTTTCGAAACGTAATTTTCCGTTTCTCTTACAATGGCGCTGCTTAACTTGCTTCGAATGGATTGAACAAAAAAATTCGTACATTCGTAACTTTTTTTTTTCGAATCGGAATTTTCCGTTTCTCTTACAATGGCGCTGCTTAACTTGCTTCGAATGGATTGAACGAAAACATTCGTACATTCGTAACTTTTTTTTTTTAATCGTAATTTTCAGTTTCTCTTACAATGGCGTTGCTTAACGTGCTTCGAATGGATTGAACAAAAAAATTCGTACATTCGTAACTTTTTTTTTTCGATTCGTAATTTTCCGTGTCTCTTAAAATGTAATAATAGCATCCACATTACATAAAATTATGAATTATGCCCCGATTACGAATCTACGAATGTTACGAATGTTACGAATGTACGAATAAATACGAATGCGTCCGAATTTCTAATAAACGAATAAACGAAAATTAAACTAACGAAAAAACGAATCAACGAAAAAATAACTTTTACGAATGTACGAATCGTTACGAATACGAACACCGACGACTTACGAATTTACGAATCGTTACGAATCAACGGAAACGAAAAAAACGAAACGAAAATAAACGATTTTTTTTCGGAAACGAAAAAAACGAAACGAAAATAAACACATTTTTTTTGTTGTGCACATGTCTAATTTCGGCCAGCAAAAGATTGAGAGCATGTTTCTATCGGAAATTCCATTTGTGTGTATGCAATTCCGACGCGCAAAATTCCGACGCATGCTCGGAAACAATTCAACGCATGCTCCGAAGCATTAAACTTCCTTTTTATAGTGCCGTCGTACATGTTTTACGTCGCCGCGTTATTGACCGTCGGAATTTGGTGTGACCGTGTGTATGCAAGACAGCTTGAGCTGAATTCCGTCGGAATTTCCGTCGAAAAAACCTTCGGACTTAATGCCGACGGCAAAACCGGTCGTGTGTACGCGGCATTAGGTAAAGGGAAAAAGGTGAATATATACACAGATAGCCAATATGCCTATTCCACCATACATGTGTTCGCACAACAATGGAAACATAGAGGAATGGTCACATCAACAGGCAAAACAATCGTACACAGAGATCTCATGTTAGCCTTGCTAGACAGTGTACAAAAGCCAGCTATATGCAAATGTACAGCACACAAGAAAGGTACAGATCCCATTACACTAGGAAATGCCTTAGCAGATAGAGCAGCAAAAGAGGCAGCTGAGGGCAAACAAGGGATACTGTACATTCCTATCTTGCGAAACCAGCAGAAATGCAGAGCGTGATAGATGACACTTGGTTAACCACTTGCTTACTGGACACTTAAACCTCCCTCCTGCCCAGACCAATTTTCAGCTTTTGGCGCTGACGCACTTTGAATGACAATTGCGCGGTCATACAACACTGTACTCAAATTACATTTTTATCATTTTTTTCCCACAAATAGCGCTTTCTTTTGATGGTATTTAATCACAGCTGGGTTTTATTTTTTGCTAAACAAACAAAAAAAGATGTAAAATTTTGAAAAAATAAATCATGTTTAATAGTTTGTTATAAAATTTTGCAAACAGGTAATTTTTCTGCTTCATTGATATGCGCTGATTAGGCGGCACTGGTGGGCACTGATAGGCTGCACTGGTGGGCACAGATAAGGTGGCACTGATGGGGACAGATAAGTCGGTACTGAAGGGCACAGATAAGATGGCATGGATGGGCACTGATAGATGGTACTGATAGATGGCACTGATTGGCACTGATAGATGGCACTGATGGGCACTGATAGGTGGCACTGGTAGGTGACACTGATGGGCACTGGTAGGTGACACTGATGTGCAGCACTGTTACGGCACTTATTGTGGGCACTGACAGGTGGCACTGACAGATGACACTGTGGGCACGGACAGATGGCACTGTGGGCACTGACAGATGGCACTGTGGGCACTGACAGGTGGAGCTGGTGGGCACTGACAGATGGAGCTGGTGGGCACTGACAGGTGGAGCTGGTGGGCACTGACAGGTGGAGCTGATGGGCACTGGTAGGCAGCACTTGTAGGGGGCACAGGTGGGCACCGCAGAGCCGGGGCACATCGCAGTGATCGGGACTAATGTCCCTCTCATTGCCGCCAGTGATTACCGGCTCTGTTGATATCACATGATCAGCTGTCATTGGCTGACAGCTGATCACGTGGTAAGGGGTCGGGATCAACCCCTTACTCGGATCTGTGATCCAGCGAGTCTCACAGGGGGTGCGCAGGCCGCTCATGCATGGGATAACGTCATAGGATGTAGTCCCGGCAATTTAGATCCGTGCTGTAGCCGTCATTCAGCTATAGCGCGGATCTCAGGAGGTTAATAGAAATGCAAAAATCAGCACCTGAGACTGAAAAACAAAAGTGGTTGTCAAAAGGGGCAGTACAGATAGACGGTAGTTATACAAGCATAGATAGTAAACCTATATTGCCCACCTCATTGTTTAGATATGCAGCCTTATTGAGTCATGGGCAGGCCCATGTCTCAAAAGGGGGGGATGGTACAGATGATTAACAAAGTGTTCACAACGTATGGATTTACAAATTACTCAAATAAATTTTGTCTGACCTGTGTGACCTGTAACAAATATCATGTGTAAGGGGTGCTGAGACCTCTGAGAGGCCAATTTCCTGGGCCCCCCTTCCCCTTTCACACAATATGTATGGATTTCATTGAACTAAACAAATGTGAAAATAAGAAATATTGCCTGATAATTGTTGATTTACACAGAAAATGGGTGGAAGATTTCCCTCTGAGTCACACCCTGATGGGCAATCATTTGCCAAGGCAATTATAAAATAAATAGTTCCAAGATTTGGGATTCCTTCCATCATCTACAGTGACAACGGTTCACATTTTGTAAACCAGACAATACAACAGATCGGTAAATGGTATAATATTGACTTAAAGAACCATTGTGTTTACCACCCACAGTCTGCAGGTACTGTGGAAAGGAAAAATGGTACTATTAAAAGTAAACTGAGGAAGCTAATGGAGGAAACTGGAAAAAAAATGGGTTCAGTGTCTGCCAATAGCTTTGCTGAGCATGAGAATAACCCCCACAGCAAAAGGGTTGACACCTTATGAGATACTATATGGGATACCATATTATATTCCACAGCTTAAGCCATTTGCTAGGGAAGATGAGGAAATGGATTGTGAACTTGCAAACTACATGAGAAAACTATTAATGTCTAAGGAAGTTTTGTCTCCAAACTCTCTTACAGGGCAAGATACACCAACAAAACAGGACACACAAGTCCAACCAGGTGGTCAGATCCAAGGTGGGAAGGACCCATTACAGCAGTCCGATTTGATATCTGTCAGGTAATAGAATGCCCACGTAACTGGGAACTTACATATAGTGATTACGAAAAGTATATGTGTGTAACTGACACCTGTTCTTCGTGGTCTGAGGTATGGTGGACCACAGATTTGGATGGTTACCTAACCTCCTCAGCCCAGGTTCCCCAACAAAAGAGGAGTCTAGCCCATCGTATAAGATTAAATAAATTATCACCACGGGGGAAGGGCTCTAACCAACTATTATTAGCCTTGAGAGATGCAAAGAGGGAGGATTCGGGAACCTATGGGCTAGGAATACATATACCCCTGGGAAAAGATGCGGTGGGGACCATATGGATTCAAGTACTCAGGAAAGGACAAGTTGTGCCCTCAGTCACCAGCATGCCACTAATAAAGCCACGTCCAGACCTGTTCGAAGCTGACTTCACCTATAAAGAGCAGTTAAGTATAGAAACGGGGTTTGGAGATAAAAACGAGTGGATAGAATGGGTCAGATGGACAACCAAAACCAAGGGGCTGGGGAATTGTATCTCATGTGCCAAATCACGACCCCAACTAGCGACTGTTCCATTCCTAACTGACGAAACAAACCTGACATGTATAATAAGAATGTTCAAGGAAAATGTCACAAATACTGAATGTACAAAAGAGCAGAAATGACATTCAACCACCAAGATGCGGAGTATACCCCCTTCTGTTAGAGCGGTCCCAGGGAATTTCACCTGCTTTATTCAGCACGAGGATCATGGGCAGCAGGTAGGAGACTTACCCCCGATGTACTGCATACAAAATATATCAACTAGTAGTGACCCACCATACCAGCAAACAGTTAGCTGATGTGTGGTGGATGTGCGGGGATATGAAACTTAGGACCAAACTCCCTCCTAAATGGAAAGGGGGCTGTGCTTTAACCCATTTGCTTCTCCCCTTTTACATGATACCTGTATGTGATGAGATAAAGTTGCCACAGTTGAAGAAACAACTTTTCCAAATGAAAGGGAATGCACAGCGAGGATCGTTTGACAATCGAGTCTACATTGATTCCATTGGAGTACCGCGAGGAGTGCCTAATGAATTCAAAGCACAGGATCAGATATCTGCCGGATTCACCTCCATCTTTTTGTGGATTCAACCTAACAAGAATGTCGTTTGGATAAACTACATCTACTATAACCAGCAAAGGTTTGTGAACTATACCAGATATGCCCTTAAAGGAGTAGCCAGCCAACTGGACACAACCTCATTGACAGCCTGGCAGAACCGTATTGCTCTTGATATGCTGTTGGCAGAGAAGGGTGGGGTGTGCAAGATGTTCGGAGCCTTTTGTTGCACCTTCATTCCTAACAATACAGCCCCCCGATGGTAGCATAACAAAGGCCCTGCAAGGATTGCAGATGCTGTCCGAAGAATTGGCGGAAAACTCAGGTGTGGAAAATTCTCTGGCTGGACTCTTTGAGACATGGTTCGGTGAGAAATATGTTAATCTCAATAGTAATGGCAGCCACAGTACTGACTCTGTGTGGTTGCTGTTGCATTCCCTGTGTCCGAGGACTCCTCCAACGACTCATTGACTCATCCTTGACAAAGACTATGTTTCTCCAAAAGGAGCTAAACAAACTTTATTCTGGACTTCATTCTGAAACAGATGAGGACGAGTATAAGAACTTTACCCCTGACTCTCATGTGTGAACTATATGATGGACCTTGGTGGAATCCTGAAAGCTGAGGTGCTGAAAGAACTGTCATAAATTAGTACAAACAGGGGGGATGTTAGAGAAATTAGATGCACGTTTTATAAAAAAAAAATAACAAAACAACAAAATCATGCGAGCCTTAAAGAACCCCCGACCAACCTGCCACTATCAAGCTGCAAATGTTAAAACACATCTCATACGTTCGTGCACATTAAAAACAAAATTAAATATACGCTGCGCTGGAATGGCTATGCACTAGATAATCTGTATCTTAATCTATAGTTATAGATCCACAAGAATATAATAATGTGCATAAAATAGTAAACATGAAACTGGTGTAAAGTGCAAGTGCAAAATATAGCAAAAACAAATAATGTGCACAAAATCTGTAAACGCACAACTAAAACGCACAAATAAATAAAAAGTGCACAAGTGCCAAAAAAAAACTCTGTGAGGTTATATGGACCCCTTATGCCCCATACACACGGTCGGATTTTCCGACGGAAAATGTCCTATCGGACCATGTTGTTGGAAATTCTGGCCGTTTGTGGGCTCCATCGGACTTTTTCCGTTGGAATTTCCGACGGAAAAAGTTTGAGATCCTGATCTCAAATTTTCCGACAACAAAGTCCTATCGGACTTTTTCCGATCGTGTGTAGCGAATTCCGACGGACAAAGTGCCACGCATGCTCAGATCACATTACAAGACCAAAGCTATTGGCTACTAGCCTCTACCTAGTCCCGTCGTAGGCAACAAACGTCACCACGTTCAGGATGATCGGATTTTCCGACAACTTTGTCCGACCATGTGTATGCAACACCAGTGTCGGACAAAATCCGTCGGAAAAAATCTGACGGATTTTGTGGTCGGAAATTCCGACCGTGTGTACGGGGCATTAGAGTTGCAAGGTGCCATGCACAATAACACACCAAGAAATAAAGTATCAATAATAATATTAGATGAAAAAAGTGCTAAATGCATACATATGTGATAGCACACATGTATAAATTGGAAGGCCGGTGTGCTGGCCTGAAGTTATGGGAGGAGCCCGGAGGGTATTTAACCATCCCACTTCCTGCCTGTCTTTGTCGGTTTCCTGTGTGAGATATCTGATACGTCAGATATAAAGGGCCGACTGGTTCGAGACAAGCGCTGTTTGTGACCGGTTCGTGAGCTCCGTTTCGTTTGTCCGTCTCCGTGTGTTGTTGCGGTCCCATGTTCCATGTTCGTGAGTCGTGTTGTTCCCTACGTGTCGCACTCGTGTTACCGAGTCGCAGGTACCGTACAACGAGTCTGGTTCGGCTGTCGCAGGTAGGGCTTCGGCTCCCATGTTTTACGTTCTCATGCACTGTCTGTCATGTCACTAAACTGTGGTATGCGTAGCTCATGAACGCACAGCTTGTCTCGAAACACCAAGACATTCACCCGCATGTTTTTGGTTGTACACGATCGGGAGCTACCAAGTGGCATGCACAACTATAGCCACTTGCCGCGACACTCCGACCAATGCCGCATCCGGCGCTCGGGCGTTACCCCACGCGGTCGGGTCACGCAGTATTTGAATCGTTCAAACATTGCCGACTCATGGATGCCGTTCGCACTCGCCGGGCATCATTCATGTCATGTCACATCGTTTAAGTCATTTGTGTCAGCGAACGTGTCGCATTCCAATGCACTGATTTGTCTCGGGGTGCCCCAGATTACGGCCTCATTTCTGTACATGCTCCAGAGATTGGCTCACCGTTCGTACGGATGCGGGCTCGAGTCTAGTCTTTTTCATGGTTTCGGTCACTTATTACGTTTCGGCCCGAATCCGGTCGCATCCGAGATGCAACGATTCGCACCGGTTCACCTAGCTGCCCGGCCTCATTTATATACATGCTCAAGAGACAGGTTCAGTTAGAAGTTGCCTCGGTCGGTTGAATCTAGTCTTTGTCATGGCATCATTTCTGTCACTTATCACGTCGGGTTGGGTCCGATCGCATCCACAGATGCTCCGACCGGGTCGATCCGCGCGCCCAGCTGCTCGGCCTCATTTCGATACATGCGCCAGGGACAGAATCACATCGCAGGTTTCGATCGTTCTTGATTCTTGTCCTTGTCATGGTATATAATTTCTGTGTCACCGTACCACGCTCCGGCACAAATTTAGTCACTTCCCTGCACTAATTTGCGTCGGCGTGCCCTAGGCTGGCTTCATTTCAGCACATGCTCCAGAGACGGATTCAGTTGTCGATGGAAGCCTCAGTCGTTGATTCTACTCTTTGTCATGGCATCGTTCTGTCACCTATTACGTCCCGATTCGAATCCGGTCGCATCCGCAAGATGCACCGACCGATTCGATCCGGTGCGCCCAGCTGCTCGGCCTCATTTCAATACATGCGCCAGAGACAGATTCACTTCGAAGGTTCGGTTAGTTTGATTCTCGTCTTTGTCATGGTATATCATTTCTGTGTCACCTTACCACGCTCCGGCTCGAATTTAGTCACTTCCTCGCACTAATTTGCCCGGCGTGCCCCAGGCCGGCCTCATTTCAGTACATGCTCCAGAGTCCGATGGTGCTCAGTCGCTAGGCAAGTGGCATGGCGATCTGGGCTCTGTCATGGGAGTGCAATCAGTTTACCTCACGCAGTTGCGCTTGGATTCGAATGCTGTGGCGTCTATGATGCCACTATTCGGCCCAGCGTGTCCCAGGACCGGCCTCATTTCAGTACATGCTCCAGAGTCCATCGTGCTCAGTCGCTAAATAAGTGGCATGGCGATTTAGGCTCTGTCATGGGAGTTCATTCATGTCACCTCACCTAATTGCGCTCTGGTTCGAATTTCATGGCATCTACAATGTTGTCAATTCGTCCCGGTGTGCCCCAGGTGTTGGGCCTCAGTTCACCGTTGTCTCATTTTAGGACATGCTCCATAGTCCAGTTCGCACTCACTCGCAATGCGATACGACCGGGCCAGGCCTCTGTCATGAGAGTTTCATGTCATCAAAGGCAACATGTCGGTTCATTTGTTTGTTTTGTTGCCTGTCGTTTCATTCTATTTTTATTTAGGTTCATTCATTTCGTTATGGACTGGGATGTCGTGGACACCAATCTGTTCTGTCAGCACTTTGCGGGCCTACGGCCGCCACGGTGCGCCATGTACCAGTCAGCGACCCACACCGCCGTCTGGTGTGCCAACGCAGCCTCCGTCTACCAGGTTGACAACATGGCCACCACTAGTACGGGTCAGGGTCAGCAGGCCCCTGCACAAGGGCTGAAGATGGACGAACTAGGACGACTAGTGCGGACGGCAGGAGCAGCAGCAGTTTGCAACACTTATAGTTATGGCTCCTGCAGCTGTAGTCAGTGTCGTTTACTACTTGTATGTACCCTATGCTAGAGGGCGCACCCCAGGCTCCTATGTGAGGTCAAGCAGAGGAAGACATGACTAAGCCGGGTGAATCTCGTACGACGCGGCATCTAATCGACCTCACATCCCACGCCATCACTGGCCGTCTACCGCATCCAGGCATCTCAGACGGGTTCCACATCGGGCTCATCTCCCTGCCCCACACCACCCATGAGTGCAGGAACCTACGTTCGGCGCCCACAGAGGATCAAACCATCGACCAACTCCTCCAGACAGAATTAGACCGAGGACAGTTCTGTAAAAAAAAAAAAGGGGGGGGGGGGGAAGAAGACACATCCAATTTACAGCTTGTCAGCGTCTCACTCTTCCTCCAGTCTCGAACTCTCTCACTCAAGACATATCTGATGCCTTCGAGTGGTGGCCCATACGGCCCTCCCTTTGGCGCTGGCAGGGTGTTAAAGGAGGCACATCATTTTCGCTACCAAATCGACCTTCGGGTACAATAGTAGCCCTGGCTTGAATACGTTCGCGGAGACCCTCACGTGGGTCCTCCTGCGGAGGCACAGTGCCAGGAGGTTGCCCACTATCGGGACTTCTTCCTGCTGATGGAACCGCCCGGTAAAACCCCAGGGCATCTTAACGGGCTGCCACAGCAGTGGCAGACCTGGCCATGTGGGAGGAGTCCCTGTCTAACTGGATAGGCGTCTCACTCTTCATTCGCTCGGTGTTCCCCTGTCACCACGGGTGGTGACAGAGGCGGCGGCTTCCACAGGGTGTCGCCATTTTTGGCCATTTATGGTCTACAGCCCCCTGGCCTCCACAGGCACTGGCCACATCCGGCTTCGTCATAACGTCTGCCTCTTTAAGCTCTGCCCCATCATGGCAGCGGCTCACTTATGGGGCATCAGCTGCTCCGGACAGGTCATAGCGTTACAACCGACAACCTAGCCATAGCAGAGATCATCAGCTAGGCAGGTCCAAGTCCAGGCCCGTCATGCCCCTCCTTCATAGGCTTACAGGTGAGTTGATCCAGGGAACATCCAATTGCCTCTCGGGGGATCAGGAAGGAATTTTTTCCCGGCTGTGGCGAATTAGATCATGCTGTACTGGGTTTTTCACCTTCCTCTGGATCAACTGAGGGTGTAGGATTGTGTATATGGGATTGTATCGGGGGCGGGTCCAGAGTCTAGTCTCGGGAGGGGGAACTGCCAACTGTCCCTTCAGCGTCAGGCTAACATCCACTGTTCATCCGTTCCGGGCAAGCGCAACTTAGCAGCAGAGCCGCCTCCCCCCTTTTGGCTCGGCGTCCCTCTTCGGACAGATGCCTGGAGTCAGTTCCCGGTCTATCACTACCTCGGACTAGTCACGGCTGGCCCTGGTGTAACTCAGCACCTAACATTAGCTACCAACTTCGTCAGTGATTCACGCTCCGGCAATACCCGCAAGGCACCTCTTCAGAACCACAGTAACTGGTGCCCAGTCGCCACACTGAACCGGTCGGCCACACTTATGTCCGGTCAACCAGACATCAGCCCTCTTCTGCCTTCCCAGTGGAGTTACTCAACACGTCCCTGTTCATGGCACCTACCCGGATTCTCCTCAGCAGCCTACCCCTGAACCTCAATCGGTATTCCGGACTTTATCCGGGGCTACCACAACAACGTCCCGGCAGGGCATCCCGGTCCACATCATCTTGGATATAGGTTGATGGGGGTCAGCCTGCTTATCCCACTGTATACCTAATCCACATGTGGAATGGCCCAGGCGTTGGCCAAGCTTACCCAGTAATTCACACCGCCAATTAAGCTATTCCCTACCTGAAGGTTTTTGCCCCCTTATTTTGGTGTACCGTACGAGGGACCAAGGCACACTTTCAGGTCCATTTCATGTTGGTAAGTTTGTGTTAATCCTGTATGTCATCTTTACTCGTTTCGTCCGTAGGGCTCTAGACCATAAATAAAAGATTTATAAAAAAGGTGCATAAACCACACAAATGTCTCTTTATTATTAAAAAACAGTTCTTTGTGGCAGCCTGTCTTGGGCTGTGATAAGAAACACAAAATGTTGATTGATGTGAGACTCGATGCAGGTGATGTGATCTCCGGTGATCATACTATTGACATGCTTGTTACATCCAACCGTGGCTCTGAATCATGCATAGGTGAAATCCGGGAACCCCTTATGGTAATAAGCTCACCTCAGAGCGTGTGACCAGCTTTTACACTGAGTCAAAACACGCATATGAACCACTATAGGGTTCTCAGCTGTTTCACTGGATCAGTAGTGTCCTCAATGCAATAACGGTATTGCACTATTAGTCTTTTTCCTTTTTTCATGCGCCTCTGAGATCATTGCATTGAGGACACTACTGATCCAGTGAAACAGCTGAGAACCCTATAGTGGTTCATATGTGTGTTTTGACTCAGTGTAAAAGCTGGTCACACGCTCTGAGGTGAGCTTATTACCATAAGGGGTTCCCGGATTTCACCTATGCATGATTCAGAGCCACGATTGGATGTAACAAGCATGTCAATAGTATGATCACCGGAGATCACGTCACCTGCATCGAGTCTCACATCAATCAACATTTTGTGTTTCTTATCACAGCCCAAGACAGGCTGCCACAAAGAACTGTTTTTTTAATAATATAGAGATAGAAAAAAAGGGGTGAATACTGCGCTGTATATAATTAGATTAAAAGAGCTGCTGGCATTGCCAAAAGGTCGGTTGTAAGAAATTGGTGTGTATATTAATGCAGCGCTAGGAACAAACTAGAACTTTGGAAAGAAAAGTACTGTTGTAGTGAGTTTAAGCTTGATATCTTGTATGAGGGATATACAAATAAAAGGGGGAGGGAGAAGAGGAAGAGTATTATGGCGGGATGCCAACCTCTAATACCTTAAATGTATATAGATATAAAGCACAAAACCTTATATATAAAAACACATAAAATTAGCATAGATATATTATTTTTCAATAAAATAGCAATCGTGAGAGCTGAAAAAACAGGTATAAAAACACATGTGATAAAAATTGGTGGATAAAAATCAAATGGTTGTATACCGTGGTGGAAATATTGTGATGAATAAAATTAATTAATATTAGTGACAATATAAACTCAATAACTGTTGAGGTAGTGGGTGCTAGGTGAGAAAGCTATACATATAAGTGTATAGAAGTGAAGTCCATAACATTGATTGGTGATCAGGTGACTGACACTGTGGCAACAGATGGCTCTGTTCAGTGTGATGGTGGAGTGATGGTTGTCTGGTGGCTCTCGGGCCTAATGGAATGAGGCTTACTGGATGAATTGGACTTGAAAAGGCGTATGCCTCACAAGTCGCAAAAGCTTTAACGTTTAGGGACTGGCAAATCTCAGCTCCGCATGGTGACTCCAAAACTTTCTCAGGTACCGCATGGATCAGTGGTCAGCAGAAGGGTAGGTATCAGATGGGGAAATGAGCATCGAAGGTCCGTGTTGTCAAGCGTATAGTGTGGTCATATTAAAAGAAAAAAGCTTGCATAGCATAATACTGTTTGAAAACGTTTTTAATGTTGTGAAAACAGATTAAAAACACTCACATTTAGATGGTTAAAAACAGGCCTGTTAATAATATAGAGACACTTGTGTGGTTTATGGACCTTTTTTTATAAATCTTTTATTTATACATGTGTGCTATCACATATGTATGCATTTAGCACTTTTTTCATCTAATATTATTATTGATACTTTATTTCTTGGTGTGTTATTGTGCATGGCACCTTGTAACTTTAAGGGGTCCATATAACCTCACAGAGTTTTTTTGGCACTTGTGCACTTTATATTTATTTGTGCGTTTACAGGTTTTGTGCACATTATTTGTTTTTGCTATATTTTGCACTTGCACTTTACACCAGTTGTATGTTTACTATTTTACGCACATTATTATATTCTTGTGGATCTATAACTATAGATTAAGATACAGACTGCACTGACCCGGGCTCTGCGAAAAAAAAAAAAATACAACTGGCTTACCTCACTAGATTGCATGGCCAAATCGGTGCCAGACACTGGTTGCTTCAGATTTGCCTAAGAATGTATCCCTGATATTACTTTTCATGTTTTTCTTATACGTTCCACGAATGTATGTGTATACATGTTGATTGTATTGAGCGATTGCGCTCATGACAGTTTGAAATTCTTTGTAAACTATTATTTCCTGACTGACTCCATGGCAGCCTACGTATGGGTTAATCCCGCCTCTCATACCTCATAGGACCCCACTCCCATAAATCTTTGCTCCTAATCAGAGACCGTGTTCCTTTTTTGTCCTCCTCCTTAAGGACTGAAGTAGTAGTTCTTACCTCAAGGAGTCGTGAATCCGGGTCTGGTTCCTGTTGCAGCTGCACACATGATGAAGATTTGGTGTCTGGAGTCCATTAGCCCGGCTACTAGCAGGGTGGACATGGGGATGAAGAGCGTTGCCTGAAGAGCTTACTATCTAGCCACTGGCTGGAAAGCGGCAGTATGGCCATTCGTCCTAGCTACTAGCGGGAGGCCTTTTCCCTGAATAATCCCCCAGTGACGTGCCTGTGGACGGGAGCCAGGTCGGGTGGTCGGCGTGCTGGAGCGGTAACGTATGGCAGCCTGTTTTTGTTTGTTGTATGTACCATTTCCGGGTGTATGGCGGCTGGAGCGCATCTGCGTCCCAGACCGCCGCTTTCCTGTACTGCGCAGCCGCATAGTCTCGGTTGGGATCGAGGCTTGGTCGGTGCATGCGCAGTACAGACGAATGGCGGCGTTCTCGCATGGGCAAGAGCGCCGTGGGGGTGACGCTGACGGCGTTGTGATGTCATTCAGGCGGCAGATTTGAATGCCTGTCAGATTTAGACAGGCTTGCTGCCTGCATCCAAACAAACGCTGTGACGCTGTTTTCTCTGCTTTACTGAGGTAAGAGGCTTGATGCCTTATCCCCTATTGATTTAACAGATGTCTATGCTATGCATAGGAAAAATGACTTTGGCAAATTGATTTATTATTTAAAAAAAAATAAATAAATAAATAATAATAATAATAATAAAATTAATGGATTTTAGTAAATGTTTTTTACTATGGATATTGTTGCAGCCTGTCCGAATTGTGACTATGGATGTTTCGTCGCCCCCTTGTGGCCAGCCTTTACGCCGCAGGTAGGGATAAATTTGGTTTTCTTTCTGCCTGTGTTGGTTGGTATAGGGTATATTTTTAAGGGAATTTCTTTCTCCTTATTATCTATTTTAGCCCTTCTATTACGGATCTTCGTCCTTCAGCACGCAAAGATAATACACATTCTGGGTCAAGACATGACCGTTCTAGGTCCAGTTCTGGACGCCCTAAGTCCTCCTCCAGACACCACTCTGACAAGTCAAGGTCGGGGTCTCGGCACTATTCCCACTACCATTCTGGTCGCTCGAAAGGAAGATCCTGTTGGGGATGTAGAGCGAAAGTGCCAGGAGATAAATCGCTATGCGATTTATGTTTCCCAAGCTGCAAAAGAAAGGGATGCTAAAGACCGGCAAGTAGAGGCCTTGGTCAGGATGGGTGTTCAGGAATCCTTGAATAAATCAGATTCCGCCCATGCAGCTATACCTCCCTCTGCACCAACTTCAGTGGTTGAGGTGGAAGACCTTGAAGCTCCAGGTCCCTCCCGTGACAATTTCTCTTTCAGCGGATCTTCAGACAGCGAAGCTGAAGTGGAGGATCCCAGTGCAGGATTAGACTTTCCCAGGTCCATCATCTGGTGAGGGCAGTGAAGGATGCACTGAGGTGGGAGGAGCCAGTGGAAGCACCCTCTAAACAGAGGAAATACGTTAAGCATCTTAAAAAAGAGTGCTCAAATTTCCTTTCCTGGGTGAACTTGGAGAATTTATCTCGGATTTCGGAGCAAAGTGGAGAGAAAGAATTCTCTTATCTCTAAAGTGGCCAGAATGTATCCGTTTAAAGGTGAGGAAGTTAAGCACCTGGAGTCTGCTCCTCTTATTGATGCCGCCTTGATGAGGCTGGTAAGACATGTCACGCTCCCACTGGAAGACACCATCTCTTTCAAGGATGGTCTTGAGAGGGAAATTGATACGGATTTGAAGCATATATACATTACGGCTGGGACGGCCTGTAAGCCAGCATTGGCCTTGGCAGCATTATCCAAAGCAATGGAGTGTTAGATGGATGATATGGGTGCAACCTTGGGAAGTATGTCCGAAAAAGCCCTCAAGAGCTCTCCAATATGCGAGATGAAAAGGGCATGTGTCATGCGGTCTTCCATTACAGCTAAACAGCTTTATGGCTACTCCCTTGGGTGGCGGATCCGGCCTCTAAACAGGCCTGGTGCAAAATTCCCTTTGAGGGTTCTTCTGTTTTTTTGGAATAAGCTTGATTCAGCCATCACTCGTGCTACTGGTGGGAAGTCTGGATTCTTACCCCAGGACCGCCGTCTGTTTGCCCAGAAGAGAGTCCAGTCCAGGTCAGACCCGGAACGTGCTAGGGATGCACGGCGTTACAGACCGGGTCGGGAATTTAGGAGGAACTGGAGGAGAAACCAGTCTTCTGGCCAGAAGCCTTCAAAATCTACATCTTCTGGGAGCCGCGAAGCGGCAAAGTCTTTTTGATATAGCGCCTGTTCAGGCGGAGCAAGTAGGGGCTCGTTTACTACGCTTCTGCCACGTCTGGGCAGCCTTGATACAAGACTACTGGGTCATAAAGACAGTCTCTCTAGGACATGCCTGGGTGTTCAACAATCCACCCATACATCGTTTCGTTCCCACAAGCCTTCCTTTGTCGGAAGAGAAGAGAGAGGTTCTATTGACCTACATGGACTCCCTTATCACCCAAGGTGCCGCCATTCCAGTCCCGTCCGAGGAAAAGTTTTAGGGATTTACTCCCCCCTCTTTATGATTCTCAAAAAGAGTGGTTCCTGGAGGCCGGTTATCGGCCTGACTTACCTAAACTAACTCCTTTATAAAAAAGGGAAAGTTCAAGATGGAGACATTGCTGACCTTTCGACAGACAGCGTACTTCCATGTACCAATAGTGAAGGACTTTCAAAAATATCTCCGATTCTCGGTGGGTCAAAAACACCTCCAATTCATATGTCTCCCGTTCGGGCTTACGACATCGCCGCAGGTGTTTTCCAAGCTCTTACTGGCGGTGGTCGCCTTGATCGGAGTCCGAGGTATTCGATTACACATTACCTCGACGACCTACTCCTATTGTCTCAGGACAGAAAACAACTACTGTCACACCGGGAGCAAGTCATATATACCCTGACAGAATTCAGCTGGCTTTTGAATCAAGAAAAAAGTCATCTGGAGCCAACCCAGTCCCTAGTTTTCCTAGGGGCACAGTTCAACACAGTAAAGAGCATGATCTCTCTTCCTCTAGAGAAGATCCCAGTAGTCCGGGACAGGATTCATCTGGCAATGTCAGCTCCTCTTCTCAGGTCCTCCCAGTGCTTCAGGATAATAGGCACCATGGTGGCAACAGCCCTCATGGTAAAATGGGCGCAATGGAGGATGCGGCCCTTTCAGAAAGGATTCCTTCAACAATGGAATCCAAGTCTACAGGATCACTGGATCCGGATAACTCCCTCCATGCGGGAGAGTCTCCCTTGGCGGTTGCAACGAAGGAATCTTCTCAACTGCCATTCAATAGCTCCAGTTTCCTGGATAACAGTAACAACAGATGCCAGCAGCAGAGTCTGGGGTGCTCTATGTCGGTCGGAGGTAGCCCAGGGCAGGTGGGATTTTCCTGCCCAGGGGGTGGTCTCGGACATATTGGAGATTTGAGCTGCCTTCCAGGCCCATCTGGTTTTTCTCCATCTGATATCGGGAGCCTGAGTCTTCATGAGATTGGACAATACGACGGCGGTGTCGTACATCAAAAGACAGGGGGCACTCGCAGTCTCTCCCTTTTGAAGGAAGTGAATCCAATTATGTCCTGGGCTCAGGCAAACTTGAAGGACCTGACGGCAGTATATCTTCCTGGGGTCCAAAAATGTCCAGGCGGATTTTCTGTCAAGAACCTCCTTGAACAACGAGTGGTCTCTCCACTCGGAAGTCTTCGACTGGATCCTGTCATTGGGAATGGTTCCGGAAGTGGACCTGTCTGCATCTTCTTGCAATGCCAAGATGAGGAATTATTATACCAGGTATCGCTGTCCCCAAGCCATGGGGTGGATGCTCTCACGGATCAGTGGAATTTCCACATAGCCTATGCCTTTCCACCAGTTCCGATCAGTCTTCGGTTCCTTGAAATAGATTGAACTCAATTCTCAAGACACATGTTGGTTGCCATCATCCCCATAACTGGTATAAGAAAGAACCTCTAAAGGTGGGACTATACCGGCAACTCGATAAACCATAAGGCTACATAAGATAATTTTTTGAATTTATTTAGCAAAAATAGAAAAACATACAAATATTTTTAGAAAAAGTTTTTTAAAAAACAATATGACAAATGGTACAAAATGATATGCATATCTGAAGTAGGTGAAGGTAAAGAATTCCGACGCGTTTCCAAATGGCTGAAAGTATGCCTATCTTCCTCAGGGAATTATAGTCACCATCTACAGAATATCAAAACATGTCAATTATAAAAAAGAAGAAAAGAAAAGAAAACTTCCATACCCCATTTAGCATGGAGTGAACAAGCATATATTGCATAAGAGTATACAAAAATACTCAATATGTATAAATATTACACTATGAATGATACACTTACATAGTCATATATAACATCACATGTATAGCATTGCCTCCCATTCATTTTCCGTGGAGAAATGGTGTCCAAATGCTGGCAAAGGACCAAGGTCCCATTCCCTCACTCTCTACAAGACGGTACGGATAAGAAATTCTTTTCCATATATCAAATGGCATAGAGACCTAAAAGACCATCAATGGAGAAAACAGGGAGTGTATAAAAAACCTGGATAGAGTTAATTAAAGAGAACATGGTTAAATTGGGAAAAAAGACTCCCAAGATAAAACCCATTTGTCCCATATAACTCACCATGGAATCTATGATGAAGAGATCCAAGGTGGAGAAGTTCCAGGAGAAAAACTCCCAAGATATCCCAGCGGTGGAGAGGAGTTCACACAGCCCAATGCTGTGGAGCGGAATGACGCCATATACCATCTCAAGCGCCCTTTTGTAGATGGAAAATCCCTGTCCCGCCCCAGTGGGTGTATCCAGATGACGTCAGACGCAATAGCGTCCGGCGTCATCACATATGAACCCGCCCCTTGGGCTGCGTCCTATCCCTGATAGACAGGGAAGAAGATCCAGGCAAGATGGACAATGTGGATGGGTGCGTGCGCACATCATACTCTACGCTCCAGGGAGCGCCGCGCACAAGATGTCAAAAGACGTTCCTGCCTAAAACAGCAACATCGCGCATAGAAATGTGCGCATGCGCGATGTGGAAAACCCCGCCAGAGATGGTCTGTCTGTAGCGCAGGCTCCTAATATAAGGTGCACATGCGCAGGGTGATCTGTCTGGGGGAAGGTCTAGAGCTGCCCGGAGCGCAGGTGACCGCGCAGGTCACCCCAAAACCACAACCATCCCCTCTTGTCCAAGGCTGGACAGTGAGGATGGAGCATGGAAAAGGAGACAACTGGAAAATGAATCCCCCAAATCCCCAGAGGAAACGGAAATTATTCCGCGCCAGAATGTAATGATATGGGGGTGGGGGATCTAGGCTGGGAGGGAATTGATGTTTATATGGGGGTAAAAGAATAAGGGGGTGACCCCCCATCCAAAGCGCCATCGCCTGATAGGGGCCCAGGCTGGTTGGTGGGTAAGGTCCTCCCCCAATCCCCCAAAGCAAAACAATCTGAAGGACTAAAACTACTGGCAAGACAAAAAATGGGGAACAAAAATCCGGGCTCCAGAAATATAATTCCTGAAGCCCAGAATAACCCCTACCCCCAAAAGATCCAAGATAACCTCTAAGCCATCAAAGATGAAAAATAGAGGAACTGTCCCCCTAAAAATGTAAAATCCCGTGATACCCGTAATCATGGGATAGGGAGACTATGGGTCTATTGGGGTTGAGATGCCAGGTACAGAGTGAGGGGAGGACACTTGGAAACTCCTGCCAAGCAAAGAATTGAGACATCTATATTTCTCTGATTCGGTGAATGAAATTCCCCGGAGGCAAAACCATTTACAATTATAGAATCAAAACATACATAAACAATGTACAGATGTTGTCCAATGTGGACAAGTATAAAAAACCCCATAGCTGAACCATCCACCCAATCCAGTAAATTCCTAAAGATAGAGACAGAGAATATAAAGGGAAGCCCCCCTGAAAATGAGGGACTAACAGATAAAGAAATGAGTAGAGAAGGAGTTATTTGAATCGTAATTGTTGTTCTAAAATGGTTGGATAGAGAGGGCCTAAGGTCATCTCCAACAACATTTCAGTCAGTTTTTCCCGAGCTATAGCCATCCAAAAATGGTCTGAAGCTTTCCACCTCGTTTAAACCTGGTGGGGTGGTTGCCTTCAAGGTTCTAATCCAACGCATTTCCCGTTGAAGAAGAACCTTGTTCCAATCTCCTCCTCTAATTGGAATGTGCAATCTGTCAAGGACCGTGAAATTTACTTTCGGCAATCTATAGTTATGTTTCTTGGCTATGTGGCGCCCCAGGGGCAAATATAGATTGCAGATCTTCATGTCATGCATGTGTTTTTCAACTCTTTTGCATAGTTTTTGTCTGGTCTTGCCTACATAAAAGGAACCACACTGACACTGCATGAGGTACACCACCCCCTGAGTCTGGCAGGAAGCGTAGTGTCTCAGGGAGAAGTCTACCCTATTTGGCAGCGTCAGTGTGGTCCTTTGTCCAATGACTGAGCATTGGGCACAATTTCCACATGGGAAAGTTCCAAAGTTTCTGCATGGATCCCTTCTAGAAATTCCTTTATATTCACTTTGAGTGACTAGGTTACCAATTGAAACCGTCTTTCTATAAGTGATCAGAGGACGGGGTGAGACCAAGGTGCCCACTACTGGATCATCTGTGAGGATTGACCAATTCTTGTTGATGATTTTGCGGATCCTCTCATGCTCATTTGAGAACCGCAGTATTATACGAATATTATCATCAACATTCTTTTTCTTCTTTTTAAATAGAAGGTCTTTCCTAGTGAGAGCCTTGACCCTATTAAAGGCTTTTTTAAGGCATGTTTTAGTATACCCTCTATCTAATAGTCTTAGGGTTAAACCATCACTTTCCCTCTGGAAGTCCTCTTCCTCCGTGCAATTCCTTCTGATCCGGAGGAATTGACTGAAGGGGATAGATCTTTTCAGTGGGGGTGGATGAAAACTGTCTGCATGAAGCAGGGTGTTACCGGCAGTTTACTTCCGGAACAACCTACTTGTTAGATTTCCGTTAGGGGCTTTTTTAATACAGATGTCCAAGAAGTGCGTCTCGCTATGGTCAAAACTCATAGTAAAAAACAAGTTGTAAGTATTGTCATTCATAAGCTCCAGACATTCCAAGAGTTGTCTCTCGGAGCCGTCCCAAATAATAAAAACATCGTCGATGTACCTCTGCCACATTAAAATGTGGCAAGTGTACATCGACGCATGTTCACTGGCCAAAAAATCTTTTTCCCACTCTCCCACCCCACCCACAAGGAAAAAGATTCTAACAAGTAGGTTGTTCCGGAAGGAAACTGCCGGTAACACCCTGCTTCATGCAGACAGTTTTCATCCACCCCCACTGAAAAGATCTATCCCCTTCAGTCAATTCCTCCGGATCAGAAGGAATTGCACGGAGGAAGAGGACTTCCAGAGGGAAAGTGATGGTTTAACCCTAAGACTATTAGATAGAGGGTATACTAAAACATGCCTTAAAAAAGCCTTTAATAGGGTCAAGGCTCTCACCAGGAAAGACCTTCTATTTAAAAAGAAGAAAAAGAATGTTGATGATAATATTCGTATAATACTGCGGTTCTCAAATGAGCATGAGAGGATCCGCAAAATCATCAACAAGAATTGGTCAATCCTCACAGATGATCCAGTAGTGGGCACCTTGGTCTCACCCCGTCCTCTGATCACTTATAGAAAGACGGTTTCAATTGGTAACCTAGTCACTCAAAGTGAATATAAAGGAATTTCTAGAAGGGATCCATGCAGAAACTTTGGAACTTTCCCATGTGGAAATTGTGCCCAATGCTCAGTCATTGGACAAAGGACCACACTGACGCTGCCATATGGGGTAGACTTCTCCCTGAGACACTACGCTTCCTGCCAGACTCAGGGGGTGGTGTACCTCATGCAGTGTCAGTGTGGTTCCTTTTATGTAGGCAAGACCAGACAAAAACTATGCAAAAGAGTTGAAAAACACATGCATGACATGAAGATCTGCAGAGGCCGGAAGCGTTAGGTTGTCCAAGTTCAGCAATTGCTACCCTGCTGAACGCTAGATGGCAAGGTACAAATAAAGTTTACCAGAGAATTTGATCTAAGTTTATGGACTATGTCTCCCCTTCCGGGGGTTCCTGTAGTAATCCAGAAATAAAGGATGTACTAGGATTTCTCCAGACAGGGTTGGATCTCCCTTTGTCTGTAAACTCCCTGCAAGTTCAAGTTTCGGCAATATCTGCTTTTACTGGTATTTCCTGGACAAGGAATCCTCTTACCAGACAATTTTTCAGAGGAGTATCAAGGCTTAGGCCCCAGAGAAAACCAAGGTTCTCTAAATGGGATCTTCCTCTTGTGCTAGCTTTTTTCTCAGAAGATTCTTTCCAACGGATGGATGAACTGTCCATGAAGGACATTTCCCTTAAAACAGCCTTTCTAGTAGCCATAACAGAGGCTAAAAGAGTGTCGAAAATCAGTGCTCTAGGTTCTAAAGAGCCTTTCCTTACCTTCTTCCCTGATCGGGTAGTTCTGGTTCCAATGCTAGGATCAGATCCTAAAGTATCATCAGTGTTTCATGAGAACCAGGAAATTGTTCTCCCAACCTTTCAGTCAGAGGATTCTTCAACTAACCATCCTTTGGATGTCGGTGAGGTCTTGAAAAGCTACTTAGAAGCTACTGCACCTTTCAGAAGATCAGATCATCTGTTTGTCTACTTCTATGGGAAGAACAGGGGCTTGCGTGCTTCCTCTAGAACTATTGCAAGTTGGATCGTCCAGGCTATCCAAAGGGCATATGCAGCTAAAGGACTGGTTCCTCCAGAAACAGTGACTGCTCATTCTACCAGGAGTATGTCAACATCATGGGCGGCCTCCCGACACGTATCGGCAGAGGTGATCTGCAAAGCAGCCTCTTGGTCGTCAATAAACACTTTCATGAGGCATTATTGTGTTGAGCCATCGGCTCTTTCCTCTGTGAATTTTGGTTTAAATGTTTTATCTGTTTGAACGGGGCCAATTAAGCCTTTCTCTGTTGAACCAGCAATTTGTGCCCACCCGAGTCTGTATGGCTAGTTATTTCCCATACGTAGGCTGCCATGGAGTCAGTCAGGAAAACGGAAAATTTATATCAAATACTTACCGTAATTTTCCTTTCCTGATGGACTCCATGGCAGCCGGAGTCTCCCTCCCATTTGCTGGAGTAGGCTAAGTTATGGAACACAGTCTCTGATTAGGAGCAAAGATTTATGGGAGTGGGGTCCTATGAGGTATGAGAGGCGGGATTAACCCATACGTAGGCTGCCATGGAGCCCATCAGGAAAGGAAAATTACGGAAAGTATTTGATATAAATTTTCCGTTTTTTCTCAATAAACATTTTTAATGGAAAAAAAAAAAAAAAAAGATACAGATTATCTAGTGCTTAGACATTCCAGCGCAGCGTATATTTAATTTTGTTATAAAAAAATTTGCCTCCTTGTATATCACTGCTTAAAAGTAGGATTGTTTTATGTAAACCACAGAGAAGTTTTGATTTCCTGAAGCACATAAATCACAGGAGATAATCGTTTCGGTTTACAGAGAAATGAAGTTTCAGTTCCTGAAATATACGCGATCACAGTTACATTTGTTTTTATTTTAGTTTGTGACTGAGCATGCCCAATTCTAAGATATGAAAATAAAGGTCAAGCCCAGACATATACGTCAACCAATCATATCTAGGGGAGGTGGCCTGGTCAGGCTTGTAAAGGTATATTATTGCAAGTTTATCAATTGTCAATAGGACAAGTCAGATATGTGCCGATCAGGCTGACCTTTATGTATGTTGTCCCACCGCACGGGTCATAGAGGTCAGAACCAATAGGCAAATATCTGTCCTTTTGTTGTAACTTGTCTCCTCGTACGAGAACACACTTCTTAACTTGATCCTGAGTGCGGTCTAAGGGGAATTTCCCTCACACATTGTACTGCTGTGGCTAGAGATATCAGACTGGTTGCTTTGTTATCATTGTATTCCAGTACAGCCACCCAGTGTCTCTGATCACTCGCCACAGCAATACAATGTCACCACACCAGTGCAGCCATCAACAGTGTCCCTGATCACCATAACACCAGTCCCAGTGTCACCACACCAGTGCAGCCATCAACAGTGTCCCTGATCACCATAACACCAGTCCCAGTGTCACCAGACCAGTGCAGCCATCAACAGTGTCCCTGATCACCATAACACCAGTCCTAGTGTCATCAGACCAGTGTAGCCGTCAACAGTGTCCCTGATCACCATAACACCAGTCCTAGTGTCATCAGACCAGTGTAGCCGTCAACAGTGTCCCTGATCACCATAACACCAGTCCCAGTGTCATCAGACCAGTGTAGCCATTAACAGTGTCCCTGATCACCATAACACCAATCCCAGTGTCATCAGACCAGTATAGCCATCAACAGTGTCCCTGATCACCATAACACCAGTCCCAGTGTCATCAGACCAGTGTAGCCGTCAACAGTGTCCCTGGTCCCTGATCACCATAACACCAGTCCCAGTGTCATCAGACCAGTATAGCCATCAACAGTGTCCCTGATCACCATAACACCAGTCCCAGTGTCATCAGACCAGTGTAGCCATCAACAGCGCTACCATATACCACTGCACCAGTCTCAGTGTCATCAGACCAGTGTAGCCATAAACAGTATTAACATAACCGTATAACACCACACCAGTCCCAATGTCACCAGAGCAGTGCAGCCAGTCACAGTGTCCCTGATCACAGTACACCAGTCCCAGTGTCATCAGACCAGTGTGACCATCAACTGTGTTCCCAATCACCAACACACCAGTCCATAGGTGTGAGCAGCCCATTGCATTAGGGTGTGTACCCCAAAGCGCAAACACTGATCTGTGTGTGTATATATTGTGTATATATATATATATATATATATATATAGCAGTAGGGTAATTGATAGTGTCAGTAGAGCAGAGGTTGGTGTCAGTAGGGCAGAGATTAGTGTTAGTAGTTTATTTTTATTATATTTTTATTATTACCTTTTTTTTATTATTTTTACAACATTTTTTTGCAATCATTTATTATTTTATTTTTTTTACAATCTTTTACGAGCCCCATTGGGGGTCTTTGGTGAAATATCAGGGGTCTAAACCAGCCCCCAATGTCTCACTTTTGAGAGATTCCCCAGTCCCTTTCTTCAGCAGCCAAGCAGCAGGGGAATCTGTGCAGCACAGGGTGATTAGAGTGTGTCCAGGCACACCTGGCACACCCTGTGCACATGCCTATGCACCAGTCCCAGTGTCACCAGACCAGTGAAAGTCAGTAACAGTGTTCCAGATCACCACCACACCAGTCCCAGTGTCACCAGACCAGTGAAAGTCAGCAACAGTGTTCCCGATCACCACCACACCCGTACAGTGTAACAAAGTCTATCAATCACCTTCATTACACTCATCCTGTCGGGTATTTCTGTACACTGTGATGATACATTAGCGCAGCAGAAAGGATTCCTCCAATAACTGTTCTGTTGGGGAATCAGGTGAATTTCTTCTAACTTGTGGTTGAAGGAAAGCAAATTGTATAATCTGTGGCCTGCCTTAGAGGAGAGCACACTGCTGCCTGTTCCATAGAAACTTAGAAAAGTACCTGCAGAAAAAAGAAGTGAGAACCCTTCAGGATACGGAGAACCGGTCATACAGGACAGACACACCCTGAAAGATTAACGAGATACTGAGAGGAATGTGACAAATCAATACACAGCAAACAAGCAATGCAGGGGGAGAATGAGGGGAGTTGGAGCTTCAGTGAGACTTCCTCTGGTGAAGAGTGAATGGTAACAAGCCCTGAGCAGAGCGCCCCCAACAGGTGACACATGGGAAGTGCGGGCTCCTTACATTTGTCTCATTGCATGCTCTGGATCCAGGGATGTTACTAGGAATGTAGAAGACCAGGGGGGGGTAAAAATGTGACACAATGACCAGTGGTTGTAGACAAACCAATGGGAGAGAATACAGGGACATAAATAAAACCGAGTCTCCTGGTACTCAGAAGTTATACTTTAATTTCTGGGCCATCTGCAAGAGTCTGACAGACATGAATACTCCTCATCATCAATATTTTCTATCTAATATTCCCCACCCAAATCCCCCCTTAAAACATCAATTCCCTCTTTTCCAAATCCCCCTCCAATCAAATTATTTCCTCTGACCAAATCCCACCTTCCATCAGAAATCCTCTCCCTAACCAAATCCCCCCCCCCCCCCCCCCCAGAAAACATCCTCACCCTCTGTCCATATTCCTTCCCAGCACAAATATTTATCCCTCACCCAGATCCCCCCTCCCAGCATCAATCCCCCAAATCCCTTCTTCAGCACAAATCTTCTCCTCCCTCCAAGCATTAATACTGCCCTCTGAAATTCCTCTTCCCAGCACAAATCTTTGTCCCACACCCAAATCTCTCATGCCAGCACAAATAATCTACCCCTTAAAGTCCCAACTCCCAGCACAAATCTTTTCCCCCTCAAAATCCCTTCTCCACGCAGAAATCTTTGTCCACTAACCAAATCATCCTTCCCAGTACAAATCCTTTCCTCAAATCCTCTTTCCAACACAAATCTTTGTCTTGTGTGCAAATCCCCTCCCCAATACCACCTAAAGTCTCTCCTCTATACACACCCCCCCCCCTTATGCCCCTTTCAGCACAAATCATATGTCCCCCAAATATCACCTCCAGACACAAATACTCTATCCTTCAAATCACCCCTCCCAGCACAAATCCGCTTCTCCCTATCTCCCCTCCCATCACAAATAATCTTCCCACAAATCCCCCTCCCATCACAAATTCTCTCCCACCAAAAAACTGTTTGCCCTTTTCCCAGCAACAATTTTTTTTTTATTCCAATAAGTTTTTATTGAATTTTGTCAGAAAAGGTACAAAGTATACCGTGAATATAGTATAACACAATAACAAGATAATAAAAACATAATAAAAGTAGCATCTGCTCTTATATTTAACCGACCAATTTGTAGGCACCTATACAATGCATATATTGGTGAGTTTCTTATTAGAATGATTCAAGACAATGTCCACTGTCTTTTTATTGTAAGAGGGTGAATCTCCCCCTCCGACACCCCTTCTGGGGTCACACTGTGTCCTGGGAGGGGAGATTCTGTATCCCTCCTGATGCACATGTGTTAGTATCAGACATTTGTAGTGCTTACTGATTTACCCATCTTAGTTAGGTTTTGGTTATTGCTTTGAGCAAGAAAATAAAAATCAGAAATGTACCGTATTTATACGCCGATACACCCAAATAAATGACAAAAATCGGTTGCGGCGCCGAAAAAATGGCGACCGCGGCCGAAAAAGGCCGAACCGCGGCCGAAAAAGGCCGGAAAAAGCTGAAGCGCGGCCGAAAAAGACCGAAGCCGGCTGTTCAGCTCCGCTCGTAGTCCCGCCTCCCTGCGCTCGCTCCGGAAACAGCAGGGAGGCGGGACTCCAAGCAGAGCTGACCAGTCGGCTCGGTCTTTTTCGGCCGCACTTCGGCCTTTTACGGCCGCGGTTCGGTCTTTTTCGGCCGCGCATGCGCGGTTTGTCATGCGGCGGGAATTTTAAACGCGGGCAAACTGCAAATGACACTAGCAAGCTGCAAATGACGCTGGGCAAGCTACAAATGACGCTGGGCAAGCTACAAATGACGCTGGGCAAGCTACAAATGACGCTGGGCAAGCTACAAATGACGCTGAGCAAGCTACAAATGACGCTGGGAAAGGCTGAAAATGACGCTGGGAAAGCTGCAAATGACACTGACAAGCTGCAAATGACGCTTAAATGTAAGTTTTTTTTTTCCCTAAACTTCTCTCCTAAAACTTTTTTTCCTTAAAATTCCCTCCTAAACTTGGGGTGCGTGTTATACGCCGGTGCGTGTTATACGCCGATAAATACGGTATATATTCAAAATACGGTACTTGTATACCTAGATTGCATGGTAGCGCTTAATAGTAATCTTCCACTAATCTAAAGTAGTAGCTTGCATTAGCAAAATACCATGTGATTCTAAAGTTATATGCAAGACGTGTTACAGTCGTGTATACAAATATATCAAACTTCCACCACGTGATAAGTGAATATCTTTAAATAGTGAAACAATATATGCATATGCAACCTATATAAAAAAAATAAAAAATTCAAAAAATTCAAAAATGTGTGTCACAAAAGTTCTTATTGTGTCAGAGAGAAAATGTGCAAAATTTAACCAAAGTCCTTTGAAATGGCAAAAAAAAAATCCTTAAAAGTGCTTAATCAGTCTTCTTAACCACTTCAGCACCGGACCAATTGGCAGCCAAAGGACCAGGCCCCTTTTTTTGCGATTCAGCACTGCGTCGCTTTAACTGACAATTGCGCGGTCGTGCGACGTAGCTCCAAAACAAAATTGGCGTCCTTTTTTTCCCATAAATAGAGCTTTCTTTTGGTGGTATTTGATCGCCCCTGCGGTTTTTATTTTTTGCGCTATAAACAAAAATAGAGCGACAATTTTGAAAAAAATGCAATATTTTTTGCTATTTGCTATAATAAATATCCCCAAAAAATATATAAAAAAACTTTTTTTTTTTTTCTCAGTTTAGGCCGATACGTATTCTTCTACATATTTTTGGTAAAAAAAAAATCACAATTGGCGATTATTGATTGGTTTGCGCAAAAGTTATAGCGTTTAAAAAATAGTAATAGTTTTATAGCATTTTTATTAATATTTTTTTTTTTTTACTAGTAATGGCGATCAGCGATTTTTATTGTGACTGCGACATTATGGCGGACACATCGGACATTTTTGACACATTTTTGGGACCATTGTCATTTATACAGCAATCAGTGCTATTTAAATGCATTGATTCCTGTATAAATGACAGTTGTAGTGAAAGAGTTAACCACTAGGGGGAGGGGAGGGGTTATGGGCTCTGACGTGTGTTGTGTTTTTTTACATTAGGGGGCGGGGCTGACGTCTGACGTCATTTATCGGCTTTCCCGCTTTCCCGATCTTCAGCTCCGTAACCCGATCGCGGGACACCTGCGGCGATCGGGTCCGCTGGTCCCGCGGCCGGGGGCACGGAGCTCCCGACCGGGTGGCGAGAGCGCCGCTGCCGGCGCGCACGCGACCCACGGGCAGGCATTTAAAGGGCCACGTACAGGTACGTGGTTTTGCCTGCCCGTGCCATTCTGCTGACGTATATATGCAGTGGGCGGTCGGGAAGCGGTTAATCTTCCACCACACCACTGTGTTCACTGTATCCTCTCCCATAAGAATCTCACTCACCAGATCCTGGTGCTCGCACTTTCGTGACAAGCAAACACGCTTATAAGATCTCAAACAGTAGTCCGGTGATTCCTCCACACTATCCAATATGTGATGTAGTGATTTTCCACATGTAAACGAAAAAAGTTCTCCAATAGTGTAATCCAATAAAACCACTTTATTAAAACCACACAACACAAAAAAGCTTCAACCAGTTCACTCACATTTTTTAAAATAAAAACCAGCAAAAGTGAATTAATAATCTCCACAGCAAGCTCCACTTTAAAATGTCACAATCACAAAACCGATCTGTAGTCGCGGCGGACTCAAGGTCTAATAATATCTCCTTTATCTCACCCTCTCCTCACTGCTCAGACCGCAGAATAGCTAGACGTTCTCCTGTTTGAAATTTGGCGATGTTAGTGCTTCAGACAGGAGCCTCAGACGACGTCCTATGACGAAGCGCGTAAGGCGGGTCTAACTTGGTACGCAACACGTCACTTCCGGCCCACTGCCGCTTCCGGTTTTTAGCTTACCACGGCCGTGGAACGCACGCTACAGTCCCGGTTTAGCGGTGGTGACACGCCGGCCTTACTACTTGCATGGGCTTACTAGCCCTTTGTTTTTTAGGTTAATCCACTTGGTGGATAACCCCCTTTTATGTATTTGATCATTTTTGATACCCTTTAAATAAATCAGTACTTTTTTTAAAAACGGAGTCACGCTATGAATACACCCCTTCCCCATATCTTTTCCTATCTGCCCTGAACAAGCACAACACGGAGGAATAAAGGTCCAGCTGACAGTAACCCCCCACGGACGGAGGACGACCAAACAAGGACAACTGGAACTCCACTTTTATGCCCATTACCCCTGCAGGGGTTGGGCACTCCGGTGAGTGCAAACACATTAGGGGCACGATCGGAAGGAGGGGAGTACGGGACCCCCACAGCTGCTGATACAGGATAACCCATCAAGACCAATCACACATATACATATTTTTCTCACCAGATTGGAATTTATATACTGCATTCAACCACGGACTGTTTTCTCTACACTGTCCCATATACACTATATGGTGGACTTTATGATATTCTGGGTGATGTGAAGTGATGTATACATGACCAATATAGATTTACTGACTTTTATCCACTCCACATAATAGCACCCAGCAATACGAGAATTTATTGGATCTTTATTTCCACACTCCTATGTTTTATCTTGCCATCCACATTCCTATAGTGGTAACACACTTAATTGATTTTAATCTGAGCCCTTATATTTCTTTTGTTGCAAAGATTATATGTATGCACATGCACTTTGTTGCAAAGATTATATGTATGCACATGCACTTTGTTTATAAGCATTATTTTTAATAGATGCCATTTTTATAAACACTTGTCAATACTCAGGTTCACTGTACATATTGAGCTGTTTGGGACACCCCTAAACCCATGTGCTTTTTATTTTATTTTATTTTATCCTGAGTTGTTGCTGTTTTGGATACCCCTAAACCAATGTGCGTTTTATCTCACTCTATTTTTATAGCACCTTCTCTCACGTACTTTTATCTCACGGAATTGTTATTCACGTTTTATATTCACCGAAGTTTGTTAGGTTTTATCACCTATATATATATTTATACATCTTTTACTCTGAACAGCGCCAACACCCCTTTTATCTATTCTAATTTATCCCTGCTACATTTAGGTGTAGTTCCCTTAGGGGGGCAGCAGTTCTTATATTCCTAAGCGCGGATACCTTTATTTTCACATGTCCCTGACATGTTTCGTCACTCAAAGACTTAATCATGGGGAAGCTTTTTTGTGTTGTGTGGTTTTAATAAAGTGGTTTTATTGGATTACACTATTGGAGCACTTTGTGGAAAATCACTGCATCACATATTGGATAGTGTGGAGGAATTATCGGACTACTGTTTGAGATCTTATAAGCGCGTTTGCTTGTCACGAAAGTGCGAGCACCAGGATCTGGTGAGTGAGATTCTTATGGGAGAGGATACAGTGAACACAGTGGTGTAGTGGAAGATTAAGAAGACTGATTAAGCACTTTTGAGGAATTTTTTTGCCATTTCAAAGGATTTTGGTTACATTTTGCACATTTTCTCTCTGACACAATAGGAACTTTTGTGACACTCATTTTTTCATTTTTTGAATTTTCATTTCTTTTATATAGGTTGCATATGCATATATTATTTCACTATTTAAAGATATTCACTTATCACGTGGTGGAAGTTTGATATATTTGTATACACGACTGTAACACGTCTTGCATATAACTTTAGAATCACATGGTATTTTGCTAATGCAAGCTACTACTTTAGATTAGTGGAAGATTACTATTAAGCGCTACCATTCAATCTAGGTATACAAGTACCGTATTTTAAATATATACATTTCTGATTTCTAGTCTTTTAAGTAGCAGCTTTAGTTTAGTTAGTGGATCACTCTTTGGCGCAGTGCTGGAAATTTGAATTGGGGCGGAGTATTCAATTTCCATTTTTTTTACAAGAAAATAAAAATGCTTGAAACAGATTACAATGTACATTAAACAAATAATGAAAAGAAAAGAGAAAAATAATAACTAAAATTTTAAGCCAAACGCGCGTTCACACAGCTTTTTGTGTCTTTTGATTGTATGTAAGTCATAAGTAGTATTCAGAACTTTATGTCTGATACCAGTCAGTCCACGGTTTCCATAGTTTGTGTGATGATTGAAATTTGCCCTCGGATGAAGCGAACATAATTTCGTATGTGGCGTGTGTGTTAGTCGTTATTATTATTTCCTTCATTGTAGGTGCTTCCTGGTCTTTCCAATGTCTCAAAATCACTAGACATGTGCATTCGTTTTCATCCCAATTTCAGGTATTTTCGTTATCGTTTTAAAAAAAGATAACGAACGTGCAGAATCCGAAAACCGAAAGATCCGACATAAACAAAGGCTTTGTTTTTGTTTTCGTTGTGACAACAGTTCGATATAGATATAGATAGGAGATTCGACATGACGCTGACAATAGCGATCTGTGTCCATCGAACCTGTGGTCGAATGTGCCTAACCTTAGCTCTATTAGTCCAATATTATTCTACATAGAGAGAAAAGATTCAACATTATAGAGACAATAGCAAAAATGATCGAATGTGCCTAACTTAACTCTATTAGTCCAAGATTATTCGACATAGAGAGAAAAGATTAGACATAAAGATTTATCACAGCAGTCACCGCGAGTGGACATTTATGGTCAAATGCTCTGCCCATAGGCTATAGAAGAATTCTAATGTTGGTTGACTAGTAATAATAATTAATAAATATAATTATTACTAGTGTCATACATTAGAATTCTACTATAGCTTGTAGGTGGAACATTCGACCAGAAATGTACGATTGCGGCGTCGTACAGTTTAGCTGCTTCGTCGAATCTTCTTAGAACATTCGACAGACACCATAAGCCTTCAATGACAGATTCAACCTTAATTATTTCGGATTTTCGGGGGAATGTGTTTTTTAACTAAACAAAATAAATAAAAACTAATTTCGGGGAGTAACTAAATAAACTGATTTTTCGGACGAAAACGAAATTTCCGAAACAAAATATTTCAGTGTGCACATGTCTAGTAATCACTAGTCTGGTGCTTAGTAAGATGTGGGTCGTTATTGCCCTGGTATCTTTTGGAAGCGTGTCTATACCTAAGGATAGAATAGCCAATCCTGGAGTTTTGGGGAAACTGAGTTTCAATATTCGTGCAATCATGTTAAATACTTTGTCTGAAGCTTATGTGTATTCGGACATTCCCAAAGTATATGGTATAAAGTACCTATATTGTTACATTTCCTCCAGCATAGTGGAGAAGCATGAGTATCGAATCTAGAAATTCTATATGGGGTTAGATACCAGCGCAATATTTTTTTGTGTTAGTTCCCATAGATTGATGCATTTAGTGGCGGAATATGTTGTTTGGAGTGCATGTTGCCATTGGTATGGGGTGTAGAAGGCTCCCAACTCCTGCTCCCAGGCTTCGATGTTGGAGAGCTTAGTAAATGTTAGTTTGTTGTTTAGGGTGTTGTAGAATAGAGAAATTCCTTTGATATTAGTGGAGTGTTTGGTAAGGTATAGTGTTATTCTCCAAGGTAGTTGGACGGAGAGTGGAGGATTGGCTGATCTGGAGGTATCTGTAATATTCAGACTCCCCCAAATTAAATTCAATTTGTATTGCTCTGAACGTTTTCATGGTAGGTCCTATCATAAGGTCTGTAATGTGTGTGATTCCTTTTTCTACCCAGTGAGTTATGTGGAGATCTGGTATAATTCCAGATAGACTGGTGATAGGAATTGGTAGTGATGATGTAGGGGAATTCGTTTTTTGTGTTTCTGTCAGTGTTTTACATGCCTGGAGTGATGCTTTCATTGAGGAAGCTAGAGAAGTGATGCAGGGAGAGTTGAATGTGCTTACCATTAAGTAGTCATAGAGGTTATTGTTTGGAATTAGATTTTCCTCTAATTCTTGCCATCTTGGTCTAGGTGAATTGGGGAACCATGTTCTCAATTGCGCAATAATCGAGGCAATATAGTAATATTTAATCAATACATTTCCCACTCCTCCCACCTTTCTTGATGTTATTGATTTTTTGAAGGCCCATCGCGCTTTCTTTCCTTTCCATAGAAACCTGTCAACTATGGATTGAACTTTGGATAAATAATAATTGGGAACTGGAATAGGAAGTGCCCTGAACATGTAGATTAGTTGTGGTAGTATCACCATCTTAAAAGCTGCTAAACGCCCTGACGTTCTGGCGTACATACGACCAGACTTTTCGTCCGAACTGGTCCGACGGAACAAATCCGTCAGACAATTCGACTGTGTGTGGGCTTCATTGGACCTTCAGCGGACCGGTTCTGTTGAAAATCAGATGGACTTTAGATTTAGAACATGTTTCCGGTCGAAAAATCCATTCATTTGTATGCTAGTCCGACGGACAAAAACCGACACTAGGGCAGCTATTGGCTACTGGCTATGAACTTCCTTATTCTAGTCCGGTCGTACGTCATCACGGTCAAATCCGTCAGACTTTGGTGTGATTGTGTGTAGACAAGTCCGTCGAAACTCTGTTGAAAAGTCCGACGAAATTCAGTCCGTTGAAAAGTCCGGTCGTGTGTACACGGCATAAGAGTTCTGTTTTAGCTAAATCTTAAAGTCTTGATGTTAGGGAGTTGAGAAAGGGAACATAGTTAGCTATGAATAGATCCTCTGTTAAAGCGGTTAAGGTGATTCCCAGACATTTTATACCATCATTACTCCACGTGTATGGAAACCGTGAACTGAGTTTGTTCTTTAGTTGTGTGTTTATGCCCAGTCCCAATATGTATGATTTACTTTCGTTCACTTTATAGTAGGAAATTTTATTAAACAATTGTAGTGCTGCATGTATCGAAGCCAGGAATGTTTCAGGGTCTGTGAGCATCAGAATGATATCATCGGCAAATAGGCTAATGATGATATGTTTGGATTTGTGGATCAGGAATCCTTTGATGCTCTGGTGTGATCTAATATACGTAGCCAAGGGTTCTAATACTAGGTTAAAGATTAAAGGGGAAAGTAGGCAACCTTGGCGGGTTCCATTTGTTATGGTGAATGGTTTGGAAAGTACCCCTGATGTATATACTCAGGCTGAGGGTTCTGAGTAAAGGGTCATTATTGCCGTTAGGATGGTTCCAGAGAATCCAGATTTCTTTAGGACCAGATCTAGGTATCCCCAGTGGACTCTATCAAAGGCCTTCTCTGCGTCCAGTGCTAGCAGCAGAGAAGGCCTTCGCTGGATCTTGGCTAAGTGAATAATGTTTGTCAGCCTCCTAGTGGCGTTGGGGTTCTGACGCCCCCTGGTAAACCCAGTCTGGTCCGAATGTATTAGATGAGGTAGAATATCTATCAGGCGATTTGCTATAAATTTTAGCATACAATTTTAGATCGGTATTTAATAGTGATATGGGTCGGGAATTAGCTGGAGTGTTTGATTCTTTTCCTGGCTTGGGTAACATCACTATCAGAGCATTAAACATTTCTGGTGGAAAGGAGGAAGAGGCCGCAGCTGCATTAACCACTTCAATACCGTGGACTGTCATATGACGTCCACAAGATGGATCTCCCATCCTGGGTGGACGTCATATGGCGGCGCACGCGCCACCCGCGTCGTCGCTCGGGACCCGGTGCACGTGCCCGGCGGCCGCGATGTCCGCCGGGCACCCGCGATTGCCCGGGAACACAGCAGGACTGTGGAACTGTGTGTGTAAACATACAGCTCCACGTCCTGTCAGTGGAGAGGAGACCGATGATGTGTTCCCAGTACAGAGGAACACCGAACGGTCTCCTCCCCTTGTGAGTCCCCTCCCCCACAGTTATAATCACTACCATAGGGAACACATTAACCCCTGCAGCGCCCCCTAGTGTTAACCCCTTCCCTGCCAGTCACATTTACACAGTAATCAGTGCAATTTTATAGCAACGATCGCTGTGTAAATGTGAATGGTCCCAAAAATGTGTCAAAAGTGTCCGAAGTGTCTGCCGCAATGTTGCAGTCATGAAAAATTACCATTACTAGTAAAAAAAATTTAAAAATCCAATAAATCTATCCCCTATTTTGTAGACGCAATAACTTTTGCGCAAACCAATCAATATAAGCTTATTACAATTTTTTTTTTTACCAAAAATATGTAGAAGAATACATATCGGCCTAAATTGAGTAAAACATATTTTTTTTTTAATTAAATATTTATTATAGCAAAAAAATTTAAAAAATATTATGTTTTTTTCTAAATTGTCGCTCTTCTTTTGTTTATAGCGCAAAAAATAAAAACCGCAGAGGTGATCAAATACCACCAAAAGAAAGCTCTATTTGTGGGAAGAAAAAGGACGTCAATTTTGTTTGGGTGCAAAGTCGTATGACCGCGCAATTGTCAGTTAAAGCGACGCAGTGCCGAATCACAAAAAAGTGCTCTGGTAAGGAAGGGGGTAAAATCCGCAGGGGGTGAAGTGGTTAAATAGTTTGTCTAGATAAGGCAATAAGAGGAGTTTGTATGTTTGATAGTATTCCCCTATAAAACCATCTGGTCCTGGAGATTTGTCAGCAGGTAGCGATTCTATTGCTTTGTGGATTTCTTCTATAGTGAACGGTAAGTTTAGAGACATTATTGTGGGGATAGCGTCGGAAGGGATATTTGCTTTAAGAATTTGGTTATCATTTTAGTATTGGGTTGGGTTGTTTCTGCATTGTCTTTAAGATTATAGAGGGTGCCATAATAATGGCTGAATGCGTCCGCTATATCTTGTGGATGATGCATTTTGTTTTTGTTTATAGGGTGTAAGATATAGGGGATTTTGGTCTTACATCTATGACCCTTGAGCTGATGAGCTAAAACTTCCCAGCCCTATTTCCATGTGCATAATGGGTCATTTTAAGTCCTTTGGTGTTCTTTTCAAATGCCTCTAATAAAAAGAGTCTCAGGTCATATCTCAATTGATTTAGTCTGTTGGATAGTGAAGGGGATGACTGTTTTTTGTTTTCGGATTCTAATTTAAAAATTTCATCTGTAATTTTGTTTGCAACTGCCTCTTCGTCCTGGCACCCGGTTTTATGAAAATCACTCTTAAGCCCCATACACAGGGTCGGATTTTCCGATGGATTCTGTCCTATCAGACAATGTTGTCGGAAATTCCGACCGTGTGTAGGCACCATCGGACAGTTTCCATCGGATTGTCCGACGGACAAAGTCCTATCTCCTGCTGGATAGATTTTTTGACAACAAAGTCCGATCACACCAAATCCGATCGTGTGTAGCGAATTCCGACGGACAAAGTGCCACGCATGCTCAGATCACATTACAAGACCAAAGCTATTGGCTACTAGCCTCTACGTAGTCCCGTCGTAGGCAACAAACGTCACCACGTTCAGAATGATTGGATTTTCCGACAACTTTGTCCGACCGTGTGTACGCAAAACCAACATTGGACAAAGTACGACGGACATGATCCGACGGACCTGGTCCTCGGATAATCCGAGCGTGTGTATGGGGCTTTACATATGCCTTATGGGCATTCCATAAAGTAAATTTCTGGTTGTTGCATGAGAAATGAGTTAGCTCTCCACAATGGGACTGTGTTGACTGTCGAGGCATCAGTTATAGAAAGTGTTATAGAGGCGTGATCAGATCACGTGATGTTGTTAATGGATGAAGAAACAGTTCTAGTTAGAGTCTGTTGGTCTACCAGGAATAGGTCAATTATTGTGTATATATGATTTGGGGCGGAGAACATAAAGTCTTTTTTTCTCCAGAATGCAAGCACCGCCACACATCATATAGGTCCTCTTTATAAAGGGTTTCTTGAAGGGATGCAGTTGGACATTT
Organism: Lithobates sylvaticus; assembly: GCA_028564925.1. Lineage (NCBI taxonomy): Eukaryota > Metazoa > Chordata > Amphibia > Anura > Ranidae > Lithobates > Lithobates sylvaticus. Next base: position 14,287,840 of record CM053029.1, read on the forward strand.
TGCCGTTATTGTTGTGTCTATGGTTGGGTTTGGCACTATGTTAAAGTCTCCACAGATCACAAAAAAAAACCTCTCTTGTGAGTTTTTATTTTTTTCATAAGTTTGTGAAAGAAGGGAATCTGGTGCTTGTTTGGAGCGTACACATTCACAATTGTGTACGTTACCAGGTTGATGTCACATACTAGGATTAGGTAGCATCCATGAGGATTTGTATATTCTGCATGCAAAACTAACGCTACAGTATCTCGTATTGCAGTCATCACTCCTCTAGACTTTGAATCTGCATTGGCAAAAAAAGTGTATGGAAAGTTCCTGTGTTTGCATACCGGAGTGGACACATTGCAAAAGTGAGTTTCCTGAGCACACAGTATGTCACATCTATTTGTCAGGGCTTCTTTCCACAAGGATTTCCTTTTTACAGCGTGGTTAAGACCTTTGATATTTATAGATAAGAACTGGATAGACATGGTGATAGTGGTTGCAGAAGTGTTATGCCGCGTACACACGGTCGGACTTTCCGGCAGAAAAAGGCAGACGGAATCTTTTCATCGGATATTCATCGGATATTCCGATCATGTGTGTGCCTCATCTGACTTTTTTTTTTTTTTTTATTATTTTTTTAAATTCTGACGGACCTAGAAATAGAACATGTTTTAAATATTTCCGATGGAACCAATTCCTATCAGGAAAACTACTCGTCTGTATGCTGTTCCGACGGACCAAAAATGCTGCATGCTCTAAAGCAAGTACGAGACGGCAGGTATTGGCTACTGGCTATTGAACTTCCTTTTTCTAGTCCCGTTGTATGTGTTGTACGTCACTGCGTTCTAGATGGTCGGACTTTGGTGTGATCGTGTGTAGGCAAGACAGTTTCAGCGGAACTCCATCGGAAAAACCTTCAAAGTTTATTCCGACGGGAAAACCGGTCGTGTGTACGTGGCATTAGTATTGATCTTTGTGTGAACATATATAGGGCAAGAGCTTTCTCTTGTGGGCATTGTGAGAAAGGCATTGTCAGTCGTGGGGTTAAGATTACTCACTGTGGTTCTAGGATTACCTCTGGACATATATTGTTTCCTCCAGATCTTGGTTCTGTCTGATTTCCACGATTTGTAGGATCTGTGATATGCTGTACTTGAGACTTCACACTCATCTGTGTAGTACCAGAAATAAAAAGGAAAAACAAGAAAAATAATCCAAAAACAGAAAACATAGTTTATTATGTAACATTTCAACTTTTCATAAACCTTAAAATATCCCGCATGGAGAAACTCCTCCATATGGTTCTAGTTAGTTTTACCCGTGTGCAGCTAACTGCTGCTCAAGTGAATTGGGGCTATTCCAGGTCACCTCGTATGGACACATAGTAACTCCTATTCACTAAAGAGTATTAATTATGTGATTTGGCATTCCTTTGCGTAACTGTTTTCCAGTCCGGGGTGGGCGCTCGTCTATTTGTTGTATCATTGTTGTCATCGCTGGGGTCTGGAAGAATTTTCCAATCCTTCAGCAGGGAGAATCCACAACATATGTTTGGTCCTGTTTAGTGATGGTGATTTTAGTTGGATAACCCCATCTGTAGGATACGCTATGATACCTGACACTTTTGTGATAGTGTTCAGATTTCTTATTTTTTGCAGTGTGTGCTGAGAAAGATCAGGGTAGAATTGCATGTTTTGAAATTGCGATGGGATTCATTCCTCTTTGCGCATCGATTGCATTAGTTGCTCTTTCACGTGAAAAAAAGTGCAGGTGCAGAATCACATTTCTGGGGACTTTATCAGGGAGATACGATGGTTTAGGTAAGCGGTGTATTCTATCAATGGTGACTTCCATGCCAGAAAGGTCAGGTAAGAGGGAGGTGAATAAATCGATCGCAGGTCTGATGGTTGCACCGATTCAGGAATCCCCCTTATTTTTAGATTGTTCCTTCTAGACCTGTCTTCAATGTCTGCTAACTTGTTTTTAATCCATGTTGATTCCTCTTCTTGCTCCTCATTAGCATCCACAAGCTCATTTATGGTGGAAGCATACTCCCCCAATCTCCACTGCACTCAATTCCCCGCTGAATCTGTGCATACAGTTCATCACGTCAGTGTGCTTCTCAGTGACACAAACATGTCCTTAAGGACAGTGTCCATCACAGGCTGGTTCATAGTAGGGAATGTAGTGATTGAGTCAGGTAGTTCTCTGGTGTCATCCCCTGAGTCTGTTACAGGACTCATTGCTGGGCTGCATCCAGCGCCATCTAGCCTTAATTTGGCTTTGGTCGGGATCCCTGATGACGAGGAGGGAGGGAGGGAGTGTTGGCTGCTGTGGGACTCATTATTTTGAGGTGATGAGGCTATTGTGTGAGGTTTGGGCTGGTGTTTGTGGGCCGGGGTGGATGAGGATCCGGCGCCATTTTGCCCACCTCCATGCCGAGGCTGTGTAAAATAGTCCATTAACTGTTGTGGTTTGGATGACCCTTTTCTTTTGTATGTCATGGCCCCCAGAGGTGCCAACTGGGATGGTCGAGATGGAGTGTTTTTTGTGCCGTTTTTAGCCACTGTATCCACAAGGGTGCCGGAGCTCCAGAGTTATGCTGCCATTCAGCAATCCTCTCCCTGACCCTAATCCCCCCTCCCAGCACAAACCCTCTCCAACACCCAAATCCCTCCTCCCAGCACAACTATTCTCTAACACCCAAATCAATCCTCCCAGCACAAATCTTTAACCCCCACCTAAATTTCTTCTGCAGTAAAAATCCCCATCCCAATGTCCATATCTCCCTCCCAGCTCTAATTCCCACTCCGCATCCACCCTTCTAGCACAAATATCCCCGCCCCAAAAGGCCACCCCAACAGAAATAGCCCCCCATATTCCCCATCCCACACAGATATATTTTTTTATTGAGTGTGGGTGTCCTTTGCGCTATTTTAATGAACTAGAAACTATATTGTTGAATGAGTGAATGAAAAATTAATTATAAATAAATGTGAACATTAATGCTGAATGTAGAAAAATTCCTAAACAAAAGCTGCAAAATCTAAGAGTAAACACAAACCCGTACAAGAAATAAAATAAGGTGATTTTGCGCTAAAGTGCATAAAATAATGTATGTGAACCAGTCTAAGGTCCAATCTAAATGATATGTAATCACTAAAAGAACTCAAAAACGTGATAAAGTCCACATAAAATCAAGAAATAAGGTAAAGTGCATGTGACAGTAATACCCACTTACAAATATAAATATAAATATATATATATAAATATATAATTGATATGTGCATCAAGTGCTAATAATCAAAATAGTGAATATAAATAATACCATCCAAAATATCAAAAATAGTGCCAATAATAAATTACTAAAACCTTATATCATAACAACCACAGTACAATATAGATGAGATAAATATATCTAAAAATGGATTAATAATTAAAAATATTAAATAAATAATTATATGAAAAACGAGTCCATCAAAGGATAAAGTGACTAAAGAAACAAAATGGTGGTGCCCCCTTTCTTAGGGTAACACTAACACAGTCTCTGAAATCCTAATTCAGATTATCTTCAAAAAGTGGGGGATGTGGGTGGTGAGGACCTAATCCTGAATGGTGCTTGCTAGCCTCTCACCTCTCAGATGATCAAGATACGCATCAAAGCCAGTGTGGATGATCAGCTGTAATTCCAGATCCCTCCTTAGGTGTCTCCCAATCAAATACTCTAATCCGTTCCAAACATGGGGGGAGGTGGTTTCACTTCATTTAAATCAGTAAAAACAGCCAGAGAGAAACAATGGTGTCCGTCTGACAGCACTTCCGGTATCCTCCGTCCAGCCAATCCCTACGCGTTGCGTCACGTGACCTCGTGACTTCATCAGGGGATGCTGATTGGCTATGTGGACTTGTCTTTTATATGCTTAAACCGGAAGTTAAGTGGCGGCCATTTTGCCAAGGACCGTCAAAAGTAAACAAAGCGCGGCCATTACTTTGTGGTCTTATAGCGCTCTGGGTAACAGACATTTTTAGTGTTTGTACCGAAGAATAGTGATGTATTAACCTAGATTGCGTCTACTGAATATCCATGGGTCAGATTGACCTTGGTGCTTTATCCGGAGATAAATGAATGGATTTGGGTAGTAGAATATGACCAGTCCCGCCCTAGCCATTCATAAGTGGCTTGGAAGGTGATAATACCCATCGAGGTATCACATACGGACAATTGGCTGGTTGTCTTAGTAATGTGCCCCTCTCATCTAAAACCGACCATTTAAGATTACCACAATCTGTATATAGTTAATATAAGTGGTATTATAGATCCATCATGATATCTAAAAAATGAATATATATATATCTCAAGAATCTGTATATAATAAAATTACGGACAGATAGAGGAAAACACTGGGACAACGTTATAACGTCGTTCCTATTAATGGCAATATACATAAAAAATACATAAAATATCTAGCAAGGCAATTCTTCAAAGTAAATAAAATAAAATGAAAGCATGAACTATAAGATGACTCTGGAATAAACTAATTTCCGTTCATCCTTAAAAGTGTGGACTAATGCATTTATATTGTAGACTGTTCAGTGATTTATAGTTGATTAAAAAATACTGTCTAATTATTAAAAATATTGTTAAAATATTGTTAAAATATTAGGGTAAAATATGAGGTCATGTGTGTAATGGACACAAATGAAGAATATGTTACAGGTCTTGACAGACAATGCGGCATGGATTTATAGGGGGAATGGGTTTATATTAAAATCACATATATATCACCCCTTTTTCCCTCATCTGGGACTGGTTACCGGAAATGCCACGTCGGATTGTATCATTATAAAACCATATAAGCAAACAGTACAATAACATATACCTATGGATAGTGGTTATATGTAAAAATGAATATGTCATGATATTAAAATTTAAAAATTAAAAAATTAAAATAGTATCTGCAAAAGGGGGATATAGTCTGAATGTATGTAAATATATATTGAAAGATGACTTCAAAATCTTGTAATATTTCTGATTAAAAATTACTTAAAAAACAATTAAGATCAAATTCTACGTTCAACCCTTCGGGCACTAATGTCCGCATAGAATAGATCCACATTGATTCCTTCTGGCTAATTGTCCTTACTTTGTGACTACCCCGCCAGGATGCATTATATCGTTCTATCCCCCAAAAACGTAACTGGTTAGGGTCTTTGTTATGTACCAAAGCAAAGTGTCGTGAGACATTGTGTTTAGGACAGCCTTTAATAATCTTCTGGATGTGTTCTTTAATGCGTACGTTCAACTCCCTTTTCGTTCTCCCTATGTATTGGAGATTGCAGCTGCATTGCAGACAGTAAACGACTCCCTCAGTGCGACAGCTAATAAAATCTTTAATAATAAAATTTTCCCCAGTAGTCGTAGCTGTAAAATCGGATCTTTTGCCCTGAAATTTTTTGGCCTTACGGCAGGCATAGCAATTTCTACACGGATAAAAACCCTTTCCAGAGAAAAAAGAGAAACCTTTTTTGGGGGGTGGTTCCACTACATTCTTGACTACCAAGTCTCTCACTGTGGGTGCCCGTTTATAAATGATTTTTGGTTTCTCTGGAAGGATAGTTTTGAGGTCTTTGTCGTTCTTCAGTATATGCCAATGTTTCTGGATGATTTTAGCAACGTCTTTGTGTTGTGCATTATAATCCAATATCAAACATGGGGCTTCACTAAAAGTAATAGACTTGTTTTTGGGTTTGTCCTTAAGCATACTTGATCTGTCCATATTTTCTACTTGGATAATTTGTTTTTTAATCCAGGATTCTTCATAGCCTTTTTCTTGGAACCTAGCACCAATTAAATTAGCTTGGATTTTAAAATCTTCGTCTCTGGTGCAATTCCGTCGGATGCGTACCAACTGTCTTTTCGGAATATTAAAAAGCCAAGGTTTGAAATGGCAACTATGTAATGAAATATAACTATTCGTATCCACATTTTTGAAATGGGTTTTTGTGATGATCTGATTGGAAACTATGGAAATATTAAGATCCAAAAAATCAATGGAAGTTGGGTGGATATTCCACACTAATTTAATATTTTTATTATTTATGTTTAAATTATTTAAAAATTCTTCCAATGATGATTTACTACCATTCCAAATTATGATTAAGTCATCAATGTACCTCTTATATAGGGCTAATTGAGCTGGCATATTTGCATACACGGAATCTTCCTCCCAGTGTGCCATAAACGCGTTGGCAACACTCGGGGCAAATTTTGCTCCCATGGCGATTCCTATGGCTTGCTTGTAGTATGATTGGTTGTGCCAAAAATAACTGCATTTCAAACTAAAATCCAAACATTTGATTAAAAACTTTCTGTGCTTACATAATAAAGTGCTATGTGTTCTCAGTAGCCACTTAGTGGCTGTGCAAGCCTCATGGTGAGGTACTATGGTATATAATGACGATACATCCGCCGTAGCCATGATCGTACGTCCTTCCATTACTGGCACAGTCTCTAGCAGTTGTAGCACATGTTTCGTGTCTTTTAAATACGCTCTCGTTTTCTGCACAGCTGGTTGTATAAAGAAATCAATATATTCACCCATTCGGGCAGTGAGTGAATCTATCCCATTAACTATGGGTCTCCCTGGTGGGGTTTCTTTATTTTTGTGGATTTTAGGAATAGTATATATAATTGGTACCCTACAGGCTTCTGGGATCAAATATTTAGATTCTTTCTTATTTAGTATATCCTTCTTCAAACCCAAATTCACAATAAGTTCTAATTCTTTTTTATATTTTAGTGTTGGATTACCCAATAGTTTAATATAAGTATCCTGGTCTTGTAATTGCCTTTCCAGTTCTTGCATATACTGTTCTTTGGACTGTACAACGACAGCTCCCCCCTTATCAGCGGGTCTAAACACTATATCTGTACGTTGCTGCAATGATTTAATACCTTTACGGATGTGTATGGGATCAGATTGTTTCTTGATCTCCATAGTTTGTAAATCTCCCACTACCAGTCGTTTAAATACCTCGATATGGTGATTGTTTAAAACTTGGGGATTGTAAACAGAATTATTCCGTAAAGTGCTATGTGCAAGGGGCGCTTGATGTAAAACATTGGTTTGGGTAGGTTTAAAAGGGTTGCCCATAATGTACTTTTTAATGTTTAATTTTCTGACATATTTCTGTATGCCTATATATGTATCGAATTTATTCAAGTTTTTTGTCGGGGCATATTTGAGGCCTTTATCCAATACAGTCAATTCTTCAATGGATATTGGTTTACCGCTAAGGTTGACCACTCCTTCTCCAATTAGTGCCTTTTTCTTTTGTAGTCTCTTTCCCGCTCTACAGCCTCTCTGTCTTCGGGGCTTTGTGCTTCTGTCCTTGTCTTGGGTGAGCGGTGGAGTTCTCTCGGTGATCTCCTTGGGGAGTGGTCCCTCCGATCTCTGTCTAAAAAAGAACCCTGAATGGGTTTCTCATAATGGTTTCCCTCATATTGGTATTGATATTGTTGTCTAGATGGATCTTGGTAATATTGTTGCTGATCTTGATATTGTCTGAGAGGCTCAAATCTGTTATGTGTAGGAAATGGGCTTCTCTCTTGCCTTGCTTGTTGATAATAGGGTTGTTGATATGGAGGGGGTGATAGGGTGGTCCTCTATTATCTCTTTGTGGTTGTGAGTTCTGCTGCCAATTGTTGTGTACCTTCTTATTAACCCAAGGTTTTTTGAAGGGTTTCTTCCAAGTTTTTTTGGGGGTCTGGTGTGCATATACTCCCCCATTTCTGGGATCTTGGTATGTCCTTGGTGTCTCATATTGTTGAGTATACCCATAATCTTGACCAGGTCTTGAAATACTTTGATCCCTATTCGTGTTGTCCCATCTAGGTCCATTACTTGGGTATGCCGCTGTGGGATCTTGTATTCTCACTTCTCTTTGCGGTGTGGAATATGATGTAGCAGGCAGTACTGGTTCATTTTTATTTTGCCATTTAAATACCCGATCAGTTTTATAATCAGTTACATCACGTTGGTATTTCTTCATTTTCCGCTGTTGTACCTCTAGATCTTTTGCTATTAGATCTTTATTCAATTGTAACGCAAGTTTTTTGAAATCAGCGGAATCCTTATATGGTTCCAATTTGGCTTTGGTTTCTTCAATCAGTTTCTCTAATATTTGTGTTTTCCTTTGTTTCCTCTTAAGTAGTAGTCTCAAGCAATCTATGCTTCTACTATTAAAGAACTCGTACCATTCTTCCATTGAGTCTTTATCTATTAGGCCATCATTAGGGGGGATGTCCCATCTCAATCTTCTGGGAACAATGCCCTCCCTGATGTACCTTTCGAAGGTGTTGGTATCCCACCATAGGCTCACCTTTTTGTCCATTTGGTGACCTAATTTTCTAACTGTGGTTTCCAGGTCGGTATTCCTAATTTTCACCTGTGCATTAAAAACCTCATCTAAATTTATAGATCTGTTCTCCATGAAAGTGAAAACGTCCATGGTAGCAGCAAAGGTAAAGGTGTGAGTGATAAACAAGAATGAGTGTGGGTGTCCTTTGCGCTATTTTAATGAACTAGAAACTATATTGTTGAATGAGTGAATGAAAAATTAATTATAAATAAATGTGAACATTAATGCTGAATGTAGAAAAATTCCTAAACAAAAGCTGCAAAATCTAAGAGTAAACACAAACCCGTACAAGAAATAAAATAAGGTGATTTTGCGCTAAAGTGCATAAAATAATGTATGTGAACCAGTCTAAGGTCCAATCTAAATGATATGTAATCACTAAAAGAACTCAAAAACGTGATAAAGTCCACATAAAATCAAGAAATAAGGTAAAGTGCATGTGACAGTAATACCCACTTACAAATATAAATATAAATATATATATATAAATATATAATTGATATGTGCATCAAGTGCTAATAATCAAAATAGTGAATATAAATAATACCATCCAAAATATCAAAAATAGTGCCAATAATAAATTACTAAAACCTTATATCATAACAACCACAGTACAATATAGATGAGATAAATATATCTAAAAATGGATTAATAATTAAAAATATTAAATAAATAATTATATGAAAAACGAGTCCATCAAAGGATAAAGTGACTAAAGAAACAAAATGGTGGTGCCCCCTTTCTTAGGGTAACACTAACACAGTCTCTGAAATCCTAATTCAGATTATCTTCAAAAAGTGGGGGATGTGGGTGGTGAGGACCTAATCCTGAATGGTGCTCGCTAGCCTCTCACCTCTCAGATGATCAAGATACGCATCAAAGCCAGTGTGGATGATCAGCTGTAATTCCAGATCCCTCCTTAGGTGTCTCCCAATCAAATACTCTAATCCGTTCCAAACATGGGGGGAGGTGGTTTCACTTCATTTAAATCAGTAAAAACAGCCAGAGAGAAACAATGGTGTCCGTCTGACAGCACTTCCGGTATCCTCCGTCCAGCCAATCCCTACGCGTTGCGTCACGTGACCTCGTGACTTCATCAGGGGATGCTGATTGGCTATGTGGACTTGTCTTTTATATGCTTAAACCGGAAGTTAAGTGGCGGCCATTTTGCCAAGGACCGTCAAAAGTAAACAAAGCGCGGCCATTACTTTGTGGTCTTATAGCGCTCTGGGTAACAGACATTTTTAGTGTTTGTACCGAAGAATAGTGATGTATTAACCTAGATTGCGTCTACTGAATATCCATGGGTCAGATTGACCTTGGTGCTTTATCCGGAGATAAATGAATGGATTTGGGTAGTAGAATATGACCAGTCCCGCCCTAGCCATTCATAAGTGGCTTGGAAGGTGATAATACCCATCGAGGTATCACATACGGACAATTGGCTGGTTGTCTTAGTAATGTGCCCCTCTCATCTAAAACCGACCATTTAAGATTACCACAATCTGTATATAGTTAATATAAGTGGTATTATAGATCCATCATGATATCTAAAAAATGAATATATATATATCTCAAGAATCTGTATATAATAAAATTACGGACAGATAGAGGAAAACACTGGGACAACGTTATAACGTCGTTCCTATTAATGGCAATATACATAAAAAATACATAAAATATCTAGCAAGGCAATTCTTCAAAGTAAATAAAATTAAAATGAAAGCATGAACTATAAGATGACTCTGGAATAAACTAATTTCCGTTCATCCTTAAAAGTGTGGACTAATGCATTTATATTGTAGACTGTTCAGTGATTTATAGTTGATTAAAAAATACTGTCTAATTATTAAAAATATTGTTAAAATATTGTTAAAATATTAGGGTAAAATATGAGGTCATGTGTGTAATGGACACAAATGAAGAATATGTTACAGGTCTTGACAGACAATGCGGCATGGATTTATAGGGGGAATGGGTTTATATTAAAATCACATATATATCACCCCTTTTTCCCTCATCTGGGACTGGTTACCGGAAATGCCATGTCGGATTGTATCATTATAAAACCATATAAGCAAACAGTACAATAACATATACCTATGGATAGTGGTTATATGTAAAAATGAATATGTCATGATATTAAAATTTAAAAATTTAAAAATTAAAAAATTAAAATAGTATCTGCATTTTTTTATTATTCACTATTGGTTTATTAGTCCCTTTTGCTTTATATGCTTTATATTTCACTTGTTATTTTATAGATGTTTTTAGTGCTGCTTTTCTTAAGTATTTACACTGAGTGCAAGGTTTATTTAATTTGTTTACATTTTATACTCTTAAAATGAGTAATGGTGTAATTTTATTGTAATGGCTGTATTAGGAATATTCTTTCTTATAAAAAAAAGTGATTCCGTGGAGCACATCAGTAATATTATAAAATCTTTGATAAATAACAGTCTCATTACTTACTTCCGGCTGACAAACAACTTCTCCTGCTTCTCACATTTCTTTGGATTCAAAAATATGTAATTCCATATGGGATTAAATCTGTTTAGTTTTTATATAAAATTTAGGGAACTAAATTTTGATTTCATATTTCTGCCTGATAAATGCCTCCTCCCTGCCTTGCAAATTGCCTCCTATTATATCGGATGAGCTTCTGTGCCTCAAATGTGTACAAGGTGTATTCAGTGTCTCTGGAAAAATAATTCACAATAATTGGATTCTGTTCAGCAAACAAATACATTTACTTTAAAAAGGCTTTTTAATATTTATGGCTGAAATATGACAACTCCCTGCCTTCCAAACTGTCTCCCCAGAAAAAGGATACAATTGTGTTATGTTACCCCATCATTTCATTTCTGTCTGTATTACCATGTACTCGTATTAAAAGGTATCCTGTTCTCTCTGCATCTTTTCCATTATGTGAAATATCTGGTGATCCTGCCAGTCCCCTTGCTTTCCTGTTTCAAACTGACCACCTGGGGGAGGGGGTAGTTTTCTTCTTTGCATTCTATTTAGGAGCACAGCTTGGCTTTATTCCAGTAAAGCACAGTGTGTGCTGTGCTCTTTGTCTCCCCCTACAGTGCAGTACGTGCCAGGAAGAGGTAATGTAAAGGACTGATAATTTTTAATAGACTATCTTTTTACTGTATGTGTGTTTATATGTGTGTGTGTGTGTGTGTGTGTCCATGTATGTGTGCATGCATGTATGTATATGTATGCATGTGTATGTGCATGTATGTATATGTGCATGTGCATATGTATATATGTGTGTGCATGTATGTGTATGTGCATGTGTTTATATCAGTGGCGGTGCATCCATAAGGGCACACGGGCGCCACGCCCTTTCTCCAGCCACCCCCTCTATGACTAATAGATAGATTCATGCATTGCATGAATCTATCCATGGCCACCTCTGCCACCCCCTATTCAGGAGCCCGGACCCTTTTTGGGTGGGGGATATTTTTGTAGCACCTGATTAAAGCCATAGACTCTAATAGGCTTTAAAATGGCTGAACTGTGAGCGCCATGCTTGGCACTCGCAGTCCACCCAGGTGTGTTAGAAAAGCGAAAGAACACTGAACCGCCTCTCCGCCAATCAGGTGCTCGGGTCTGTTACCTGTCACCTGATTGTCTGAAACGGAATTGGATGCTTATTGGACGCCTATCAGGAGGAGAGGATGGGAGGAGCTGCATGGAGGACCCCACTCATCGCCGTCACCCGCTGCCCCACCGAGACAGGGTAAGTGCCAGGCAGACTGCGAGCGGGTAAGGGGAGTCACAGTGGCAGCATTCAATTGCACAGTTGCAGCATTTGAAGGCACACTGGCAGCATTTGATAGGCAAAGTGGCTGTGTTTGATGGGCACAGTGGCTGCGTTTAATGGGCACAGTGGCTGCGTTTGATGGGCACAGTGGCTGCGTTTGATGGGCACAGTGGCTGCGTTTGATGGGCACAGTGGCTGCGTTTGATGGCACAGTGACAGCGTTTGATTGCACAGTGGCTGCGTTTGATGGGCAAAGAGGCTTCGTTTGATTGGCACAGTGGCTGAGTTTTATGGCGCAGTGGCTGCGTTTGATGGGCAAAGTGGCTTTGTTTGATGGGCACAGTCGCAGCATTTGATGGGCACAGTGGCTGAGTTTGATGGCACAGTGGCTGCGTTTGATGGGCAAATTGGCTTTGTTTGATGGGGACAGTGGCTGAGTTTGATGGCGCAGTGGCTGAGGTTGATGGGCAACGTGGCTTCATTTGATGGGCACAGTGGCTGCATTTGATGGCACAGTGGCAGCGTTTGATGGCACAGTGGTTGCGTTTGATGGGCATAGTGGCTGCATTTGATGGCACAGTGGTTGCGTTTGAGGGGCACAGTGGTTGCGTTTGAGGGGCACAGTGGCTGCGTTTGATGTGCACAGTGGCTGCGTTTGATGGGCACAGTGAGGCTGCAATTTATGTTTTTTTTCAGAATTTTTTAGTTTGTTTGCGCCCCCCAAAAATTTTGAGCACCAGCCGCCACTTGTTTATATGGGTGTGCATATGTGCATTTATATATATATGTGTGTGTGTGTATGTATATATACAATATATGTGTGTGTATTATGTGTATTATGTGTGTGTGTGTGTGTGTGTGTGTGTTTACATGTATCGCTTTTTAGAGGCATTTGACAGCCGGTAAAGAGGCAACATGTTGCCTCCTGACAACCTGTTTTAACCCCTTAAATGCATCATCACTATGCTGCAACTGAATGCAATGCACACAGTTGCAGGGTGGTTGCAGGGTAGCCCCATTCCCCTAGGGGTATACTTCAAGGGTGCCCTGACTGGAAAAAAGATTGAGAAACACTGACATAGAGGAACTCATCATAAAAGGTACAGTAGTAAGGAGGCCTACATGTTCCTGAGCATGACAGATGAGAATGAAGAGGAGGTCACTCATCTGTCAGATTCACGCTCAGAATATGATCCTGTAGACAAAAGCGGCACCCTGACAGATAGCTCTGATGACGGAGTTGTGTTCTCTGCCAAGGTCAGGTGTACCTGACCCCATTCTTCTGCTGTTGTTGAGGTGCAAGAACTGCAGGGCTCTCGTATGGAGCAGAGAGCCAGTACTAGTGCTGCTCATCCTTTTGGTGCACTGGCAAGTACACCCTGCTCGTACATCCAGCACTGCAGTATCATGTGGTGATGTGGTGAGCCCCATAAGTGCAGTTCAAGCTGGTGAGGTGGCTAGCACGAGTAGTGTCCCGCAGCCACCAAGAAGAAGACAAACACATGCCTGTCGAGCCCATAGTGCCATTCCTGCTGCATTTGCCAATCCGAAATGGGAGTCCACCACTTCTGCGGCACCCATACTTCCCCCATTCACTGGCCAACCCGGAATTCATGTGGAAACAGTTGATTTTATGTCACTTTATTTTTATTCTCTGTTTTTCACAGAAGATCTCTTTAGATCTGTAGTGGACCAATTTGTATGTTGGTCAATTCATCGCCGCTAATCCCCATTTGACCCTTGTCAGAGAATGGAAACCAATTACGGTTTCCGAATTTAAGACCTTTCTGGGCCTATTCCTCCTCATGGGCATAACTAAAAAGAGTGAGTTGCGGTTATATTGGTCCACTAACCCAATTCACCATATCCCGTGTTCTCTGCCTCCATGACCAGGGCTAGATACGAGCAGATCTTGCGGTTCATGCACTTTAATAATAATGAACTCTGTCGTTCTCGGGGTGACCCTGGATACGATTGGCTCTACAAAATCCGGCACCTCGTAAACCACTTTAACCAATGGTTTAAAGCCTTGTTTACTCCGATCAAGTTTTCTGCATTGATGAGTCCCTAAATAAGTTTTCTGACCGCTTGTCCATCAAAGAGTATCTTCCCAGCAAACGTGCCAGATATGGGGTCAAAATGTATAAGCTCTGTGATAGGGCCAGAGGCTATACATATAGTTTTATGGTTTACTAGGGAAGAGATAGTTACGTAGAGCCGGAGAACTGCCCAGATTACATAGGGAGTGCTGGCAAGATTGTGTGGGACTAATGCCGCGTACACACGATGGGACTAGTCCGGCGGACAAAATCCGAAGGACTTTGCAGCTGAGGTCCGCCGGACTTTCAAGCGAATGAACTTGGCCACACACTATCACTCCAAAAGTACGCCAGATTTGAATGTGATGATGTAGAATAAGGGAGTTCATAGCCAGTAGCCAATAGCTGCCCTAGCGTCAGTTTTAGCCTGTCGGACTAGCACACAGACGACCAGACTTTTCGACTGGACTCGAGTCCGGCGGATAATTTTTAAGCCAGTCTTATTTCTAGGTCTGCCGGACTTTTGGGAAGAAATCGAGATCGAATTGTCCGACAGACTCTGGTCCGCCGGAAAGTCCGATCGTATGTACGTGGCATTAGTGTCACCCTTATTCGGAAAGGAGTACCATTTGTATGTGGACAATTATTCCACAAACGTGCCACTTTTTAGTCACTTGTTTAATCATGGAATTGGCACATGTGGCACCGTGCCACCTAATCGCTGGGGCTTACCCCAGCGGCTTGTAGATTCCCATCTTAGGCTGGGGGAGAGAGCCTGCTTGAAGTGTAATAATAAGGTGCCCCTGGACGACGTGATTGTGTCGCGAAACGCGTAGGGCGGCGGGTCTGTCAGTGTGCGTCCGGCCGGCGTACCTGACTTAAGGCGCTACTTTCTACATATTGTCGTAAGTGTATTTTATACTGTTTTAAAAAATAAATATCTTGGGTTTTACACCATCTGGAGCCCTTATTCTTTTCCATGCAAAACCTTTATTGGATGAGCGGTACCACTCGAGGGGTGGAAAGAGTATTGAACATCAAACCTGTTATACCTGATGGGGAGATCTTACACATGCTTTACATGACACTCTGTAGTGGGGTGTCGTGGCGCTCTGGTAAGAGTTAATTTTACCTACACTAGTGGTGGATCACGATCAGATTAATCACTACATGACCCGTTTCTTGGATAAACTTTGTCACTTATTGATTTATTTAATTTCCGTTATTAGTTAGTTTTGGACTTTTATTATTGTTTATTCATTCTTTGCATATTTCTGGGCATAATTGATTTTTCTTTTATTAATTTACAACTGGTATTAACTTAACACGATATATACACTATTCACAGGTGTTGGCAAATGAATTTTGGTTTGCACAATTTATGTATTTATTCACATATGAGAATTGAATGAATTTTGTTTTCTGTGGTCTAGACCCTTTGAATGTATATGGGTCTGGTCTTATTTATTCACTTAAAATATTAGTTTATAGAAGTGTATTTATTACGAATCTTCAATTAATTTTATATTTTTTAGTTCACATACATCATTAGATTCATGTCTACGTTTTTGTGTTGAAAATTCGGGCCCTGATAGTCATTATCATCCCCTGGTCTAGCGCAACTCTTTCGTTTTCTCTAATAATTTGCTAGCTGTGAAGTGGAGGGATAATAAGAATGTTTTTGTTCTGTCCTCTCTTCATGCAGACACAACGGTCCAAATTCCTACGGTGACTGGTGTTGTGGAGAAACCCCTCTGTGTCCACGAATATAACCTTAATATGGGAGGGGTGGACCTCTCCTACCTAATTGCCCGTAAAGTCAGACGCTGGTATAAAAAGGTGTCTGTATATTTATTCTATGTGCTATACAAAGCTTCAGGACAAACTGGATCCTTCCTTACATTCCAGGAAGGGATCATCACAGCCCTTCTGTTTCCAGACTGTGCTGTGGCCCAACTTCCCAATCCAAATGCAGTAAGCCGGCTGCATGGGAGGCATTTTCCTTATGTCCTCCCTAGTACCCCTACCCAACGAGCCCCCCCCCCCCCCAAAGAAAATATTGTGTCTGTAGAAAGCGTGGATATAGTCGTGACAACCGCTATTATTGTCCCTCCTGTCCTGACCATCCTGGACTTTGCATTGGTGAATGTTCTGAATGCTACCACACACTAGTGGAGTTTTAGCATAGGGAGCAGCATTGCACAGACTAGGACACACATTCACAGGGTCTCTAAAGATGCCATTGAATTTTGGGAGACCCGAACCTGGAACCGAACCGTTACAACCATTACAGTTACAAAAAAAGTACGGGTTCATTTATCTTGACAGCAACAGCGTTTGCTCCCACGATATGTAAAGCCGTGACTCCAGTGCTGTCGGAGGGGATTTCCCCACCACAGTTAAAAAAAGAGCATATATGCCAAAGCATGGGGGCAGCAGGGGTGGAGGAGCGATTTGCTCCTAACATTAGGGGCGGATTGCACCCGTGCTTCGGCATATATTTTTTAGGCACAGATTGCATAAAAAAATGTTTTTATTTTTACTGTTTTATTGTATTTGCTTTAAAGGTATGGTTAGTCTTACTGTTATACTGTAATGTTACTTTGTTTTATTGTTAACCATCATTTTCTTAGCAGGTACGCCATTCAGCTGCAGCACTGATTTATTTATCTTGACAGCAACAGCATTTGCTCCCACGATATGTAAATCAGCGACTTCAGCGCTGCATGAAAAAAAAGATGGTGCATGTATGCTGATGAAAAAAAAAGATTACAATATACTGTAAGCCCAACAAGGACCAGCAGCGTACTGGTATGTTGCTGGACTTTGAGTGGTTATACCAGAATGATGCCTGCAGGTTTAGGTATCATCTTGCTATCATTCTTTTCAGCCAGCGGTCAGCTTTCATGTAAAAGCAATCCTAGCGGCTAATTAGCCTCTAGACTGCTTTTATAAGCCCTCCATCTTCCATGGTTTTCTCGGGCTCTCCTGTCCAAAGAGGGAACCTGAGAATGCAGCCGGTGCATCTGCCAGCTGACCATAGAGCTGATCAGAGACCAGAATGGCTCCAATCATCTCTATGGCCTAAGCAACCGGAAGCTACGAGCATTTCATGACTTAGGTTTTGCCGGATATAAACAGCACCATTGGGAAATTGGCAAAGCATTTTATCACACGATCTTGGTTTGGTCAGATGCTTTGAGGGCAGAGGAGAGATCTAGGTCTAATAGGCCGTAATTTTTTCAAAAAAAGTACCTGTCACTAGGGTTGTCCCGATACCACATTTTTAAGACCGAGTACAAGTACCGATACTTTTTTTCAAGTACTCGCCGATACCGATTACCGATACTTTTTTAATGTCATGTGACAGTTTGACTGATGGGGACTGATAGGTGGCACTGATAGGTGGCACTTATGGGCACTGATAGATGGCACTGTTAGGCAGCACTTATGGAATCTGATAGGTGGTTGGCACTGATAGGTGGCACTGATAGACTGTACTTATGGGCACTAATAGGTGGCACAGACAAGTGGCTGACACTGATAGATGGCACTTATGGGCACTGACAGGTGGCTGGCACTGAAATGCAGCAATAAATGACATGAGGAAAGGATTTATTTTTGAAATGCTGTGCTGTGATGCCCATCTTATTACACCCTGCGGCAGTAAGCAGCAGCAAACATCTTGTTACACCCAGCTGGGCTGAGTGTAATAAGATGTCCGCTGCTGATTTACTACAGCCAAGTGCAGGGTGTACCATGATGGGCTTCGGGATGTTCAGCCGCCAACGGCTCTCTCTGCTGTCTCTCTCTCTGATGTCTCTCTCTCTCTCTCTGTTGTCCCTCTCTCTGATGTCTCTTTCTCTCTGATCGCTCTCTCAATCTCTGATCTCTCTCTTGTATGTATTTCTCTCTCTCTGTTGTCTCTTTCTCTGATGTCTCTCTCTCTGATTTCTCTCTCTCTGATGTCTCTCTGTTGTCTCTTTCTCAGATGTGTCTCTCTCTCTCTCTCTCTGTTGTCTCTTTCTCAGATGTCTCTCTGTTGTCTCTTTCTCTGATGTCTCTCTCTGTTTTCTCTCTCTCTGATGTCTCTCTCTGTCTCTCTCTCTCTGATGTCTCTCTCTGTCTCTCTCTCTCTGATGTCTCAGGTACAGGGCAGCAGAAGACACGCCCCCTTCACACAAGCCCCCGTGTAATGTGTCTCATTACACAGGCTGACTCCGCCCACCCTCTCCGTCCACCAGCTGACTCCACCCACCAGCTGACTCCACCCATCCTCTCAGTCCACCAGCTGACTCCGCCCGCCCTCTCTGCCCACCAGCTGACTTCGCCCACCCACTCCGTTCGCTTTCTCCGTCCATCAGCTGACTCCGCCCGCCCTCTCCGTCCACCAGCTAACTCTTCCCGCCGACCAGGTATCGGATCTGGCATCGTGAGCATTTCTGCGAGTACAAGTACTCACGCAAATGCTTAGTATCGGTCCCGATACCGATACTGGTATCGGTATTGGACAACCCTACCTTTCACTACCTATTGCTATTATAGGGGATATTTACATTCCCTGAGATAACAATAAAAAACAGTTTAAAAATATAATAAAAAAGCAAAATGAATAATAAAAAAAGCACCCCTGTCCCCCCCCCCCCCTGAAAGGCGAACGCAAGTGTCGGTCTGGTGTCATATGTAAACAGCAATTGCACCATGCATGTGAGGTACAGTATCACCACGAAGGTCGGATCGAGTGCAGTAATTTTAGAATTAGACCTCCTCTGTGAATCTAAAATGGTAACCTGTAAAGGCTTTTGAAAATATATGTAGTTTGTCGCCGCTGCACGTTTGTGCGCAATTTTAAAGCATGCGCTATTTTTATTTCATCAAACATTTGGGCAATATACTGTGTTTTAGTGCATTCAAAATAAAAAAGTGTGTTTTTTCCAAAAATATTGCGTTTGAAAAATCTCTGCGCAAATACTCGGTGAAAAAAAAATTGCAACACCCACCATTTTAATCTGTAGGGCCTTTGCTTAAAAAAAATATATAATGTTTGGGGGTTCAAAGTAATTTTCTTGCAAAAAAATAATATTTTTTCATGTAAACAAGTGTCAGAAAGGGCTTTGTCTTCAAGTGGTTAGAAGAGTGAGTGATGTGTGACATAAGCTTCTAAATGTTGCGCATACAATGCCAGGACAGTTCAAACCCCCCCCCCCCCCCCCCCAAATGACTTTTTGGAAAGTAGACACCCCAAGCTATTTGCTGAGAGGCATGTTGAGTCCATGGAATATTTTATATTTTGTCAAGTTTTGGGAAAATTACACTTTTTTTTATTTTTTTTTGCACAAAGTTGTCACTAAATGATATATTTATCTTTTGTTATATTTTCATGTTTGAGCAATATATCATTTAGTGACAACTTTGTGTAATTTTTTTTTGTCATTTTTCAATCACTTGTGACAAAAAATAAAATATTCAATCAGCTCAACATGCCTCTCAGCAATTTCCTTGGGGTGTCTTCTTTCCAAAATGGGGTCATTTGGGGGGGGGGGGGGTTGGGGGGGGGGGGGGTTTGCTATCTTGGCATTTTAGCACCTCAAGAAATTAGTAAATTCCAGAAAATGTACCCTAGTTTGTAGACGCTATAACTTTTGCGCAAACCAATAAATATACGCTTATTGACAACTATTTTACCAAAGACATGTGTCTGAAAACATTTTGGCCTAAATGTATGACTAAAATTTAGTTCATTAAAAAAAATTATAACAAAAAGTAGAAAATATAATTTGTTTTCAACATTTTTGGTCTTTTTCCATTTATATTGCAAAAAATAAAAATCGCAGAGGCAATCAAATACCATCACAAGAAAGCTCTATTTGTGGGGAAAAAGGGCGCAAATTTTGTTTGGGTAGAACATTGCATGACCGCACAATTACCAGTTAAAGCAGCGCAGTGCCAAATTGTAAAAAGTGCTCCGGTCATTGAGCAGCCAAATCCTCCAGGGCTGAAGTGGTTAATGTGGGCAATTGTTTGTTTATATTCTGCGATCAGTGTCCAGCTGTCAGCAGATGAGTTCTGGTTGTAAAGGACGCCGTGGCCAGCTTGCCGGCCGCCTACTTAACAACCACCTATTCTTTACACAGAATTCAGATCGGTCGATCAATTTTCGACCAATTTGAATTGTAATCGTTCCAAAAATTTGGAATTTGTGTGAAAATGTATAAATTAAACTAAACAAATTCCAAAAGCGAATAACAAAACAAAACTAGTAACTTAACATTTTTCTGCTTTCCACTTGCTTAGACCTCATTATCACTTCCCTGTTACTCAGAACCGGAGCCAACGTAGCAGTAGGTCTCAGCTGCAGGAACATTGGTGCCAATTGGTTGATCCTGCCTTATGTCACCCCCCTCTATGCTCCCATTGCTCTCCTCCCCAACCTTGCCATTCATTAATTGCTGTACATCCTCATGGAGGCAGATAGCACTTTGGCGCATGTCCTTCCACCACCGAGGATTGCAGGGCACTTCAGTTTGCCTCCTGTTGCTAACTCCTCCTACTCCGCCTCCTCATCCTCTACCGCCTCCTCATCCGGTCAGCGTAACACCTTCACCACCAACTTCATGGGGACTTCCCTATGGCTTTCCCCATGACGTCAGAGGGGGGGGCGGGGTCACCAGGTGGCCCCGCCCTCCGTTAAAAAAAAAGACCTGTCAGACGCAGCGAAGCCTCACACAGCGGGAGCCTCCCATTGCACGCCTCACACAGCGGGAGCCTCCCATTGCGCAGAGCGGCCCAAGAAGAGACGCCGACGCCATGGAAGAAGATGCCGGACGAGAAGACCAGAGCAAGAAGAAGCGGATCGGAGGAAGAAGAAGATGGAAGATGAAGATGGAAGAAGAAGATGGAAGAAGATGCCGGAAGGAAAAGATGAAGAACCCGAAGGATGAAGAAAGGAAGAAGGAAGACCAGAAGAAAGAAGATTTTAATAAAGGAATTGTCAAAGACCGTCTCTTGTCATATTTACAATTTTTGTCACTTTTTTGGTGAAATGGTCCCTTACCATTTCACACAGGGGGGGGGGCCCGGGATCTGGGGGTCCCCTTGTTAAAGGGGGCTTCCAGATTCCGATAAGCCCCCCGCCCGCAGACCCCCACAACCAATGGCCAGGGTTGTGGGGACAAGGCCCTTGTCCTCATCAACATGGGGACAAGGTGCTTTGGGGGGACCCCAAAGCACCCTCCCAATGTTGAGGGCATGTGACCTGGTACGATTCAGGAGGGAGGGGGGGCGCTCTCGTCCCCCCCTCTTTCCCTGCGGCCTGTCAGGTTGCGTGCTCGGATAAGGGTCTGGTATGGATTTTGAGGGGGGCCCCACGCCATTTTTTTTTTTTGGCTGGGGTTCCCCTTAAAATCCATCCCAGACCTGAAGGGTCTGGTATGGATATTTAGGGGGGACCCCACGTATTTTTTTTTTTTTAATTTGAAGTGGGGTTCCCCTTAATATCTATAGCAGACCTGAAGGGCCTGGTAATTGAATTTGGGGGGGGACCCCCACGCTTTTTTTTTTATCAATGACTTTCAATGAATGACTGTTCTCTGTTACGGGAGCCGACAATTCATTAGCCGCGAGTGATTTTAAATAGCTTTTTTTCCTGTAAAAATGACACTTTGTGCAGGAACAGTTCTAAGCACAAGAAACATGCGCCCCGAGTGCGCATGCGCAGGTCTCCTAAGATGGCGGCGTAAGACCGGAGCTCCGCACAGCGCCGGCCATACAGCAACGATAGCGGCGAATTCCGGCTGCCAGGCACCCCGCTGAACATAGGAGCGGGTGGGGGAGGCATCGGGGACCATCCTTATGTCAGGAGGGCACACTAGGAGAGCTTTGGAGCCGCAATTTGACTCCGTGGGCGGCCGAGAATTTTCTAAGATGACGGCCGCACCTCAGGCATGGGACCAAGCCGCAGATGACTCCCACACCACAGGCAGGCAAGTGCTACCACCGATCACCATGCCATACTCCCCATTGATGTCAGGCCCAGCTTCAGCAGGAGAAACCCCTTCTCCAGCCTCCACAGTCTCCCTGCTAGAACACTCCTTTGGGCCCTATGGGATGTCTCCCTGTGCAGCACCTCATAATCAGCCTGATCTCAATTCTCACCAGGCTGTACAGGCTCCTGATGTTACCTTTAACGCCTCTGACCTCTTTAATAGGATTTCAGAAATGCTTGACATAAGACTGGCTCAAAATGCTGACAGGATTACCGCCAGAATCACAGGAGAAATTAGGGCAGATTTTCAGAATCTAGGCTCCAGGATTGAGCATATAGAGCACAAACTGGATATCACTATCTCCAGAGCAAACCAAAACACAGATCATTTGCACTTTGTACAAGAACAGCTTGAAGCAGCCCAGGCTAGGATCGACGATCTCGAGAATCGCTCGAGGAGGGATAGTTTTAGGATCAGAGGGATCCCCGAAACAATCACGGATGTCCCCGCAGCTGTGCAGGAAGTTATTAAACTTCTTATTCCCTCTGTCCCATCTCACAAGCTGGAACTGGATAGAGCCCATAGATCCCTAGGCCCTCCTAGGAAAGATGGTGCTCCAAGGGACATTGTGGTCAAACCTCACTACTATTCCGTCAAAGAAGAGGTGATGAAGCGGTCTCGCCAGCAGGACCGCATTCGGTTCCAAGAGAAAGATATCCAAATATTTGCTGACATCTCCCCTTTTACCATCCAAAAACGGAGGTCACTGAAACCCCTTCTCGCAGCTTTAACGAAAAAAGATATAAAGTACCGCTGGGCATTCCCATTTGCCCTCAAGTTCTCTTATAAGGGCAAACAACATGCTATTCAAACTTTTCATGAAGGTGAATGCCTACTCCTGGATCTCAAGCTCATCTCCTTGGACACGGACATGGACATAACACACTCTCAACAGGGGTCTGCCAAACGACCCACACCACGGAGCCCTACATCACCCTTATGGGAAAAAGTCAACCACAAGAGAGTCAAGGATAACCTCCCCCCATGAGGCTGTCTGTTTAACAGTAAATTGTCCTTTTCTTTGTGCTGAGTCCTCATCTTCCACTGCTGTTATTGTTTTTTGAAGGTAGTCTCTTTCCAGATCTTTTTCCGGAATCGGATCAAGCACATCCTTGGTTGTTCCTATTTTTGCTGTCAAGCTATTTCGGGACATGTCACCCCTTGCCTGCTCTGGCAGTATGAACCTTGACCCCAAGTAACTCTCCCCTAACCCCCCCCCCCCACCCACGTTAGTGCTCCTCCATATTAGACATCTGAATCTACCCGAATAGGGGTAAACTGGTAGCTGTTTCCACATTGTTATGCATTTTACAATTTTGTTTCCACGCTGTTCAGGGCCGGGGCTGTTGCCTTGCGCTCTCACCTACTACTCAGACAGGAATTTTCCTTCTCTGGGTAGTGGGACGGTAGCCCTCCATTCGGGCTACTCAAACGTTGTTTTTTTTTGATTAAAGGAAGGAAGATCTACTCCTTCCCTTAATCTGGGCCTGTCACAGGCTTTACACTGTTAACTTTTTATGTCTGATCTCATTTTACTCTTCGCTTCCCTTCCTTTCCCTAACCTTCCTTCTTGTGTAATTCTAAAGAATATTTCACCTATTGTTGTATGTGCTATTAACCCTGCAATTGAATGAAGGAGTCCAGTGTTGATTGGGGTAATTGGCTCATGCTAATTAGGTTGGGTCTTAGTCATCTGGCTCTATAAAATTGTGTGACATGTCAAATAAAGATCAGTCTTGTCTCGTTTGGTGCTTGGGAGAGGTTGGAATATCTGATACCAGTCAAGTCGGTCACATTGTTGGCAAGCAGTGGGATGCTCCTGCAGTCTGGGACATCCAAACCTCCACCTGGATCCATTCATCACAGGAAGCGCTAGCCCATGAGCGGCGTCACAGGGAAAAGTTCTCCCCTCCATCCAGGAAAGGTACTGGTCGCAGTATGGATTGCGGGTGCTGTTTTTGGGAGAGAAACCGCACAAGGAGCAGACATCAAGTAACTTGTTTTCCCCCAAGCTCCATGGCTAATGACAATACTGCTGTACGTCCTTTACGGATAATTTCACACAACACCCAAGGGCTTAATTCCCCTATTAAGAGAAGGAAGGCCTTCCAGGCCTACCGTTCCCGTCAGATAGATGTTCTTTTATTACAGGAGACTCATTTTCCGGTGTGGTACACCCCATCATTCCTGCACACCCAATTCCCCTTGTTCTTCCTGGCTAATGCCGAAGACAAGACAAGAGGCGTAGCAATCTTGTTTTCTAAACACTGCAAATTCTCGGTACAACTTGAACATAGAGACCCGGAGGGAAGATTCCTTCTAGTAAGAGGTACCATTGATAACCAGTTATACTCTTTCATTTCCTATTATGCCCCTAATAGAGGTCAGAAGAAGTTCTTTCAGCACATGCTCCACACCCTAGGCCCACTATTAGAAGGAATCATTGTAATGGGAGGTGACTCAAATATAGCATTTGACTCTGGTACTGATAAATCCAAACCCACCCAATCTCAAGTGATCAGACCTACTAAACATAGCATTCAAATAGCACGATTGATTTTTCAATTGCAAGTAGCAGACATATGGAGGGAACTCAACCCCACTACACGGGACTTCACTCACTTTTCCAATCCTCATCAATCCTACTCACGCATTGACCATATCTTCTTATCCACCCGGCACATCCCGCTAGCTATTTCGTCAAAAATTCTGGACGTAACGTGGTCGGATCACTCTATGGTGCTCCTTACGCTGCGCAGAGATGCTCCCAGACAAAACTCCTCACATTGGTCTCTCAACCAGTCCGTATTGAATGATCCGATCAGGGTTCTAGAAATACAGGGGGCCCTACAGGAATATTTCCAACTTAATGATGTTGGGGATGTTTCTGCCGAGACTCTCTGGGCGGCGCACAAGGTGACGATCCGGGGTAAGCTGATTCAAATTGCGGCTCGACAGAAGAAAGATAGGATGAGTAATATTGAAAAACTGGAGAGGGAATTCTGTGCTTTACGCCGACAACATAAACAAGACCCTGATAGAGTTCCCAGACATTCCCTAGATGCAGCCAGGGTGGCTCTGAACCTGGCCCTCACTACGAAGGCCGAGAAATCCATCAGGTGGACGGGAGCTAAATTTTACCAGAAAAGGAATAAAATTGGACCCATGCTTGCATCCAAATTATCCCCTAGATTTTTCTCCCACTCCCTCCCCAAGATCAGACTAGCAGATGGTACACTTACCCTTAACCCACAGAGCATCATCAAAACTTTCCAAGACTTCTACAAGGAACTGTATAAAGCTGATAAACATTCAAACACTGGAAGCATAGATGAATTCCTAACTAGTCTGAACTTACCCAAACTTTCGGTAGATCACAGAGCAGAGATGGAAGCTCCCGTTACGGATTCAGAAGTAGCAGAGGTCATTAAAAACCTGAAGGGTACAAAAGCACCAGGGCCTGATGGGTTTTCCAACCCATATTATAAAACGTTTTCTGCCACTCTGACTCCATACCTCACTAGATTCTATAACTCACTGTCTAAAGGTTCCCCTGTTGTTAGTCAACTCAATATGGCTTACATTTCCGTAATTCCCAAGCCAGGTAAGGATGCAAGCTTACCGGGAAACTATAGGCCCATTTCATTGATTAATAACGACATGAAGATATTTACTAAAGTGTTAGCAAATAGGTTAGCATCCTTTGTAAGCCAGTATATACACAAGGACCAGGTTGGTTTTATCCCCAGCAGACAAGGTCCCGACCAAGTTAGAAGGGCAGTTGACCTTATTTCGGTTTTACAATCTAATTGGGATGGAGGACCAAAACAAGAGGGCATGCTGTTATCGCTGGACCTTCAAAAAGCCTTTGATTCCGTCTCCTGGCCTTTTCTTTTTGCAGTACTTAGACAATGGGGTTTTGGACCGAACTTCATAGGAGCTTTGGAAGCTCTTTATTCGAAACCTGAAGCCAAAATCAGACTGCAGGGATTCTACTATGATACGATAACGATAGCCAGGGGAACTCGTCAGGGATGCCCGATATCCCCTTTGATTTTTGCCATGGTAATTGAATTGCTGGCAATTGCGATCCGGGACCACTCAAATATCAAAGGGGTCCAATGCGGTTCCACTACTCATAAATGTGCCCTTTTTGCTGACGATCTCCTCCTTTTTGTTACCTCGCCAGCTTCCTCTCTCCCGGTAATCTGCCAGTTACTAACTGAGTTTGCAAATGTTTCAGGGCTACACGTCAACATGTCTAAATCTCAAGCTCTCAATGTGTCTCTTCCTAGTTCGCAAGTGTCTCTTCTTAGGAATGCATATCAATTTGAGTGGAGTGATTCCTCTATTAAATACTTGGGGCTTAATATTACGTCGAAAATAGAAAACTTATACCAAGCCAATTATCCTCCAATGTATAAAAAACTGGAAGCAGACCTTAGATGCTGGGAATCCCATGATATTTCTTGGACAGGAAAAATTAATTCAGTCAAAATGACTCTCTTACCCAGATTGCTCTATCTTTTCCGTTCACTTCCTATTCAGATTAGGAAGGACCATTTGAAAGCGTTCCAGAGAAAAGTCACTAACTTTATTTGGCACAAGAAGGGACCTCGCCTCTCGCAACAAACTCTCTTTAATCTTTCCTCTCAGGGAGGTTTAGGGGTCCCTAATTTTCTATGGTACTACCAAGCGGCACGCTTGGCTCAACTATCTACTATTTACCTAAAGGTAGAAAAACCTGACTGGATAGCCATTGAAAGACAAGCCGTACCTACATTTACATTGGACTTCCTGCTGTGGTGCCCCCCCAAGAATAGACCTTCTGTCCTATCTCCTACTTTATCACATTCACTCTTTTTGTGGGATTCTATTAGAAAACTTCCCTCCCTGGTCTCTTTGTGTCAACCGTTGGCACACATATTTCATAACCCCCTGTTTATACCCGGTATGAACATCAAGGCCTTCCAATGGTGGCTAGATAAGGGGGTGTACCGCATCGGACATTTTTTCTCCAGTACAGGCCCCCTACCCCTTAAGCATTTTGTGAAGGAGATGGATCTCCCAACTTCTGAGAGGTTTAGGTTTCACCAAATTTCCCGTTTCATTCACTCACTTTGGTCAAATAAACCGGACCCCCCAGGGTTCACTAAATATGAGTGCTGGTGTGGTCAAGCCATGGAGCAGAGGGGAGGAATTTCAGTGATCTACGAGTCACTCTCCACCAATCCAGACAAGTTACCATATATGATTTCCTGGGAAAGGGATCTCCAGGCCTCCTGGGAAGTGGAGGACTGGCACGATTCATTTTCTAGATCTCTCAAAGGCATCTACAACACCTCTCTCATAGAGGCAAACATCAAACTTCTAACGAGATGGTACCTAGTCCCGTCTAGACTGGCTCACATGTACCCCTCCTCATCCCCCCTTTGCTTCAGGGGATGCCAGGGACTAGGCACCATGCTCCATATTTGGTGGGAATGCCCCATGATAAGAGGTTTCTGGAACAAAACGTTTCACCTGATTCGTAAGGTTACTGGTTGTTGTATTGTCCAGTCTCCTGCAATTGCATTGCTTAATGGTCTAGTACCGGGTATCTCAAAACTCACTCGACAGCTAATATTTTTTATGTTAACGGGAGCTAAATTATCCATCGCCAAGGCCTGGAAGTCTCCAACGGTCTCACTATCATCCATGAAGAGGAAGATTTCATGGATGATGGAGCAAGAAAAACTGGTCAGCTCTCTGTTAGACAGGACGGAACAATTTAAAGCTATATGGGAACCTTGGGCCCACTACATTGGAATATCCTTGATACATGGAACTGATCATAAGCAGTAAACCCATCTTCAGAGTCGTGCATCAGATAGATAGACACTTTACCGTCTACACTTCTCCCCTATCTTTCTTCTACTCTTCCCTCTTTTTTCATCTCTCTTTTCTATCTCCTCTGTTCTCTCATTTGTTTTTGATTGACTTATTATTTCATTATGCTCATGTAGTATAGTCATTGGTAATACAGTTGAGTTCTTTTACTACAATCCTAGAATGGTAACTCTTGTTACTAATGTAGAATTGTTTATCTATCTTCTGGTTCTCCTGATGCATATCTAGGTCTGTGTACACAATACCCATTGGATACGACCCAGCAGGGATCACAGGATCCTTTTGATATGATATTTTCATCAGTTTATAGTTTTTTTTTTGTTTTTTTTGTTCTCTCTCCTCAGGTATATGTAAACTCTCCTTAGTGGGGAACTTCATATGGGGGCGGGGGCCCACGCTCTTCCCCGGACACAGTGAGTTCCCCTTAGGGGTGTCCGGAGAGGTAAGGGGGTCCCAGATAGTCCTCCAGCGTGCCAATTTTTCTCTTCACATAGTTTTGATATGACTTGATATCAGGTATAATTGCTTCATGTTGCTGGCTCTCTCATGTTTTTTAGATGTCGGAGAGATACTTTTCTTATTCGTATATGTATTTGTTTTCACTCAACTCTTGTAAGTATTGTGGTAAAACTACACTGTCATTGTTTCGGATAATATGTCTTGCTCACTTGTATTGAGGTTAAAATAAAATAAAACTTTTATTGAAAAAAAAAAAGAAACATGCGCCCCTTCACAGACATACTATAGAGTTGTAACGTTAATACGTTTTCGGATAATTCGCTATTATTAACGATTCGTAACGATTCAAAATTTCGCACAAATTCGAATGAAATTTCGTACACCAATTACGAATTACGATTTTTTTTTTTTTTACGAAATAAAACGGAACGAAACAAAACAAATTTTTTGACGGTTCCCATGTCTAATAACAGGCTTGCTGCTAGAAAAATGTGCCCTACCCCTAGGTGCTGCACCCTGATGTGACCTGTGGATACAAATGCTGGAAGAAAAGTATGTCATGGTGGCCCTCAAGTGGTTAAATAGATGTTTATAAGTGTAAATGTACACAGTCATGGGGCGTGTCCTAATCTGACATAGAAAGGTTTCTAAGTCAACAGAGAGCTGAGCTCAGCCTCACCCTGTGTAGGAGGATGTCACCCCTCCCCCATCCACATTCCTCTCCGGTGTCAGAGACTTTCAGTTTAGTTTCTCTTCTGCTGTCAGCGATGGCGTCTGGTGATCTGAGAGCCGAGTTGGAATGTTCCGTCTGTCTGAACATTTATACGGATCCTGTAACCCTGAGATGTGGTCACAACTTCTGCCGGGTCTGTATTGATCGTGTGCTGGATACACAGGGGGGGTCTGGAGGATATTCCTGTCCTGAATGTAGAGAGAAGTTTCCGGATCGGCCTGCACTGCAGAAGAACATGAAACTACGTAACATAGCAGAGACTTTCCTGTCTCCTCAGCCAAATCGGGAGGAGTCCGGGGTCTTCTGTACTTACTGTGTGGACTCTCCTGTACCTGCTGTTAGATCCTGTCTGCACTGTGAGGTTTCTCTGTGTGATAAACACCTGAAAGTCCACAAAAAGTCCCCAGAACACGTCTTATGTGACCCCACCTTGTCCATGGAGAGCAGGAAATGCTCCGTCCATAAGGAGGTTTTGAAGTATTTTTGCACCAAAGATAACGCCTGTATCTGCGTGTCCTGCAGTTTGGCTGGAGAACATCGAGGACACCAGGTGGAGACACTGGATGAGGCTTCTGGGAAGAAGAAGAAGACACTGAGGAATGTTCTGCAGAAACTTCTGACAAAGAGAGAGGAGACGGAGGAAAGAGTCCAGAGTCTGCAGGAACACAGGAGGAAAGTAGAAGAAGAAGCAGCTGGTGACACCGAGAGAGTCACTGCCCTGTTTAGAGATCTCAGGTAGACACTGACAAAAAATCATTTGTTTTCTTTTTTGCTTTTTTTGTAAATTCTGAAATTAGAAAATTTGGAAATTCAGAAACCCGAAAATTAGGATTTTCAAATGTTCAAATTTACAAATTTCTGAATTTCGTATTAGGAATTTCTGAATATTTGAATTTTCCAATTCACAAATTTTCCAATTCACAAATTTTCCCATTTCCGAATTTTCCGAATTTTCCAATTTCCGATTTCAAATTTTCCAATTTCTGAATTTTCGGAATTCAAATATAAAAAATAAAATATTTATAAATATAAATAAAATATGAAAAATAGCAAGAAAATCTGTAAAATTTGAAATAATAGCTAACTATTAAATTATAGGTATTGGAATTTCCTTTCAAATTTGTCTGTTAGTGAACGAAAAAAATACAAATGTATCTGAAGTTACGAATTATCCGAAATAACGAATGCTGCATCTAAACAAATGAAATGGAACAAATGAACAATTAATAATAAAAAGGTTTTGTTATTATTGTTATTTATTATTATTAGATCGTTAATTTCCTTTCGTTTAGATTTGTTATTTCAGATAATTCATAACTGGATAAATTCATACTTGTTATGTTCACTAACAGCCAAATTTGAAAGACAATTCCAATACCTATAATTTAATATTTATTATTAGTTAATTATTATTTCAGATTTTCTGGTTTTCAAACTTTCAGATTTTCATTCTTTTGAATTCTCATTCTTATTTTTGCTTTTTCAAATTTACATTTTTTTTATTTTTCAAATTTACTAATTTTTTATTTTTCAAATTTACAAATTTTTGAATTTTTAAATTTCCAAATTTTTGAGTTTTCAAATGTACATTTTTTTATTTTTCAAATTGACAATTTTTTTATTTTTCAATTTTACAATTTTTTTATTTTTCAAATTTACAATTTTTTTATTTTTTAAATTTACAATTTTTTTATTTTTCATGCTTATTTTAGAATTTTCAAATTTTAAATTTTTTTATTTTTCAAATTGACAATTTTTTTATTTTAAAACAATTTTTTTACAATTTTACTATTTTTATATTTTTCAAATTTACATTTTTTTTATTTTTCAAATTTACATTTTTTATGCTTATTTTTTAATTTTCAAATTTACAAATTTTTTATTTTTCAAATTTACTAATTTTTTATTTTTCAAATTTACTAATTTTGTTTTTTTTACAATTTTTTTATTTATCTTATTTTCATTTTTTTTCAAATTTACAAATTATTTTTCATTTTACAATTTTTTTTATTTTCAAATTTACTAATTTTTTTTGATTTTTCAAAAATTTAAATTTTTTTTTTTTTTATGAAATTTAGAATTTTAGAATTTACTAATTTATTTTTCAAATTTTAAAATTTACTTTTTTTGAATTTTCAAATTTTTTATTTTTTAAATTTTAAATTTTTTATTTTTGAATTTTCATTCATTCTTTTTCATTCATTTTCATTTCATTTTTTCATTTATTTTTGGATTTTGAAATTTAGTAATTTTTGAATTTTCAAATTTATGAAATTTAGAATTTTTGAATTTCCTAATTTAGAATTTTAAAATTTCCTAGTTTTGAATTTTCTAATTCAAATTTTTGAATTTCCGGAATCTCAAATTTCTGAAATTTAGAATTTTTCAATTTCTGAAATTTTATTTTTGGACATTTCAAATTTTTGAATTTTCAAATTTCAGAATTTCCGATTTTTCAAATTTATGAAATTTTAAATTTTCAAATTTATGAAATTTAAATTTTCAAAATTTTTAAATTTTCGAATTTCCGAATTTTGAATTTAGAATTTCCGAATTTTCCGAAATTTAGAATTTCTGAATTTTCTGAAATTTTGAATTTCTGAAATTTTGAGTTACGAATTCCAAACTTCTGAAAATTAATATTCCCGAATTCCAAACTTCCAAAAATTCAGAAATTCGAAATTTGGAAATTCGAAACTTCAGAAACTCAGAAATTCTAAAGTTTGGAGGATTGGAAATTAGCAGATTTGTCAAAATTTGTTAAAAAAAAAATTTGGAACTAAACAAATTGCACATGTCTAATCTCAGGAGACGTCTGGAAGACCTGGAGAAGAGAGTCCTGAGGGACATCTCCGGGAGGGCAGAGCGGATCTCCATCTCCATCCGGGATCTGGAAATAAAGAAGGAGGAGCTGTCCAGGAAGTTGCGTCACATTGAGGAGCTGTGTAACGTGACGGATCCACTGACTGTCTTACAGGAATCAGACACAGGTGACTTGTGTGATACTGAGGATGGAGATAATGAGGACAGAGAGAGACATGAGAAACTCTTCCATGATGGAGGGGGTCTGGATGTGGATGGGATGTCACACACATTACACACAGGTTTATCTGATATAATAGAGGTAAATGTATACTTCTATATACAGGGAGCTGCAGACATATTACTGGATGGAAACACAGCTCATAATCGTCTACAGATATCAGATGACAGGAAAACTGTATCCTTGTCAGATAGAAACCAGAATCACCCAGAAACACCAGAGAGATTCCAGTATTATTCTCAGGTGATGAGCAGTCAGAGTTTCTCCTCAGGGAGACATTACTGGGAAGTGGATGTCGGGGGATCAGATAGCTGGAGAGTCGGGATGTGTTACCCCAGTATAGAGAGGAGAGGGGTGGAGTCATGGATTGGAAATAATAAGAAGTCCTGGGGATTGGACAGGACTGATAATAAGTATTCGGTGATACATGACAGTAAATCGATCCTCTTACCCACCAATCTCTCCAGTAACAGAGTCAGGATATATCTGGATTATGAGGCCGGGCGGATCTCCTTTTATGATCTGTGTGACCCGATCCGACACCTCCACACCTTCACCACCACCTTCACTGAGCCCCTCCATGCTGGGATATATGTATGGAGAAGAGGTTGTATAAAGATATGTGGGGGGAGGCGGGAGATGTGAGAACTCCGCCCACAGTCTGGTGACATCACAGGGACGGGTGGTGGGATTGGTTCATTGATCAGCCAATGATTGGAGGAAGTGGTGGCTCCTGGGAGAAGTCTGAGGTCCTCCTTCTGAAAATACTAGTTCCCTGGCTGTGTGTAATGTAAGAACTTATAAAGTGGTAGTAAAGACAAAATATAAAATGGCGGATATGACGGCGTCTGTCACTGACATGAACACAGCAGTCTTTGTTTTTCGGAGTCCTCCTGTAATTTTGTTCTTTTACCTGTTGGTTCTGCTGTTATTTCCCAACTTCCTATAACAGACCAATCTGTCCAGCAAAAGTGTCAGTTAGAGGGTTGGGACAAACCATTCACCACTGACAGGGGTGCTTACAATGATCAGCTTTTATTCATTGATGTAAAACCTTTATCCCAAAAGATGACACAAATGTTGGTGTAACGGATTATAAAGTGTTATCTGGAGTTCTCCTTTAATTTGTTAGTCACTTATGTAAAGTCCATATAAATCTACTAGTCCGTCCAACACCCCCCTCTCCAGACAAGGCTGCTGTCCAAGGGGGTCTCCACTGCCCCTCCATAGATAGAGGAGCCACCCTAAGACAGGAAGTGTGTTACTGGCAGGATCACCAGGGGAAAATAAAGGGAAACAAACAGAAAAGGAATGCAGCCACCACATCTAAGGATTGGGAAGATCCAATATTTGTCATTTCTGTTTTGGGATTTATTACCACTTTAAGTCTCCAACCCGGAACAAGCATGAGGGGAATAAGAATCAGAGAAGTGTCAGAATTCCTTATCTCTATACTTGTTCCGGGTCAGAGACTGAGACAGTATTGAAGGCAAAGCATCAGCATGACAGCCAGGGAACTAGCATTCTCACAAGGAGAGTAATGGTAGAAATGGCGGCCCCCATGATTCTCACATGACAGGGGCCCTTTAACCCTTTCTCTTCCAGAACCGTTTTAGCATTTTTGCACACATGTTTAACCACTTGCTGCCCGCCGGCCATCAAGTGATGAAGCGGCGGTGTGGCTCTCATTTTGGGTGGGCATCATATGACGGCCTCCCAGAACCCCCAATCTTGTGAACCTGTGGGGGCGCGCATCTCGGCGATCGGTTTTGTGGTGTGTCAGTCTGACAAACCGCTACACCAATCTCAGTAAAAAGCCTCTGACGGAGGCTCTATACCACGGCTGATCACGATGTTAAGAGGAAGAGCCGTTGATCGGCTTTTCCTCACTCGCATCTGACAGACACGAGTAGAGGAGAGCCGATTGGCTGCTTTCCTGACAGGGGGGTCTGTGCTTATTGTTTATAAGTGCAGCCCCCCCTTGGATGTCCACCCAGGACCAACAAGATGCCATTAGGACCACCAGGGATTGCCACCACAATGGACCACAAGGTATGCCACCTTAGACCACTAGGGAAATGTCAATCAGTGCCCAGGTAGCTGCCAATCAGTGCCCATCCCCAATGCCTGCCAGTGCCATCAGTGATGCCCCGTAGCTGCCTATCAGTGCCCATCAGTGCCCAGCAGTGCCCATCAGTGCCCCTATCAGTGCCCACAGTGCCATCAGTGCCACCCATAAGTACCCATCAATGCAGCCTTTCAGTGCGCATTAGTGTCACCTATCAGTGCTTATCAGTGCCCACCAGTGCCACCCATGAGTGCCAATCAGTGCCGCCTATCAATGCCCATCAGTGCTGCAAACCAGTGCCACCCATCAGTGCCCATCAGTGCCACCTCATCAGTGCCACCTTATCAGTGCCCCCCCAGTGCCGCCTTATTAGTGCCCATCAGTGAAGGAGAAAAAATAAAAAAAACATACTTATTTACAAAAATTTTATAACAGAAACAAAAGAAAAAAGAAAAATTGGCTTTTTTTTTTTTTTAATTTTTTTTTTCAAAATGTTCTGTCTACTTTTATTTGTTTAGCAAAAAATAAACAAAACGCAGAGGTGATCAAATAGCACCAAAAGAGCTCTATTTGTGGGAAGAAAATGTATAGCAAAAAGTAAAAAAAAAATATTTTTTTTTTTCAAAATTTCATTTGTTTATAGTGCAAAAAATAAAAAAATGCAGAGGTGATCATACACCACCAATAAAAAGCTCTATTTGTGGGGAAAAACAGGACATAAATTTTGTTTGGGTACAACGTCGCACGAACCACGCAATTGTAAGTTAAAGCGACGCAGTGCTATATCGAAAAAAAATGGCCTGGTCAGGAAGTGGGGTAAATCCTTCCGGGGCTGAAGTGGTTAATGAGACATCAGGGGTATAAAAGACCCCTGATGTCCCACCTGTTCCATATTGAAGCTAATGGAGCACAGATCGCAGTCCCCGGCCATACCGGCTGGTGAAAGTGCCAACAATACCCAGAAGTGACATTTTATACATCACTTCCGGGTCATTAGTTGGAAGCGGAGATCAGAGAATGGACATTTACTGATCTCCATTCCCCCTACTTGGTGGCCCCACCATGCCGGTCACAGGTCCACCGATCAGCCCAGGAAATGGGCGGGACCACACCCAGGGAGGACCGCACTTTGTGGGTGTGTGGAAGTGATTGTTGTGCCGCCACCTGATTGCTTCCATATGACAGCTGTACTATGTATGGTGGTGGTAATGGTAAAATAATTACATATAATAAATGTCAGCCACCAGAGTGCCCCTTTAATTGCTTCCAGAGTGCCCCTTTAAGTGCTGCCAGAGTGCCCCTCAAGTGCTGCCAGAGTGCCCCTTTAAGTGCTGCCAAAGTGCCCCTCCAAGTGCTGCCAGAGTGCCCCTCCAAGTGCTGCCAGAGTGCCCCTTTAAGTGCTGCCAGAGTGCCCCTCAAGTGCTGCCAGAGTGCCCCTTTAAGTGCTGCCAAAGTGTCCCTCCAAGTGCTGCCAGAGTGCCCCTCCAAGTGCTGCCAGAGTGCCCCTCAAGTGCTGCCAGAGTGCCCCATTCAGTGCTGCCAGAGTGCCCCTTTAAGTGCTGCCAGAGTGCCCCTCCAAGTGCTGCCAGAGTGCCCCTCCAAGTGCTGCCAGAGTGCCCCTCCAAGTGCTGCCACTGTGCCCCCTGCCTGCCCTCTGCACTTACCTTGTCTCGATGTGCAGCTTGGCCAGGTTTGTCCCTGGAAATGTTGCAGATTTTAATATATTTTTTATATAATTTCTCTATTATGATTTGTATTACAGAGTCAGTTCACCTTCATGGTAATAAAAATCGGTGACGGGTATTTTATTAAACAAAATATATAGTGTAGTGCAACCAAAAACTCATAAATCAAGTCCAAATATTGACAAAATCCCACCGTAGTGCAACTTTCAGTGACAGTTCATTGATATCCGGTGACTTCAGACTCTCGCTGGAATGCCTGATATATTCTGTTTATTACCGATGATGTGGAAATATTGAGCTTCACATTTATATCAAGGGGCTTCAAGGGAACCATTGTGAGGACTTTCTAATTAAATTACCATCCCCCGTTAGATGGGTATATATATATATATATTTTGTTTTTCAGGAAGATGATGTACATAATATATTTTATGATATTATGATGAGATATGGGTCCGGCTCACAAGACTTCTTCATGTTTCTCAAAAGCTGTTTGATGTCTTCAATAGTCGGGTGATAACTAAGTCCCCCGATTGTTTATAGAGATGGCCATATCAGAGGAACTGGTTATGCTCGGATCAAAGAGGGTTGCTTACCCAACAACCAGAAACATGGTAGACAGAGAGACACCGAAGAGAGTCTAATGCTTATGTGAGAAGCATGATGGCCAACTAGGCTTCAGGTACAGCCAATCAGAATTTGATGCAACTCATTGAACCAATGAAAGTAGTCCATTTGTGTAATTGGTGGGGGGATGGGTAGAGAGGGAACATAAAAATCAAAGCTCCCATTGATGGGCCCTCTCTTAGCCTCATGGTCTCCACAAGCATGGCCACGTAAGATCTGTC
This sequence comes from Lithobates sylvaticus, assembly GCA_028564925.1. Classification (NCBI taxonomy): domain Eukaryota; kingdom Metazoa; phylum Chordata; class Amphibia; order Anura; family Ranidae; genus Lithobates; species Lithobates sylvaticus. The sequence goes on from CM053029.1 coordinate 14,324,824, forward strand.
TGTGGAACGTATCCGTATTATCTTATTTCTCTTTTCTTTTTTTTTACTTTTTCTGTCCTAGGATTTGCCTTAATACACTGATAGCATTTATATGTTCATTGTAACAATATATCCTTTTTGTATTAATTATCTTTGTCCACTGGCAACACTGTATTTGTAACATCACTACATTATATTTGGTAATATCTGATTATTCTAACATTTCTTTTCTGTATAAATAAATTTGATTGTTATTCTTTTCGCACAGTTATCATTCGTTTTTTATTCTATCCATAATGGCTGCAACCACATTGGTTGATTCTTATATAGACAAAAGGTTTTAATCACTTATTTTATGTATCATTAAGCGTATAAGTGAGGTAGGTAGAAATCGCCATCACACCTATTGAGAGTCACATGTGGATACACTCTGAGTGGTGTGGGCAGCAATCACATCAAGCCTATTAGTAGGATAATTACATTGATTATTTTATTTTTATTTTATTTTCACAACCACATTGTTTGTTTATTTGATTATATATATTTTTTTCACAATTACAGTTATTTTATTCCTCCTTTTCCTGTTTCTATCAATGTTGGCAGCTTTCAGTCCTGGAAATCAGTAGTGGCTGGTGCTCAATTTTTTTTTGGGGGGGGTGCAACATTTAAAAAAAAAAAAAAAACATCAATTGCAGCCACTGTGCCATCAAACACAACCACTGTGCCCATCAATTGCAGCCACCGTGCCCATCAAATTCAGCCACTGTGCCAAACGCTGCCACTGTGCCATCAAACACTGCCACTGTGCCCATCAAACGCTGCCACATTGCCATCAAGTGCTGCCACTGTGCCCATCAAATTCAGCCAATGTGCCAAACGCTGCCACTGTGCCATCAAATGCAGCCACTGTGCCAAACGCTGCCACTTGGCCCAACGCTGCCAGTGTGCCAAACGCTGCCACATTGCCATCAAGTGCTGCCACTGTGCCCATCAAATTCAGCCACTGTGCCAAACGTTGCCACTGTGCCATCAAATGCAGCCACTGTGCCAAACGCTGCCACTTGGCCCAACGCTGCCAGTGTGCCCATCAAGCGATATATGAGGAATAATGAGGTTGTCTCACTTCCTGGTAAAGCAGAACAGGCTGTATTCATGTATACAGAGCCGCATTCATTTCTCTCTTCTTTCTGCCCGGAGTTCAGCTTTACATTAGAGAAGACACCCGACATTCTCCTCCTCATTGCTTTCCTAAGATTTTGTTAGATTTTTTTTCTCTGAATGTTTTTTTCCTAAAGTCTCCATTTATATAGAGAAATTTTCTTTTATCATATAGTGATAGGAAGTGATGAGGATTTAGGCCCCATTCACACTTGTCATGTGACTTTGGACCCAAAAGTCGCACAAGTCGCACCCCATGTTTCCCTATGAGTACTGTCCATATCTGTGCGACTTCAAAGTAGTTCCTGCACTACATTGGTCCGACTTTCAGGCATAGACCTCAATGTAAACCCTCAAAAGTTGCATGAAAGTCACACTTGCATAATATAGAATCAATTTTGATGTGACTCTGGATAAGTGCGATAAGTGCAGAACAGAAAGATTTGTTAGGTTTCTTAATTTTATAATAAATTACAAATTTTCAAATCGATTGCAATTCGAATTCTATGTGAAGAATAGATGGTTGTTAAGGGTCGGGAATCCGGCCACTGCGTCCTTAGCAACTGATGATTCATCAGCTGTCAGCGGGTTTCCCCACTGACAGCTAAATGAAAAAAAAAAAGAATGCCGGCAATAATAAAAAAAAATGGCTTGGGGTCCCCCCCAATGCATGCTATGCCTCTCGGATCTGGTATGGATTTTAAAGGGAACCCCACACAAAAAATTTAAATAAAATGGCATTGGGTCCCCCCAAAATACATACCAGACCCTTATCCGAGCATGCAGCCCAGCAAGTCAGGGGTGGAAGAGCGAGCCCCCCCCCCCCCTGAACCAAGCCAGGCCACATGCCATTAACATGGGGGGTGCTTCCCAAAGCACCTTGTCCCCATGTTGATGAGGACAAAGGCCTCTTTCCCACAACCCTGGGCGGTGGTTGTGGGGGTCTGCGGGTGGAGGGCTTATCGGAATCTGAAAGGACCCTTGAACAAGGGGACCCCCAGATCCCACCCCCCCATGTGAATGAGTATGGGGTACATTATACCCCTGCACATACACCAAAAAAGTGTAAAAAGTGAGTAAAGACACTACACCAGTTTTTGACAATTCCTTTATTAAAAATTAAAAAACAATGTCCCCGGGTGTAGATCCATTGTCAATCACGCCGCCTGCTGCCACCCCCGGCTCCAAAAAAAGAAAAAAAAATCTCCGGCCCTGACAAACACTCCTGCCCTCTGCCTGCTTTGTTGTGTGACAGCTCTAAAATACCGAAGGGGCATGGAACGGCCCCCTTTTGACTTCACTGACCCAGCATGCCCTTGGTTGACAACGTCATAAGGGGCGGTGCCACCCAGAGATGTCACCGGGTGGCCCCACCCTTTAGTTATTTAAGAGCTGTGATACGGTGGAGCAGGCAGATGGTGGGAGCCTTCATCGGGCGGAGGTTTTTTTTTTTCTTCTTTTTTTGGGTTGGCAATGCGGAGGGCTGCGTGATGGATCTACTTCGGGGAACATTGTTTTTTTTTTTTTTAACAATGAATTTTTTTTAAAAATGGTGCCCTCCTTGCCCCAAAGCACCCCCCCCCCATGTTGAGGGCATGTGGCCTGGTATGGTTCTGGGGGGGCTATCCCCCCCCTTTTCCTGACCTGCCCGGCTGAATGCTCAGATAAAAGTCTGGTATGGATTTTGAGGGAGACCCCATGCCGTTTAATATTGTTTTAATTTTTTTTTATTGCCGGCATTATTTTTTTCACATTCAGCTGTCAGTGGGGAAACCCGCAGACAGCTGATGAGTTATCGGTTGTTAAGAATGCTGAAATTCGGGTTACAGGCCCGCTCCTTAACAACCAGCTATTCTTCACACAGAATTCAAATCAGTCTATCAATTTTTGACCGATTCTAATTCCAGTCGTTCTGAAAATGTGTAGTTTGTTAGAAAATAAAGAAACCTATAATTTTTAAGTGGAAAATATCACAGTGTGCAACTTAAGCCATCTCCCCTCCTCGCTATGCCCCTCCCCTCCTCTCTATGCCCCTCCCCTCCTGTCTCCCCCTCGCCCACATGTGGTCCCTCTGTGTGGGGGGCGGCAGCCATGATTAGACATAGAGGGGGGTGGGGTCACTGTGATGGGATAGGATGGGGTCACCTATCCTCTCTGCCCCTCCCCCTTCCTCCTCCTCCATACAATCTATACTACAAAGAGATGGAAATAAATGGAACAATCTGAGAGGAAATCTATGAAGACGACATCTAGAGATTTATTACTGGAAGAAAAAAATGTGATCAGAGAGTCCAGACTGTTTTTAGGTAGAGTGGGTCAGGATTAGATCCCCTGTCAGGTTTTTTCTTCTATCCGGGGCTCCATTACAGAGATTTCCCCTCACTTCCTGTCCCGGTGACAACATTTATCTAGACAGGAAATGAGGGGAACTCTCCAACAGGAACACAGACTGAAATAAGAATGATATGTTTAGTATAATAAGGAAGGGGAAGGTTTAGAGCCCCTGTCAGATTTTTATATGTCTGTATCCCTGTACAGATTTCTCTCACTCCTTGTATTGGTGTCACCAGGACAGGAAGTGAGAGGAAATCTCTCTAAGGCTGGGATCACATTGCTGTGCAGATCACATGTCATGTCTGTGTGATGTGAATTCAGCCGTACAAACTGTGTGACTGAAATCACATTCACACCAAAATGGTGCCCGACCCTTTTTTTTGGTCCTCACTGGAATCGGATCACATTGGGTGTCACATCTATACAATCCGATTCCTGCACCATTTCAGCGTTTGCACTGCGATCTGCGAAGCGATCTGGGGGTGTCATTAACTTTCCACTGACCCCCCCGCAGCGGTTCTCAGATGTCAGTGTGACCGTCCGGTGATTGAGGTGTGATGAGGGAACCCGCACAGGAATCGCACTGGTTCCCGCATCCCACAAGTCTCATCCCAGCCTAAGGCTCCATTCACACCTATGCAGGTTGCTTTTCAGCCTTTTTGCTGTGCTTTCCGCTGTTTTTTATCACAATTTGCCCTTTAGGGTTTTTTATTCTTTTTTTTGTTTTAGATAATTTGCTGTTTGGGCAGATTTAAAAATGCAAATTGTGGCAAAATTGCAGTAAAAACACTGTAAAAATGCACTACATAATTTTCTGCAGCTTCTCCATTGAAGTCTATTGAACCATAAAAAGCAAAAACCCTTTGAAGGCTCCATTCACTCCAATGCATTTATTTAATTTTTTTAACATGGATCCCTATGGAACACCTTCAGATCAATGCATTTTTGTGTCTCTGCGTTTTTGAAAAGTGTCAGGGGAATTTTTTAGCCTCGATTCACATCTATGTATGTTGCTTTTGAGCGTTTCTGCAGTGCTTTTTGTGTTTTGAACATGCGATTTTATCTTGTTTTTGCTGCGCTTTGTGTTTTGTTTTTTATGCTTTTTTTTATCTTGGCAAATTTGTTGTTGGGTAGATTACAAAAATGCAAAACACAAATTGTAGCAAAAAATGCAGTAAAATCGCACAACATGCTAAATGCTCACTTAAGGCAGTCACAGCCCCTCCCCCCGACCCACTTCTATCCACTTTCATAGCCCCCCCCCATCAATCCATGTCAAATCCCTGAGTCCTCACCCATGTAAGATACATGGTGGGCTATGTCGGAGCTTACACAGGACTGATGATGTCACTCCTCCATCATGTGACAGTATGTAAGTCCTGTGATTGGCCGCTCAGGTCTGAACACTGCATGGTGGGAGAAGGTCACATGATCCCTCAATACCCGGGAAACTGGGGACTCAGTGAGGACTTAGATGGAGGAACAATAAAGGAATGTATAAGTGGGTGTGTACGGCTCTTGGGTCACCTACAGAAGGGGGGGATTTTTTCTAATGGCTCCTCCCAGTATATGAGCACTGTGTATAGTGAGATGGGACGGTGAAGAATTGTGTAGAGTGCCGGAGCTGAGACAGAGCACAGAGTGTAATATCACTTATTGTCTGTGTCCGAGCTGTGATGTCATAGTAGAGAAAATGGGGACCCAATGTGGAAAGTACAGATATAGGCGTACTGGCCCTTTAAGAACAAATCTATCTATCTATCTATCTATAGGATTATAATGTGTAGACGGTCTCATTCCTTATTATTAATAAATATACAATGAGTTTATTCTATTGATTATTTTATTGTGTGAAGAAATAGAAATGAATAATAGATCTACAAATAGAAAGAGATGAAAAATCGATGGAAAAATCTCAGAGGAAATATATGAAGAAATTATTTACTAATGAAAGAAATAATGAGATTTATGACTAATATAATGATATCACTATAATAATGTATGATTACTAGAACTGGAATGTGATCCCAATATAATGTGTCCCCATAGAATGGATCACCAATAGAATTCTATGGGATCTCTTTTATAATGGATCCTAATCTAATGTATCATGTGATGGTGTATTATAATCACTAGATGTGTCCTGGCGATGGAGGGGAATTAGGAAATTAAATGTTATTGTGAAATAAAGATTCTTTATGAAATCATTATTATCATCATTATTATTATTATTATTATTATATGGGGTTGATATAGAGTTATACAGTTATACAGTTTACGCAGCGCTTTACAACATGAAGGCAGATATTACAATTAGAGTGTAATAGAGGAGGAATCAGAGAGCCCTGCTCCTTAGAGCTTACAATCTAAGAGGGAGGGTCAAGAGATACAAAAGGTAATAACTGTGGGGGATGGGCTGATGGAGAAAATAAATGTACAGTTGTTAGGTGGGGCAGGGTAGGCCTCTCTGAAAAGCTGAGATTTCAGGGATCGTCTGAAAGTAGACAGAGTAGGAGAAAGTCAGACCGATGTGGGTAGCGAGTTCCAGAGGATAGGAGAGGCTCAGAAGAGGTCCTGGAGGTGAGCATGGGAGGAGGTGATGAGGGAGCTAAAGAGCAGGAGGTCTTGCGAGGAACAAAATGAACGGTTTGGTTGGTATTTTGAGACTAGCTTAGTGATGTAGCTGGGGGCAGGTTGTGGATGACTTCATAAGTTATTGTTAGTATCTTGGGGCAGGACAGGGATGAGATTTTGTCATAGAGGTGGTCAGTAGCAGAGTAGAGAAGAAAAGGGTTAATGTGTGGAAGGTTTCTACAGGTAACTGTTAGGCGGTTAGAGGGAGAGGAGACAGAAGACAGGGAGAGAGTGAAACTAATAAGGTGGTGATCAGAGAGAGGGAGAGGATTGTTGGAGAGGAGCACGGAGTGCATAGATAGGAGAACACAAGGTCGGGAGTATTGCCTTTGGAGTGAGAAAAAAAAATATTTCTCCAGCCAGAGCAAGATGGGGTCTGACCACCAGAGAGGTGAGGAGCTGCAGGTGCAGCAGCGCCAACCAGAGGCTGGTGAGGAGGAGAACACTTTCAGGACGGTAAGAGAACTCAGGACACAGGGGTTGGCTTCAGTTCAGCAGCACCAAGCAAGTAGCCTGCATGTGTGACTTGCTCACATTATACTCACATCTCTACTCTGTCCCTTGTGTCAGTGAGGAGAACAGCACCACGGAAGCCTCTCCTACTCTGCTATCTACATATTTTTGCCTCCCAGCAGGATGTCTGACTGCTAATTCTCCCGAATGTAGCTGGAAGCCAATTGGTCTGCTGCTCTGACACTCAGAGCTGCACCCGCCTCCTCCTGACCTCCAGGCTGTGCAGGAAATGCAATGTGCAGCCTGGAGATTTAAATGTCTGCTGGAGCAAGAGTGGTAAGAGCCAGTGGCCCCTCTTGTTATAGTTGTACACTGAACCCCGTTTACCATCAATGGTGAACATGTGTGCAGAGGGGTGCACTGAGGGAACATGTGTGCAGAGGGGTGCACTGAGGGAACATGTGTGCAGAGGGGTGCACTGAGGGAACATGTGTGCAGAGGGGTGCACTGAGGGAACATGTGTGCAGAGGGGTGCACTGAGGGAACATGTGTGCAGAGGGTGCACTGAGGGAACATGTGTGCAGAGGGGTACACTGAGGGAACATGTGTGCAGAGATGACACATGTACATGATTGTAAAGCAATGGAACATGTGTACTGTGATAGAACATGTGTGCAGAGGTGTACAGTGATGGAACATGTGTGCAGAGGTGTACCGTGATGGAACATGTGTGCAGAGGTGTACCGTGATGAAACATGTGTGCAGAGGTGTACAGTGATAGAACATGTGTGCAGAGGTGTACTGTGATGGAACATGTGTGCAGAGGTGTACAGTGATGTAACATGTGTGCAGAGGTGTACCGTGATGGAACATGTGTGCAGAGGTGTACAGTGATAGAACATGTGTACAGAGGTGTACTGTGATGGAACATGTGTGCAGAGGTGTACAGTGATAGAACATGTGTGCAGAGGTGTACTGTGATGGAACATGTGTGCAGAGGTGTACTGTGATGGAACATGTGTGCAGAGGTGTACTGTGATGGAGAGGTGTACAGTGATGGAACATGTGTGCACAGGTGTACAGTGATGGAACATGTGTGCAGAGGTGTACAGTGATGGAACATGTGTGCAGAGGTGTACAGTGATGGAACATGTGTGCAGAGGTGTACAGTGATGGAACATGTGTGCAGAGGTGTACAGTGATGGAACATGTGTGCAGAGGTGTACAGTGATGGAACATGTGTGCAGAGGTGTACAGTGATGGAACATGTGTGCAGAGGTGTACTGTGATGGAACATGTGTGCAGAGGTGTACTGTGATGGAACATGTGTGCAGAGGTGTACAGTGATGGAACATGTGTGAGAGGTGTACAGTGATGGAACATGTGTGCAGAGGTGTACAGTGATGGAACATGTGTGCAGAGGTGTACAGTGATGGAACATGTGTGCAGAGGTGTACAGTGATGGAACATGTGTGCAGAGGTGTACAGTGATGGAACATGTGTGCAGAGGTGTACAGTGATGGAACATGTGTGCAGAGGTGTACAGTGATGGAACATGTGTGCAGAGGTGTACAGTGATGGAACATGTGTGCAGAGGTGTACAGTGATGGAACATGTGTGCAGAGGTGTACAGTGATGGAACATGTGTGCAGAGGTGTACAGTGATGGAACATGTGTGCAGAGGTGTACTGTGATGGAACATGTGTGCAGAGGTGTACTGTGATGGAACATGTGTGCAGAGGTGTACTGTGATGGAACATGTGTGCAGAGGTGTACTGTGATGGAACATGTGTGCAGAGGTGTACTGTGATGGAACATGTGTGCAGAGGTGTACAGTGATAGAAGATGTGTGCAGAGGTGTACTGTGATGGAACATGTGTGCAGAGGTGTACAGTGATGGAACATGTGTGCAGAGGTGTACAGTGATGGAACATGTGTGCAGAGGTGTACAGTGATGTGGAACATGTGTACACGCCCCCTCTTATAACAGGCCGCCACGCCGTCGGCGCCGGTCACATGCGTTCCGGCGTTAGGAGAGTGTGTACTGTGATGGAACATGTGTGCTGAGGTGTACAGTGATGGAACATGTGTGCAGAGGTGTTAGTCCCATCACACAGAGATGTGGACTTGAAGTGTGTTAGTCAGAGGTGTACAGTGATGGAACACCTGTGTGTGTTAGTCCCCATCACACAGAGGTGTACCCAGAGATCCTATATTTTCTTCCCAGAAGCACCTATAGGAAGTGTGTTTATCTCATCACACGGACCTATATTTTCTTCCCAGAAGCACCTATAGGACTTGAAGTGTGTTAGTCCCATCACACAGAGATCCTATATTTTTGTTCCCAGAAGCACCTATAGTTGAAGTGGTTAGTCCCATCACACAGAGCTATATTTTCTTCCCAGAAGCACCCATAGTTGTATGTGTTAGTCCCACATGTGTGCAGAGGTAGGACTTGAAGTGTGTTAGTCCCATCACACAGAGATCATGCAGTGTGTTTGTCCTGGAACATATAGGACTTGTGTGTTAGTCATCACACAGACCTATATTTTCTTCCCAGAAGTATAGGACTTGAAAGTGTGTTAGTCCCATCACACAGAGATCCTATATTTTGTTCCAGAAGCACCTATAGGACTTGAAGTGTGTTAGTCCCATCACACAGAGCTATATTTTCTTCCCAGAAGCACCCATGGACTTGTAGTGTGTTAGTCCCAGGTGTACAGTGAGTCCTATATTTTGTTCCCAGTGGATGGAACACACAGACCTATGAAGCACCCATAGGACTTGTAGTGTGTTAGTCCCAGATCCTATATTTTGTTCCCAGAAGCAGGAGATCCTATATTTTGTGAAGCACCTACAAGTGTGTTATCCCATCACACAGAGATCCTACATGTGTGCAGAGGTGTACAGTGATGGAAGCTCTGCAACATGTGTGCAGAGTGTGGCTGGGAGGAGGTACAGTGATGCAGAAAGGTCTGTGCAACGCGTTCCCAGAAACTGGGAGGTTACAAACTCCTGGTCCTGGGCGAGTGTGCAGAGGTGTACAGTGATGGAACATGTGTGCAGAGGTGTACTGTGATGGACCATGTGTGCAGAGGTGTACAGTGATAGAACATGTGTGCAGAGGTGTACAGTGATGGAACATGTGTGCAGAGGTGTACAGTGATAGAACATGTGTGCAGAGGTGTACAGTGATGGAACATGTGTGCAGAGGTGTACAGTGATGGAACATGTGTGCAGAGGTGTACACTGATGGAACATGTGTGCAGAGGTGTACAGTGTACTCATAATGGGCGACCCCCTGGCATGTCATGTGGATGGGGGAGATGTGTACAGTGATGGAACATGGGAGGAGCCAGGGGGGGGGCTGAAAGAGACCAGGGGTGGGGCTGAAGGAGGACCAGGGGAGGACAAGGGGTGGGGCTGAAGGAGGAACCAGGGGAGGACCAGGAGTGGGGCTGAAGGAGGGATCAGGGGTGGGCTGAAGGGGGCCCCGTCAGGTGGGCTGTAGGGGGCCCCATGATTTCTATCAGCGGCCCTGCCTGTATCCATTGCTTCATTTCAAAGGAGGAGGTTAGACAGAGACGTTTAGAAGGAGAAGTGGTATTAGCATTAACCGGGATATTAAAGTCCCCGAGAATGTTTATGGGAATTTCAGAGGAGAGAAAGTAGGGTAGCCAGGCCGAGAAGTCATCAAGGAAGATTGATATCGGTACAGGAGGTCGGTAGATCACATCAATTCTTAGAGAAACGGGAGAAAATAGACAAATACAATGTGCCTCAAATGAGGGGAGTGTCAGAGAGGGAGGTTGGTGAAGTACCTGATAAGTGCCGTGTTGGGCTAGAAGGATTCCCACTCTGCCTCCCTTCCATCCACTGGGTCTGGGGGAGTGAGTCCAAATAAAGCCACCATGGGAGAGGGAAGCAGGAGAAGCAGTGTCAGATTCATGAAGCCAGGTTTTGGTAATAGCAAGTAGGCAGGGGAGGACTGACAACTCATGGGGCCCCCGGGCCCCCGGGCAATAGAAGATTATGGGGCCCCCGGGCTTACAGATGACTGTCACTCCAGGAGTAAGTAACAAACAAAACAACATATCAAGTACAGCAGTCAGGATGAGCGCCACACTCACATCAAAGTCCTCCCTTACATCAGAGTCCCAACATTTTCCCTATAAATCACAGTCCACAGAGTGCCACCTTACGGCAGAGCACCCCACTGTGCCACCCTATGGCAGAGCCCCCAGAAGGTCACCTTCCATCAGTGTCCCCTTACACACACCTTTGCACCTTAGTGTTGGTGTGGCAGGCAGCTGTCGGGAAAAGGCTTTTAATTAGAAAAAATCCACTTGTTGCAGCCTCTGAACTACCCAAGTGAGTCGTAGAACCAGCTGAATAGTGAACTGCTGTGGCTGGCCTCAGATCGGGCAGTGGGGCGTGTGAATAAAGGCCATGCTTGATGTGTGCCATGATATCACTGCACAGGTGTGTACCCGGACCTGCTGCCTGATCCGAGGCCGAGCTCTGCAGTGCACCAATCAGATGGCTCCAAATGGCAACAAGTGCATTTTTCACTGGCATGGGATTGTTAGATTGACTTCTGTTGAGCAGCAGTGGGCACACCTGGTTCATACAGTATATACACACACATCCACAGTATACATACATATAGACACGTATGCACAGTATACATACACATACAGTATACATACACATACAGTATACATACAGTATACATACACATACAGTATACATGCACACATACAGTATAAATACACAGTATACATACAGTATACAAACAGTAAACATACAGTATACATACAGTATACACACATACAGTATAAATACACAGTATACATACAGTATACAAACAGTAAACATACAGTATACATACAGTATACACACATACAGTATAAATACACAGTATACATACAGTATACATACAGTAAACATACAGTATACATACAGTATACGCACACATACAGTATCAGTGGCGGTGCCGCCCCCTCTCTCCTGTCACCTCTCTATCACCATAGATAGATTCATGCATTGCATGAATCTATCTATGGTCGCCGCTGCCGCCCCCTATTCAGGTTTCCGGCCCCTTTTCGGGTGCCGGGCACCAGAATTACAACGGCGGGGTTTTTATTGTAAGCACCTGATTAGAGTCATAGGCTCTAATAGGCGTCCAAAAAGGTGAACAGCGGGCGACATGCTGGACTCTCGCTGTTCACTAAGCGCTGTGTTAGCAAAGAGAATGAATATTCGCTTTCCTAACACTGAACCGCCTCTCAGCCAATCAGGTGCTCGGGTCTGTTACCTGTCACCTGATTGGCTGAAACGACAGACGCTGTGAATGGACGCCTATCGCAGATGACGGGAAGGGATGACTTGAGAAGACATTGAGGAGCATGGAGGACAGCGGACACCGCTCGCCGCCTGCTGCCTGAACCGCTGCCTGACCCGCTGCCCCACCAAGACAAGGTAAGTGCCAGGTGGGCGTGGGATGCACGCTGGCAGCATTTGATGGACACAGTAGTGGCAATTGATGGGCACACTGGCAGCAATTGATGGGCACAGTGTCAGCAATTGATGGGCACACTGGCATCAATTGAGGGGCACAGTAGTGGCAATTGATGAGCACACTGGCAGCAATTGATGGGCACAGTGTCAGCAATTGATGGGCACAGTGTCAGCAATTTATGGGTACAGTAGCGGCAATTTATGGGCACAGTAGCTGCATTTGATGGGCAAAGTGGCTGCATTTGATGGCACCGTGGCGGCAATTGATGGCACAGTGGCTGCGTTTGATGGGCACAGTGGCTGCGTTTGATGGCACAGTGGCTGCGTTTGATGGGCACAGTAGTGGCAATTGATGGCACAGTAGCGGCAATTGATGAGCACAGTGGCAGCGTTTGATGGGCACAGTGGCAGCGTTTGATGGGCACAGTGGCTGCAATTGATGTTTTTTTTTTTCAGTTTGTTTGAGCCCCCCCCAAAAAATTTTAAGCACCAACTGCCACTGTACAGTATACATACAGTATACACACACAATTACACACACACACACACATTTCACCCAAAAATCGGCCTGATTGAACACACTGCTGCCCCATCTCCTTGCATGCTGGGACTTGTAGTGCCCCAGCAGCTCACAGACACATTAGGTGGTAATACAGGATAGGAGGGGACTGTGCCTGTGTAGTGGTGGGCGGCTAATGAGTAGGGAGGTGTAGTAGAGATTGGGGGAGACATTCATGTTCTTCCTCCAGGAGCATTGCACTTCTCACACACAAAATCGATCTAATAGCCTCAGAGACAGGAGGAGCTCCGCTAGAGATAACACGTCCTCCCTCTCCCTCTCTGCTCACCAGGGTAATCCACTGACTAGAATCCATTTTGTAAAGCTCAGCCCACTTACCTTATCAGGCAGCAGCCGGTCCCACACTGCGAGCTCTCCTCTCCTCTCCTCTCCTCTCCTATCCTCTCCTCTCCTCTCCTCTCCTCTCCTCTCCTTTCCTATCCTCTCCTCTCCTTTCCTCTCGCAGTCGGCATCTCCTGTGAGTTCCATCAAGGCACCCCAATATTTTCTGTAGTCATAACTCATCTAATCTAAGAGCCTCCACTGTGGAAGCACATGCATTATAATAAATAGGCAGAGGGCAGGTGAGCCTGGAGGGAGCCCATCCCTCCTTAAAGGCACAGGGGTGCATACCCCCAACATAGACAGGACCCCTCAGATATGACAACAAGTTTCTCGCAGATCTCAATTTTATACTTTAGAGATTGCAATGAAGTTGCCACCCTCCCAGCCTCTAAAATTTAATTGAAGGGGATGGCCACTGCATCTTACCTAATTAACCACCTTCCACCCGGACACTTTTTATAAACAGCCAGATGGTTCACTCCTAGGGGCGGGAGAGCTCTTGCGGCTTCTGCACACCCTCTATGGCAGGCAGCAGTGCATGCTGTGTCCTTCAGAAACAATGAGCCTGTAGCATGTGATCACTGAGACCAACAGGGCTGTCTTTATCTTGAGGCAAATGGGGAAGCTGCCCTGGGCCCAGTCACTGTTTTTGGGCCCAAAACAGCTGCCCCTGGAGCCCATGCTGCCTGAATATTGCGGGCTGCCCCATACCCCACGATGCCACTGTCTTTGAGGCAGCAGTAGTCCACAGAGAGCAGGGGGTGGTACGGAAACACTACAGACTCTCAGACCCCTCCCGATGCAGTCTGTGTGGTCGGGAGAAGGTGGAGGCTGCAGGTGCAGCTAAGAAACGGGTCAAATTTGAAGTAGGAGCCGCAGCGCTGAGATCCCCGCTCTGGGCACTGATGGACACTGATAAGCTGCACTGATGAGTTGGCACTGATGGACACTGATTGGGACTGATAGGCTGCACTGGTGGACACAGATGAGGTGGCACATGGTCACTGAGGGGCTGCACTGGTGGCCACTGATGAGGTGGCACTGATGAACACTAATAGGCTGCACTGATGGACACTGTTGGGCACTTATAGGCTGCACTGGTTGGCACTGATGAGGCTGCACTGATGGACACAGGCTGCACTGGTGGGCACTGATGAGGTGGCACTTATGAGGTGGCACTGATGGACACTGATAGGCTGCACTGGTGGGCACTAATGAGGTGGCACTGAAGGACACTGATGGGCACTGATAGGTTGAATTGATGGACACTGATGGGCACTGATGAGGTGGCACATATGGACACTGATGGGCTGCACTGGTGGGCACTGATGGGCACTGATGGACACTGATGGACACTGATAGGCTGCACTGGTGGGTACTTATTTACACTGATTGGTACTGATGGGCTGCACTGAGGAGGCTGCACTAATGGGACTGCACTGATGAGGCTGGACTAATGGGATTGCACTGATGGGCACTGATAAGGCTGGACTAATGGGCACGGATAGGCTGCATTGATGACACTGCACTAATGGGCACTGATTAGACAGCACTGATGAGGCTGCACTGATGAGGCTGCACAGATGGGCACTGATATGCTGCACAGATAAGCACTGATGAGGCTGCACTGATGGACACTGATAAGACTTCACTGATGGTCACTGATGAGGCTGCATTGATGAAATTGCACTGATGAGGCTGCACTGATGAGGCTGCACTGCTGAGGCTGCACTGATGAGGCGGCACTGATGAGGCTGCACTGATAAGGTGGCATTGATGGGCACTGATATTCTGCACTGATGTACACAGAAATGCTGATGGGGCTGCACTGATCAGTGTAAATGTCCGTCACAGAAAAGCCGATTTCTGGCTTCCCTTTTCTCAGACAGTGACAGCGCTGAGGAAAGGAAATGCCGATAACCGACATATGTTTACATGTGATCAGATGTGATTGGACACAGCTGATCACATAGTAAAGAACCTTCGTCATTGGCTCTTTACCGTGATCTGTAATGCCCTGTCTCCAAGGGACACAGCTCACCACCGATTGCCGTGCTGCACGTCAAGAATGGGAGGAGTCATATGACGTCCTCCAAGAACAAGACCCGCCCCTCCCGCCTGTCATTGTACCATAGGCTGGGTGGGAACCAATTACATGTTCCTGATGTACAATAGATCTAAATGTGGGAGCATCCAAACTGCAGGCAAAATATTTCACTGAGAGCCGCGTTCCTCTCTATTGTCATCTCTTAGATGTGGATGTCCAAGTCTTATTTTATCCTGAGGATTAAAGTGGCTGTAAAGGGAGAAGATTTTTTACCTTCATGCATTCAATGTGCACAAGAGCCTCTGTTCTCCCAGGTCTCTCCCTTTGCCATTGGCTGCCACTGCTGTCAATCACAGCCAGTGAGGAGGGAGCGGGGGCGGGACTGAGCCATACTCTGTATGTCCCCTTGGTGGGGGGGGGGGGGGGGGGGCGAGAAAATGATTGCCCAGGGTCCAGTCAATATTAAAGATTTCCTGGTGACCAATCACAACGATAACACTTGTAAACAAAGGCTGCATGTTATAGCCCCGCCTTTGCTCTGTTTCCTCTCACAACGATTGGCACTCGGCACTATAGGAAACCCTCGTTGTGTACAAAAAAATCACCAGATTACCAGTTCGGTGTCACTATGGTAACATTGTGTTAGAGAAATTAGATGCATGTTTTATAAAAATGTACGTCTCCTTGTATATCACTGCTTAAAAGTAGGATTGTTTTATGTAAAGCACAGAGGAGTTTCCATTTCCTGAAGCACATAAATCACAGGAGATGATAGTTTCCGTTTACAAAGAAATGAAGTTTCGATTTCCTGAAATATTCGCAATCACAGTTACATTTGTTTTTATTTTAGTTTGTGAGACTGAGCATGCCCACTTCTTTTTCCCTCTCACATTCGTCCTTCTCCTTCCACTCCATATGTGAGCATTATCCTTATCCCTCCCTTCTTTCCTCTCTTATTTCACCCTCCCCTTGTCACTAGACATGTGCAATTCGTTTCGTTTTTTTTTTCGTTTTTTTTTTTTTTTCGTTATATTCGTTCATTCGTTATCGTACGAATGAACGAACGATTCGCTAAAAATTTTAACGAATAACGAATCGTTCGAATCGAACGAATACGAAAAACAACAAAATCCGAAATAACCAAATTAGAAACAACGAAACTACGAAAGAAGAAAATCCGAAAAACGAAAACAGGAACAACGAAAATCAAAATGAACGAAAAAATTCGTACATTCGTAACTTTTTTTTTTTTTTTTTTATTGGTAATTTTTCCGTGTCCCTTACAATGGCGCTGCTTAACATGCTTCGAATGGATTGAACGAAAAAATTCGTACATTCGTAACTTTTTTTTTTTTTGATTCGTAATTTTCCGTGTCTCTTACAATGGCGCTGCTTAACGTGCTTCGAATGGATTGAACGAAAAAATTCGTACATTCGTAACTTTTTTTTTTTTTTTTTCCGATTCGTAATTTTCCGTGTCTCTTACAATGGCGCTGCTTAACGTGCTTCGAATGGATTGAACGAAAAAATTCGTACATTCGTAACTTTTTTTTTTTTTTTCGATTCGTAATTTTCCGTGTCTCTTACAATGGCGCTGCTTAACGTGCTTCGAATGGATTGAACGAAAAAATTCGTACATTCGTAACTTTTTTTTTTTTTTTTTTTTTTCGATTCGTAATTTTCCGTGTCTCTTACAATGGCGCTGCTTAACGTGCTTCGAATGGAATGAACGAAAAAATTTGTACATTCGTAACTTTTTTTTTTTTTTTTTTCGATTTTCCGTGTCTCTTACAATGGCGCTGCTTAACGTGCTTCGAATGGATTGAACGAAAAAATTTGTACATTCGTAACTTTTTTTTTTCGATTCGTAATTTTCCGTGTCTCTTAAAATGTAATAATAGCATACACATTACATAAAATTATGAATTATGCTCCGATTACGAATCTACGAAAACAATGTTACGAAAGTACGAATAAATCAATCTAACGAAAGTACGAATGTAACTAAATCTACGAAAATACGAATGCGTCCGAATTTTCGAATAAACGAAAATTAAACTAACGGAAAAACGAATCAATGAAAAAAAAACTCTTAAGAAAATACGAATCGTTACGAATACGAACGCCGACGACTTACGAATTTACGAATCGTTACGAATCAACGGAAACGAAAGAAACGAAACGAAAATAAACACATTTTTCTGTTGTGCGCATGTCTACTTGTCACCAACCTCTCCCTCACCAATTGTCTTTCCCCTCTCTCCTCTTCACTCCTCTCTTGTCCAATCCCCCTTTTTTCCCGTCTTCTGCCCCTCCCTTTTGTTCCCTTTCTCTTCTGGGCAATTCTCCACACATATTTTTTCACTCTCATGTCACTCACAATTAATCGCCGGCCTCTTCACTTCTTCTGTTGTTTCATCTTTACACACTGGGTGTTCGGTGTTCTCCCTTCACCTTTCCCTCCATGGGTTTGAATTATGTGGCTCCTGGTTATGTGTTGTTACACCCCCACGTGTTCTCACTTTGCCACTCACTTAGTTGAAGGGGTCACTTGGGACCTCCCATTACATTCCCAGTCCATCACTTTCAGAGATGGTATCGGGAAACCAATCATTCTCTTCACCATATTTTTGCACTCTCTGGAGACGATACTATCCCCGGCACTGGCGCCCCGACCCAATTCATGGGCATCTGGTGTCTATCTTAGTTCCCTAGTATATTTTAACACAGTTATCCACTTTCAGACCGGACCAATTTGCAGCCGAAGGACCAGGCCCCTTTTTGCGATTCGGCACTGCGTCGCTTTAACTGACAATTGCGCGGTCGTGCGACGTGGCTCCCAAACAAAATTGACGTCCTTTTTTTCCCACAAATAGAGCTTTCTTTTGGTGGTATTTGATCGCCCCTGCGTTTTTTATTTTTTGCGCTATAAACAAAAATAGAGCGACAATTTTGAAAAAAACGCATTCTTTTTTATTTTTTGCTATAATAAATATCCCCCAAAAATATATAAAAAAACATTTTTTTTCCTCAGTTTAGGCCGATACGTATTCTTCTACATATTTTTGGTAAAAAAAATCGCAATAAGCGATTATTGATTGGTTTGCGCAGAAGTTATAGCGTTTACAAGATAGGGGATAGTTTTATAGCATTTTTATTAATACATTTTTTTTTTTATTAGTAATGGCGGCGATCAGCGATTTTTATTGTGACTGCGACATTATGGCGGACACATCGGACATTTTTGACACATTTTTGGGACCATTGTCATTTATACAGCAATCAGTGCTATTTAAATGCATTGATTCCTGTATAAATGACACTGGCAGTGAAGGGGTTAACCACTAGGTGGCAGTGTAGGGGTTAAGTGTGCCTAGGGGTGTGTTTCTTACTGTGGGGGGGGCGTGGCTGTCAGCTAGTGAATGCTGATCTCTGCTCCAATCACAGGGAGCAGAGATCGGCGTCACTAGTTGCTAGGCAGAACGGGGAGATGCTGTTTATTTCCGCATCTCCCCGTTCAGCCTTCCCGTGAGACGATCGCGGGTGTCCCCGCGGCGATCGTGTCCACGGGGACCCACGAACTGCCTCACGGGGGTCCCGACCGGCACGGCGGCATCTTAAAGGGGACGTATATATACGCCCTTATGCCTGTCCGTGCCATTCTGTCAACGTATATCGCCGTGCGCCGGTCGGGAAGCGGTTAACATAACTCTGTTATCATCTCCTCATGTCTAGATTGACCTGTTACCCTCATATGGACCCTCCCCAATCGCCGCGGGAGGCTCTGCTGGGTGTGTCCATATGCCTATAGGGCATCCAAGTGGGGTAAGAGACTGCGTATCCCCATATATTGTTCCCCCATATTTTGTCTGAACAACCAGCTGCTGAATGTTGATGCAGCTGATTGAATTATATATACACAGTTGTAAATTTTTAATTCTCTTTTGCAGATTCAAACATTGTATTTCCTGATGAAGCCATCTCCATAGCGAAACTAGTTGGAATACCCCACATATGAAATTGTTTTTATGACTGAAAATTTGTTTTGTATAAATAAAAAGCCCTGTATTTTTATATTCTTTGGTTCACAAATTTATTTTGCTATATTGTACCGTGATAGTCCGACAGCTCCCTCCTCTAGGAGGTTCTGGTTTGGGGACCAGATCCCCCTAAAACATTTATCACTTCTAAGAAATGAAAAAAAAAGGGTCAAGCCCAGACATATACGTCAACCAATCATATCTAGGGGAGGTGGCCTAGTCAGGCTTCCTGTTAAGAAGCCACAAGGAGGCTGGAGACTCGTTCAGGATTTACAAGCAATAAATAAAGCTGTGGTGTCGCCGGCCCCAGTAGTGCCTGACCCCCCATGTCCTCCTGAATGACCTCCAGCCTGAAAACAAGGTATTTTCTCTCATTGATATAAGTGATGCTTTCTTTTCAATACCTGTGAATAAGGATAGGCAGTTTTGGTTCGCATTTACCTACAAAAAAAAAAAATAACAATACACAAGATTACCGCAAGGTAGACATGTGCACAATAGAAAAATCTGTTTATTATCGTTTTGTTTCTTTCGTTTCCGTTGATTCGTAACGATTCGTAATTTCGTAAGTCGTCGTGTTCGTATTCGTAACGATTCGTATTTTCGTAAGAGTTATTTTTTCGTTGATTCGTTTTTCCGTTAGTTTATTTTCGTTTATTCGAAATTCGGACGCATTCGTATTTTCGTAGATTTAGTTACATTCGTACTTTCGTTAGATTGATTTATTCGTACTTTCGTAACATTGTTTTCGTAGATTCGTAATCGGAGCATAATTCATAATTTTTGTAATGTGTATGCTATTATTACATTTTAAGAGACACGGAAAATTACGAATCGAAAAAAAAAAGTTACGAATGTACGAATTTTTTCGTTCAATCCATTCGAAGCACGTTAAGCAGCGCCATTGTAAGAGACACGGAAAATTCTGAATCGAAAAAAAAATAAAAAAAGTTACGAATGTACGAATTTTTTCGTTCAATCCATTCGAAGCACGTTAAGCAGCGCCATTGTAAGAGACACGGAAAATTACGAATCGAAAAAAAAAAAAAGTTACGAATGTACGAATTTTTTCGTTCAATCCATTCGAAGCACGTTAAGCAGCGCCATTGTAAGAGACACGGAAAATTACGAATCGAAAAAAAAAAAAAAAAAAAGTTACGAATGTACGAATTTTTTCGTTCAATACATTCGAAGCACGTTAAGCAGCGCCATTGTAAGAGACACGGAAAATTACGAATCGAAAAAAAAAAAAAAAAAATGTTACGAATGTACGAATTTTTCGTTCAATCCATTCGAAGCACGTTAAGCAGCGCCATTGTAAGGGACACGGAAAATTACCAATTCAACAAAAAAAAAAAGTTACGAATGTACGAATTTTTTCGTTCATTTTGATTTTCGTTGTTCCTGTTTTCGTTTTTTTTTTTCGGATTTTCTTCTTTCGTAGTTTCGTTGTTTCTAATTTGGTTATTTCGGATTTTCGTTGTTTTTTCATATTCGTTCGATTCGAACATTCGTTATTTGTTAACATTTTTAGTGAATCATTCGTTCATTCGTACGATAACGAATGAACGAATATAACGAATTTTAACGGAAAAAAAAAACGAAACGAATTGCACATGTCTACCGCAAGGGTATTGTGAAAGTCCTACAATCTTTTCACAAGAAATGTCAAATAATTTGTCCAGGTTTTCACCTCCATGTGGCAGCCAAATACTTCTGTATGTAGATGACATCCTGGTGGCATCTCCGACAGAATTGAGCTGCAAGGAAGACACACTGGCCTTGTTGTCCTTTCTTGCTGAACAAGGACACAAGGTCAGTAAAGATAAACTGCAGCTATGGAAAGATCAGGTAAAATACCTGGGGTACAGCCTGTCACAGGAAGGCAGACACTTGGATGAGGGCCGTAAGACAGCTATACTTCAGGCCCTAAAACCACGTGCAAAAAAATAAATGATGTCTTTCCTCGGAATGGCTAATTTCTGCCGGTGTTCTGACGAGAAAGGTCCCCCCATCGGATAGTGTCCACCCTGTACTGCGCAGGCGCAGCGCTTGCGCAGTACGGAGGACAAAGGAGACGCCGAAAGTCTCTGAAGATGAACATCAGCTCTACACGGCGCCTGCGCACTTAATAGTACATTCTGTCACACGCTCCCGATAACAGGGCCCCTCGCGGGCTGGCTTCGCTCGCCACGCTTCGGGCACGGCCTTGCTTCGCTCGGCATAATTATAATCTGACTCTATGTCCACTTGGATGGTGGGTCTTGAACCTGGACTCAGGGCAGAATGTAGTATTAAGTGCGCAGGCGCCGTGTAGAGCTGACGATCAGCTGTTCATCTTCGGAGACTTTCAGCGTCTCCTTTGTCCTCCATACTGCGCAAGCGCAGTATAGGGAGGACACTATCCGATAGGGGACATTTTTTGACAGGACAGCGGCCCTGGATAGCAAATTACAGTATATACTCGAGTATAAGCCGAGTTTTTCACCACATTTTTTTGCGCTGAAAATGCCCTCCTCGGCTTATAATCCAGTCAAGCACTTTTCTGCAGCAGAGAATGACATTTTCTGACCGACTTTGGGGCCCCATATCTCGGGGGCCACTTGGTGCTAGGAACCCCAAATGGTGTGCAAACCCAGTTGAACTAGTTCTACAACATATCCAAAGATGGGGTTCCTAGCACCAAGTGGCCCCGAGATACGGGGCCTCAAAGTCGGTTCGGAAAATGTCATTCTCTGCTGCAGAAAAGTGCTTGACATTTTCTGAATCGCCTTTGGGGCCCCGTATCTCGGGGCCACTTGGTGCTAGGAACCCCATCTATGGGTATCTTTGTTGTAGTGTTAGTTCCACTGGGTTTGCACACCAATTTTGGGTTCCTAGCACCAAGTGGCCCCGAGATACGGGGCCCCAAAGTCGGTCAACTGTGTCCATCTGCAGCAATGTCATTTCGGGACCCTTTGGGTCCAGAGACCCCAAATTTTGGCTGCAGCTAGGGGGTCTCTAGGAACCCTTAACTACCAAGTTTGAAGTTTGGGGGACCTATGGCTGCAAATGGGCACAGTGAGGCATGCAAATGGGCACAGTGGGGCAGCAAATGGGCATTGTTGACCCTCTTTTCCACTTACAGTAGCTGCGCATTTCTCACCCTAGGCTTATACTCGAGTCTATAAGTCAGTTTTTTGTGGTAAAATTAGGTGCCTTGGCTTATATTCGGGTCGGCTTATACTCGAGTATATACGGTATGCAGCAGAAACAGCTCCACTAGCAGAACTAATTTATGACACCCCCATGGCAGCCAGAGACAAAGTACAATGGACATCTAATGCTGAGGAGGCCTTTGTGAGGGTTAAGCAATTGATTGTGGGATCAGTTTTTATCAAACGGTAGATTGGAAGAACGGGTACACGACATCTGTCCTCACCCAGATATATGGTAGCAAACACAAACCAATTGCATTTTATTCCACCAGATTGGACTCAGTAGCACACGGTCTACCCAATCGTGTCCAAGCCGTTGTAGCTGCTTCAATGGCCATTAAGTCCTCAGCCATGATAGTTCTCTTTCACCCTCTTGTCCTGAGGGTCCCACATGCCATTTCAGTAATCTCGCTGCAGGACAAAATCTCCTATTTGCCCCCGGAAAGACATCTGCCATGCATGACTAATCTCTTAGGGCAACCTCACATAACCATTGAGAGGTGTACCACCCTAAATCCTTCCACACTCATGCCCGCACCCACTGAAGGGGACCCACATGGCTTTATAGCTCAAATTGATGAAAGAATACTTCCCAGAAAAGATCTCACGGATGTGCCATTTGATAATGCCGATATGACTTATTTTGTTGATGGATCATGCAAAAAAAAAAGTGATCCAGGTACAAATAAGACAGGATATGCTGTTGTAACACATGACCGGGTTATTGAGGCAGATAAACTACCTGATTCTTACTCAGCCCAACAGTCAGAAATCATAGCTCTGACAAAGGCACGTGACTCATTCCGCGAACACACGATCGGAATTTCAACCAGCAAAAGACCGATGAGAGCTTTTCATCGGAAAATGCGACCGTGTGTAGGCTCCATCAGACTTTTGCTGGTGGAATTTCGGCTAGACATGTGCAATTAGTTTCGTTTTTTTTCGTTTTTCTTTTTTTTGTTGTTATTTTCGTTCGTTCGTTTCGTACGAATGAACGAATCGTTCGAATCGAACGAATCCGATTAACGAATCGTTCGAATTGAACGAATCCGAAAAACAACGAAAATCCGAAAAAAAATAATTAGAAACAACGAATGTACGAATGAAGAAAACCCGAAAAACGAACACAGGAACAACAAAAATTAAAATGAAAAAATGAAAAAATTCGTACATTCGTAATTTTTTTTTTTTGTTGAATTGGTAATTTTCCGTGTCCCTTACAATGGTGCTGCTTAACGTGCTTCGAATGGATTGAACCAAAAAATTTGTACATTCGTAACTTTTTTTTCGAATCGTAATTTTCCGTGTCTCTTTAGCCCCATACACACGGTCGGACTTTTTCATGGATTCTGTCCGATCGGACCATGTTGTCGAAAAATCCGACCGTGTGTATGCACCATCGGACAGTGTATGTCGAATTGTCCGACGGACAAAGTCTTATCTCCTGCTGGATAGATTTGCCGACAACCCGGTCCGATCACACCAAATTAGATCGTGTGTACGGTTGTCCGACCGGACAAAGTGCTACGCATGCTCAGATCACATTACAAGACCAAAGCTATTGGCTACTAGCCTCTACGTAGTCCCGTCGTAGGCAACAAACGTCACCACGTTCAGAATGATCGGATTTTTCGACAACTTTGTCCGACCGTGTGTACGCAAAACCAACATCGGACAAAGTACGACGGACATGATCCGACGGACCTGGTCCGCGGATTGTCCGACCGTGTGTATGGGGCTTTACAATGCGCTGCTTAACGTGCTTCGAATGGATTGAACGAAAAAATTCGTACATTCGTAATTTTTTTTTTTAATCGTAATTTTCCGTTTCTCTTACAATGGCGCTGCTTAACTTGCTTCGAATGGATTGAACAAAAAAATTCGTACATTCGTAACTTTTTTTTTTTTCGAATCGTAATTTTCCGTTTCTCTTACAATGGCGCTGCTTAACGTGCTTCGAATGGATTGAACGAAAAAATTCGTACATTTGTAACTATTTTTTATTTTTTTTCGAATCGTAATTTTCCGTTTCTCTTACAATGGCGCTGCTTAACGTGCTTCGAATGGATTGAACGAAAAAATTCGTACATTTGTAACTTTTTTTTTCGATTCGTAATTTTCCGTGTCTCTTAAAATGTAATAATAGCATACACATTACATAAAATTATGAATTATGCCCCGATTACGAATCTACGAATGTTACGAATGTACGAATAAATACGAATGCGTCCGAATTTCGAATAAACGAATAAACGAAAATTAAACTAACGAAAAAACGAATCAACGAAAAAATAACTTTTACGAATGTACGAATCGTTACGAATACGAACACCGACGACTTACGAATTTACGAATCGTTACGAATCAACGGAAACGAAAAAAACTAAACGAAAATAAACGAAACGAAAATAAACAAATTTTTTTGTTGTGCACATGTCTAATTTCGGCCAGCAAAAGATTGAGAGCATGTTTCTATCGGAAATTCCATTTGTGTGTACGCAATTCCGACGCGCAAAATTCCGACGCATGCTCGGAAACAATTCAACGCATGCTCGGAAGCATTAAACTTCCTTTTTATAGTGCCGTCGTACATGTTTTACGTCGCCACGTTATTGACCGTCGGAATTTGGTGTGACCGTGTGTATGCAAGACAGCTTGAGCTGAATTCCATCGGAATTTCCGTCGAAAAAACCTTCGGACTTAATTACTACGGCAAAACCGGTCGTGTGTACGCGGCATTAGGTAAAGGGAAAAAGGTGAATATAAACACGGAAAGCCAATATGCCTTTTCCACCATACATGTGTTCGCACAACAATGGAAACATAGAGGAATGGTCACATCAACAGGCAAAACAATCCTACACAGAGATCTCATGTTAGCCTTGCTAGACAGTGTACAAAAGCCAGCTATATGCAAATGTACAGCACACAAGAAAGGTACAGATCCCATTACACTAGGAAATGCCTTAGCAGATAGAGCAGCAAAAGAGGCAGCTGAGGGCAAACAAGGGATACTGTACATTCCTATCTTGCGAAACCAGTGACGGAGCTAAGTACTACAAACGTATATATATATATAATTCTCGGTGTATATGTATATATATGAAACCACCAGGGGGCACTGCGGGATTTTACCGTAACCAACTGGCCTCCACCTGTACCGCCCGGAGACAAACACCTTTTCCCGCAGTGCACAACGAGTAATCATCAAATAAATTTGATGTACTACACCGGAGGGGCCATCTAATGATGAGCCCCCCACAGGAGGGGCCATCTAATGATGAGCCCCCCACACACCGGAGGGGCCATCTAATGATGAGCCCCCCACACACCGGAGGGGCCATCTAATGATGAGCCCCCCACACACCGGAGGGGGCCATCTAACGATGAGCCCCCCCACACACTTACCACCTCCATAACTGCTACCGTCACTGACCAAACAAACAAACAAACACCGCCATCTCCTTGCTGTCATGACTCCAGCGCTGTTCCTGCTCCTGAAATGACAACAAAGAACATTAACACCTCCAAAACTCACCTTACCTTAGGGAGGGTGGGTGGGAAAACTGCCTCCTCGTGTGCTGCCACCTTCCCGACTGAGGCCTTTAGTCCCGCCCCTTCCTTTTATACGGCCGCTCCCCCTGCTGCTTGCAGGGCCAGCCCTGCCTGGCCACACCCCTTTTTCCTCCCTGTGTGTCACTAGACACACTGTCATGTCCGGCCCTACACTACCATTACCCTGCAGTCCATTCTCGTTCCGGTCCTCTCTTGACCAGTGTAGCCTAGATAATACCCACAGGCAGATACAACCATATACTCCCCTTTACTTAAAACCTTAAAATAAGAGGCCACACCATCTTGTGGAGTAAATGGCCGCAGCGGCCTTTTATTAAATGTAAACTCCAATTAACTCAGATATAAATACCAATAACGATAAACACACATAAACACATAAACCATCAGTTACACCCTGTTTGTTGGTCAGTGACGGAGCTAAGTACTACAAACGTATATATATATAATTCTCGGTGTATATGTATATATATGAAACCACCAGGGGGCACTGCGGGATTTTACCGTAACCAACTGGCCTCCACCTGTACCGCCCGGAGACAAACACCTTTTCCCGCAGTGCACAACGAGTAATCATCAAATAAATTTGATGTACTACACCGGAGGGGCCATCTAATGATGAGCCCCCCACAGGAGGGGCCATCTAATGATGAGCCCCCCACACACCGGAGGGCCATCTAATGATGAGCCCCCCACACACCGGAGGGGCCATCTAATGATGAGCCCCCCACACACCGGAGGGGGCCATCTAACGATGAGCCCCCCCACACACTTACCACCTCCATAACTGCTACCGTCACTGACCAAACAAACAAACAAACACCGCCATAGCCAGAAAGGTTGACACCTCATCCTTGAAGGCACCTCCACACCCGCAGGGCCAACTGAACCCCCTCCTGCAAACCCAAAGACCAAAGGACAATGCCCACCTGTTAAGTGGACCTTTTCTCCCGTACAAAGCCCACGTTCGTCTTCCAGTTCCCTGTGACGACCACCACCCCGCTTTGCCAAGACTGACCATACCAGCAACGTGTCTGGGAATGTCACCCACAGGTCGGTCATATCAGCTTTTATGTCTGCCATCAGGACCCTGACTGTCCGCTCTACCAGGTCACCACCACCACCTTAGTTGCCCATTACCTCAGGTGGCCTATCCACCCTGCAAATCGCTCAACCTCTGGGACCACCCTGCCCCACCTCATTCCTGGTCTACCAAAACACTGTATGGTCATTTTCTTCCCAGAAATACCCAACTGCCTCCCACCTGGTCCCGCGTCCCCCTTCCGTGCCTCCCAACACACACCTGAGTGTCAGAACTTCCAGATGAGGCGTAGTAGCCATCCCTCTGAATAGACAAACATAGTGTCATTGACATGCACCAACTCTAACTCCCCTTAGCAGGTACCAGGTACTAAAACAGGCAGATATCCGTAACAACAAATGCACTCCTCCTCCTATATACACACATATATATATATATATATATATATATCCAAATGTATTATAACTTTTTTTTTTTTTTTTTTTTTTTTTTTTTATATATAGACCAACTGAAGCCCCCTCTAGGCCCGGAATCGCTTAGATTCCCCTTTTCCCATCCGTCGCACATCCACCTCATCCGACCCGAACCTGGCGGCCTCAGTAAGCTGCCCCCATCCGGAAGGAGTGTGAGGCGTAGGCGGAACTCCCCATCCCCAACTTCCCCCAAACATTTCCGAAGAACCGTGTCCCTTTTAGCCATCATCACAAAACACCAACAACCTGCCATCGTATACTACAACATCTTCTACCCATCAGCATCCTGCCCCCGCTTTTCCCAGGCTACACAACTACCCACAGCGAAGTGCCCCAAACTGCCAGTGGGAAAAACCATTGCCAACGACCATCTCTCAAACCTGTTGGTACAACCGAACCCAACTGTCCCACTAAAACTACTCAATTCTCCACGTAATTGTCCGCCTCCTGTCCCTCGTCCTATGATCCTTACGGTATTCTTTAATGGCCTGTTTTACCCCAACACACCTTTTACCAAACCCCCCCCCCCTTTTTTTTTTTTTTTTTTTTTTGAAACCACAAAAGGCCAACCCTGCTAACTTTATTGTTATGGACGATGCCGACTGCTTGCCTTCCATGTTCCTGAATACAGATTACCACCAAGAGCCGAGCTGACGACTCTCTCAACCAACCTCTGCCCCCATAAACAACACCATTGTATTCTCTACCCCTGGAACCTGCACCGTATAGAGGAACCCGTTCAATTACAATCAGCTACACCCCCGCCGTCGCATTAACCGAATGCCATGTTGTGAAAAACAGACATTGCTGACCTGCACCACCCCGTGTTATCACAGTTACATCTTAATTTCAAAGTTGCGGCAGTGCTGCCCACAATTACCCCGCAAGTACCACCGGAAAAACAGTCCCAGTAGCACCAAATACCGAGAAAAAAAAAAAACATGCACCACCCCCGGCTCACATTACCTCGTCCCTGGAAGTACACCCCGTATCCAATAGATCCTGCGGCGTCTGTAACCAACTCCACCTTGAAGTTGCTCACCAGGCCCGACCTCCAAACCACCTATCGTGAAACTCAGCCTGAAATTGATACCATACCTGGGGTCATCCCTGTGTTCCTCTTCCAACCCGATGAAATGCGCGGGAGCCTTCCCCCCGCCGTGGCAGGCGACATCCACCAACAAAATTCTCCCCCATGGTAATGATCCCGCCCGCGAAGTTCAATTTCCCTAACCGTGATTGTAACAGCTGAAACGTGGCCCACAGTATCGCACCCCCTTGGAACCAAGCTGTCCCGCGCAGAGAAAATCATCCCACGAATGGATGACGGATTCGTGCCTGTCATATCCCTAACCACCCCTTCTAAATTAAACTAGCTGCTTCAACCAGACGACCGGGATAGCGCAACCCCTGGGCAACCACCGCCCAACCTAAGATTGCTCTTGCCACCAACACCCCCGCCCTAACGCTGTATGGACGAACCGACCGTCGCCAAAATAGGCTCCACCTCTGATTTAGCCATTAGTGCCCCTTGACCGTATCGCTCAACAGCGGCTTCAAAGGACGTGTAATATACCGTCCCAACCTCAGGATCAATGCAAACGTTGACCTACCCCTTTTGGGGAAAGTTAAATGGCGTAGCAAACTGAACTTATCCGAATCTTTTGTGAAACCCCCACCCCTAGCGGGGACACCACTAAAGCAAACAATGGTATGACCCTTACAAGGCCCTGCCCTGGGACCCAACGCACCTTGATGGCCAATTTTCCAGACACCACCTCCGGGTGCTGTCAGGCCAACCGCAAGTTGTTGGCCAAAAGGGGAAACAACTATTAGCGGGTAATTGAATTCCCACCAACCCCCTCGGAAAACTGCATTAAACAGTACCGCCACCAGTACTGGACCAACCCTGTCCGGGGTACATCCGGCCCCCTGACTCGTCCCTCTGTTTACCGGGCTTCCCGGTACATTTTCCTCTTATGACTCACCCAGCGATTGTATGCGTTCCTCCACCTTGGGCCTTCGTGCTAACTTACCGGTCCCTCCAAACTTGTAGGATCCCACGTTGCACTGCCAGCACACTCCCCATTTTCTGCCGGCCGGTGATCCAGAGGAGTGGCCCCCTACAACCCCCCCCCCCTGAAAATGCCTGCGCTGGCGTCTTTGCAACGCCATCCACTTACATCAAGGACTACTGTCCTCGTGCTCCCGCCACGGGACGAACTGCCCTGC
This sequence comes from Lithobates sylvaticus, assembly GCA_028564925.1. Classification (NCBI taxonomy): domain Eukaryota; kingdom Metazoa; phylum Chordata; class Amphibia; order Anura; family Ranidae; genus Lithobates; species Lithobates sylvaticus. Next base: position 14,354,410 of record CM053029.1, read on the forward strand.
GTCAGCCCCTGTATCCGATTAGTTTTCCCACGGCGTCCATGTAAAAGACCCATACCGAACCTTGCTCGGGGTTCTTTTTTCCACTTACCTCTGCCACCAAGGCGAACACTGGTACCCAATTCTCAACAGTCCCTGAAATCAAACGGAACCTCCTCTTCTCCTCGACGTCTTAATTCGTATCATCTGGCTTTTCCTCTGTCCATGAATGAACTTCTCTGAGGGCCATAAGGAGAAATTCTCCCCCCATTCCCCTTTCCGCTTTTCCCCTTCCCTACTGTTTCATGTGGGCACCTTGTGGTCCCCCAACCCAGACATACCTCGCCATCCGCCCGACGACGGCTCCAACAGACGGATCCGCGGACCCCGTTTTCCCGTGGTACTCACCTTCTCCCCCCACTCCTTCCTGGAGGGCGATTGTCCATACCCGAGACAGACCACTAAATGCCCGCAGGCCCCTTAACAACTCCACTCATAAACCCCCAGACCCCCTGTGTTCCCGCTCCCGCCTACCACATTCCCAGCCCATGAATTGGACTGTCAATGTCCTGGTGGGGTTCTGAACCAGTGACCCACATTATTTCTAGACCAGAGTGCTAACCACTACACCACCCTGATTACTGGTCGGCCAGTAGCCGCCTTCGGCGGCGCTGGAGGCGCAGCCCTGCCCTCCCCACCACACACAACCCCCCAATAAGCTTCGTAAAAGGCAACAGTAAACGCATTAATATGACTAGACTTACCGGCCTGTCTGGGAGTCCCTCCCCACAGCCGATGTACTGATCTCCACCGATGCGAGCTGGCGACTGGGCTCCTCCTCATCCTCCGACAGTTCACCTTCTGACCTGCTCACTTCCTCCTGCTGAGATAAAAACGGCAGACCCTCTGTGGAGGGACCACTGGATGTCATGCGCCCCACTACATCCTAGGCAGATGGGCCGGTCCCAGCACCACTCCTGCCCCGTGACCCGTCTGTTACCGCCAGGTGTTGTCTGCTCACCCGCTGCGGTGCTTGCCACGCTGCCGGTCAGTCTCGCTGCAGCCGTCGACCCGTTCCCCTGTCCGTCCTCCCCCTCGGCTCGTGCAGAGCTGCTGGGGGGGGGGGGTTGTAGCCGGAAAAAACTCCTGGGTGTAGAAAAAACCCCCCCTTCTGGCTGTACCTGTATTTCTGTCGACTTTCCACCCCTCGTACCTTGCTGTTGCGGGGGGGGGGGGGGGCACCAGCCTGCTGCTCCATCCATCCACCCCATCCCTGCTAGGTGCATCCATCCGTGTTCGTCCCTCACCTGCTGTCCCCCCCGCTCGTTCAGAGCTGCAGGGGATTCATGTCCTGGGAGTCTCCCCTACTAGAGCCTGGGGATGCGGCGCCGTGTAGGCGCGTGGCCCCGCCTCCCGCATGGAGCCCACGGCGTGCGTTCCGCCTGGGCCCCCTGGAAGGCTCTGTCTGGGTTCCTTTTTGCTGAGGGGGGGGGGGGGGCGAGTGTTCCCCAATGTGGGCTCCCGGTTACCCCGAAAAGGGGGGGGGGGGCTCGCCTGACCTTGAAGCATCCCTGCACGGCGGCCTAGCGATCCGGCCGCGTGTGTCCCTCCACCCGACATCCGGTCCCACGCGATCCTCCTGCTGTCCCCTGGGCCCCCTGGATGGCTCTGTCTGGGCTCTTTTCCTGAGGAGGGGGGCCAGTGTTCCCCCCTGTGGGCTCCCGGTTAGCCTGACAAGGGGCCTCGACTGACCTTAAAGCCTCACTGCACGCCGGCCTAGCGATCCGGCCGCGTGTGTTCCTCCAACCGACATCCGGTCCCCACGATCCTCCTGCTGTCCCCCTGCGTCGGTTGCGGGCCGCTGCCCGGTCCTGTAGTCCGTCCGCCCCTCCTGCGGTGGACACTGCCGTCCATAGTCTCTCCACGAGGTACCGGCCGCCATCTTGCAAAGGAATAAAAACGAGGAGCAGTGTATAAAACTGCCTCCTCGTGTGCTGCCACCTTCCCGACTGAGGCCTTTAGTCCCGCCCCCTCCTTTTATACGGCCGCTCCCCCTGCTGCTTGCAGGGCCAGCCCTGCCTGGCCACACCCCTTTTTCCTCCCTGTGTGTCACTAGACACACTGTCATGTCCGGCCCTACACTACCATTACCCTGCAGTCCATTCTCGTTCCGGTCCTCTCTGCAGAAATGCAGAGCGTGATAGATGACACTTGGTTAATAGAAATGCAAAAATCAGCAACCGAGGCTGAGAAACAAAAGTGGTTGTCAAAAGGGGCAGTACAGATAGAAGGTAGTTATACAAGCATAGATAGTAAACCTATATTGCCTACCTCATTGTTTAGATATGTAGCCTTATTGAGTCATGGGCAGGCCCATGTCTCAAAAGGGGGGATGGTACAGATGATTAACAAAGTGTTCACAACATATGGATTTACAAATTACTCAAACATTTTTTTACCTCTGTGACCTGTAACAAATATCATGTGCAAGGGGTGCTGAGACCTCTGAGAGGCCAATTTCCTGGGCCCCCCTTCCCCTTTTACACGATATGTATGGGATTAATTGAACTAAGCAAATGTGAAAATAAGAAATATTGCCGGCAATGCCGGGTAATTGTTGATTTAGGCCCCTTTCACACTTGTGCGACTTCAAAGTCGCGGGATTTTACCGTGATTTTGACACGATTCGCGGCCGCGATTTCAAGGAATGTAAGTGGCATAAAAATCGGACCAAAGTAGTGCAGGGACTACTTTGAAGTCGGAACGACTTGAAATCGTACTAATATGAATGGCTGTCATTGGAAATCAAGGGGAAATATTGCCTGATAATTGTTGATTTACACACAAAATGGGTGGAAGATTTCCCTCTGAGTCACACCCTGATGGGCAATCAGTTGCCAAGGCAATTATAAAAGAAATAATTCCAAGATTTGTGATTCCTTCCCTCATCTACAGTGACAACGGTTCTCATTTTGTAAACCAGACAATACAACAAATGGTATAATATTGACTTAAAGAACCATTGTGTTTACCACCCACAGTATGCAGGTACTGTGGAAAGGAAAAATGGTACTATAAAAAGTAAACTGAGGAAGCTAATGGAGGCAACTGGAAAAAAATGTGGGTTCAGTGTCTGACAATAACTTTGCTGAGCATGAGAATAACCCCCACAGCAAAAGGGTTGACACCTTATGATATACTATATGGGAGACCATATTATATTCCACAGCTTAAGCCCTTTGCTAGGGAAGATGAGGAAATGGATTGTGAACTTGCAAACTAGATGAGAAAACTATTAATGTCTAAGGAAGTTTTGTCTCCAAACACTCTTACAGGTCAAGATACACCAACAAAACAGGACACACTAGTCCAACCAGGTGGTCAGATCCAAGGTGGGAAGGACCCATCACAGCAGTCCGATTTGATATCTGTCAGGTAATAGAATGCCCACGTAACTGGGAACTTACATATAGTGATTACGAAAAGTATATGTGTGTAACTGACACCTGTTCTTCTTGGTCTGAGGTATGGTGGACCACAGATTAGGATGGTTACCTAACCTCCTCAGCCCAGTTTCCCCAACAAAAGAGGAGTCTAGCCCATCGTTTAAGATTATATAAATTATCACCACGGGGGAAGGGCTCTAACCAACTATTATTAGCCTTGAGAGATGCAAAGAGGGAGGATTCGGGAACCTATGGGCTAGGAATACATATACCCCTGGGAAAAGATGCAGTGGGGACCATACGGATTCAAGTACTCAGGAAAGGACAAGTTGTGCCCTCAGTCACCAGCATGCCACTAATAAAGCCACGTCCAGACCTGTTCAAAGCTGACTTCACCTATAAAGAGCAGTTAAGTATAGAAACGGGGTTTGGAGATAAAAATGAGTGGATAGAATGGGTAAGATGGACAACCAAAACCAAGGGGCTGGGGAATTGTATCTCATGTGCCAAATCACGACCCCAACTAGCGACTGTTCCATTCCTAACTGACGAAACAAACCTGACATGTATAATAAGAATGTTCAAGGAAAATGTCACAAATACTGAATGTACAAAAGAGCAGAAATGATATTCAACCACCAAGATGCGGAGTATACCCCCTTCTGTTAGAGCGGTCCCAGGGAATTTCACCTGCTTTATTCAGCACGAGGATCATGGGCAGCAGGTAGGAGACTTACCCCCGATGTACTGCATACGAAATATATCAACTAGTAGTGACCCACCATACCAGCAAACAGTTAGCTGATGTGTGGTGGATGTGCGGGGATATGAAACTTAGGACCAAACTCCCTCCTAAATGGAAAGGGAGCTGTGCTTTAACCCATTTGCTTCTCCCCTTTTATATGATACCTGTAGGTGATGAGATAAAGTTGCCACAGTTGAAGAAACAACATTTCCGAATGAAAGGGAATGCACAGCGAGGATCGTTTGACAATCGAGTCTACATTGATTCCATTGGAGTACCGCAAATTCAAAGCACAAGATAAGATATCCGCCGGATTCACCTCCATCTTTTTCTGGATTCAACCTAACAAGAATGTCGATTGAATAAACTACATCTACTATAGCCAGCAAAGGTTTGTGAATTATACCAGAGATGCCCTCAAAGGAGTAGCCAGCCAACTGGACGCAACCTCATTGGCAGCCTGGCAGAATCATATTGCTCTTGATATGCTGTTGGCAGAGAAGGGTGGGGTGTGCAATATGTTCGGAGCCTTTTGTTGCACCTTCATTCCTAACAATACAGCCCCCGATGGAGCATAACGAAGACCTTGCAAGGATTGCAGATGCTGTCCGAAGAATTGGCGGAAAACTCTGGTGTGGAAAATTCTCTGGCTGGCACACCTGGCACACCCTGTGTGCACGCCTATGCACCAGTCCCAGTGTCACCAGACCAGTGAAAGCCAGTAACAGTCCTGATCACCACCACACCAGTCCCAGTGTCACCAGACCAGTGAAAGTCAGCAACAGTGTTCCCAATCACCACCACACCCGTACAGTGTAACAAAGTCTATCAATCAACTTCAGTACACTCATCCTGTCGGGTATTTTTGTACACTGTGAAGATACATTAGCGCAGCAGAAGGGATTCCAGCAATAACTGTTCTGTTGGGGAATCAGGTGAATTTCTTCTAACCTGTGGTTGAAGGAAAGCAAATTGTATAATCTGTGGCCTGGCTTAGAGGAGAGCACACTGCTGCCTGTTCCATAGAAACTTAGAAAAGTACCTGCAGAAAAAAGAAGTGAGAAACCTTCAGGATACGGAGAACCGGTCATACAGGACAGACACACCCTAAAAGATTAACGAGATACTGAGAGGAATGCGACAAATCAATACAAAGCAAACAAGCAATGCAGGGGGAGAATGAGGGGTGTTGGAGATTCAGTGAGACTTCCTCTGGTGAAGAGTAAATGGTAACAAGCCCTGAGCAGAGCGCCCCCAGCAGGTGACACAGGGGAAGTGTGGGCTCCTTACATTTGCCTTATTGCATGCTCTGGATCCAGAGGTGTTACTAGGAATGTAGAAGACCTGGGGGTAAAAATGTGACACAACGACCAGTGGTTGTAGACAAACCAATGGGAGAGAATACAGGGACATAAATAAAACCAGAGTCTCCTGGTACTCAGAAGTTATACTTTAATTGCTGGGCCAAGAGTCAGCAAGAGTCTGACAGACATGAATACTCCTCATCATCAATATTTTCTATCTAATATGCCTCTCTCAGCACAAATCTTTCCCAACCAAATTCCTCCTTAAAACATCAATTCCCTCTATTACAAACCCCCCCTCCAATCACAAATTATTTCCTCTGACCAAATCCCACCTTCCAGCAGAAATCCTCTCCCCAACCAAATCTCCCCCCCCCCCCAGAAAACATCCTCACCCGCTTTTCATATTCCTTCCCAGCACAAATATTTATCCCCCACCTAAATCCACCCTCCCAGCATCAATCACCCATAGTGTTACAATTCCTCCAGCATAGTGGAGAAGCATGAGTATCGAATCTAGAAATTCTATATGGGGTTAGATACCAGCGCAATAATATTTTTTTGTGTTAGTTCCCATAGATTGATGCATTTAGTGGCGGAATGTGTTGTTTGGGGTGCATGATGCCATTGGTCTGGGGTGTAGAAGGCTCCCAACTCCTGCTCCCAGGCTTTGATGTTGGAGAGCTTAGTAAATGTTAGTTTGTTGTTTAGGGTGTTGTAGAATAGAGAAATGCCTTTGATATTAGTGGAGTGTTTGGTAAGGCAGTTGTACGGAGAGTGGAGGATTGGTTCGGAGGAAGTGGTTGATCTGGAGGTATCTGTAATATTCAGACTCCCCCAAATTGAACGTTGTCATGGTGGGTCCAATCAAAAGGTCTGTAATGTGTGTGATTCCTTTTTCTACCCAGTGTATTATGTGGAGATCTGGTATAATTCCAGATAGACTGGTGATAGGAATTGGTAGTGATGATGTAGGGGAATTTGTTTTTTCTGTTTCTGTCAGTGTTTTACATGTCTGGAGTGATGCTTTCATCGAGGAAGTTAGAGAAGTGATGCAGGGAGAGTTGAATGTGCTTACCATTAAGTAGTCATAGAGGTTATTGTTTGGAATTAGATTTTCCTCTAATTCTTGCCATCTTGGTCTAGGTGAATTGGGGAACCATTTTCTCAATTGTGCAAGAATCGAGGCAATATAATATATATTATATATATTAATCAATACATTTCCCACTCCTCCCACCTTTCTTGATGCTATTGATTTTTTGAAGGCCCATAGCGCTTTCTTCCATAGAAACCTGCCAACTATGGATTGAACTTTGCAAAAATAATAATTGGGAACTGGAATAGGAAGTGCCCTGAACATGTAGATTAGTTGTGGTAGTATCACCATCTTAAAAGCTGCCCTGACCATAATGCTGCATACATACGACCAGACTTTTCGATCGAACTGGTCCGACGGAACGAATCCGTCGGACAATTCAACCATGTGTGGGCTTCATTGGACCCTCAGCGGACTGTTTCTGTGGAAAATCAGACGGACTTTAGATTTAGAACATGTTTTCAATCTTTCCGATGGACTCAAGTCTGGTTGAAAAAATCCGTTCGTATATATGCTATTCCGACGGACGAAAACCGACATTAGGGCAGCTATTGGCTACTGGCTATGAACTTCCTTATTCTAGTCCGGTCGTACGCCACCACGGTCGAATCCGTCGGATTTTGGTGTGATTGTGTGTAGACAAGTCCGATTTAACAGAAGTCCATCGAATCTCCGTAGAAAAGTCAGATGGAATTCAGTCTGTCGAAAAGTCCGGTCGTGTGTACACGGCATTAGAGTTCTGTTTTAGCTAAATCTTGAAGTCTTGATGTTAGGGAGTTGAGAAAGGGAACATAGTTAGCTATGAATAGATCCTCTGTTAAAGCAGTTAAGGTGATTCCCAGATATTTTATACCATCATTACTCCACGTGTATGGAAACCGTGAACTGAGTTTGTTCTTTAGTTGTGTGTTTATGCCCAGTCCCAATATGTAGGATTTAATATCGTTCACTTTATAGTAGGAAATTATCAAACAATTGTAGTGCTGCGTGTACCGAAGCCAGGGATGTTTCAGGGTCTGTGAGCATCAGAATGATATCATCGGCAAATAGGATAATAATATGTTCGGATTTTTGGATTGGGAATCCTTTGGTGCTCTGGTGTGATCTAATATACATAGCCAAGGGTTCTAATACTAGGTTAAAGATTAAAGGGGAAAGTGGGCAACCTTGGCGGGTTCCATTTTTTATATTGAATGGTTTGGAAAGTACCCCTGATGTATATACTCGGGCTGAGGGTTCTGAGTAAAGGGCCATTATTGCCGTTAGGATGGTTCCAGAGAACCCAAATTTCTTTAGGACCAGATCTAGGTGTCCCCAGTGGACTCTATCAAAGGCCTTCTCTGCGTCCAGTGCTAGCAGCAGAGAAGGCCTTCACTGGATCTTGGCTAAGTGAACAATGTTTGTCAGCCTCCTATTTGCGTCGGAGGTATGACGCCCCCTGGTAAACCCAGTCTGGTCCGAATGTATTAGATGAGGTAGAATATCTATCAGGCGATTTGCTATAAGTTTAGCGTACAATTTTAGATCAGTATTTAATAGTCATATGGGTCGGAAATTAGCTAGAGTGTTTGGTTCTGTTCCTGGCTTGGGTAACGTCACTATCAGAGCATTAAGCATTTCTGGTGGAAAGGAGGAAGAGGCCGCGGCTGCATTAAATAGTTTGCCTAGATAAGGCGATAAGAGGAGTTTGTATGTTTGATATTATTCCCCTATAAAACCATCTGGTCCCGGAGATTTGTCAGCAGGTAGCAATTCTATTGCTTTGTGGATTTCTTCTATAGTGAACGGTAAATTTAGAGACATTATTGTGGGGATAGCATCAGTAGGGACATTTGCTTTAAGAATTTGGTTATCATTTCAGTATTGGGTTGGGTTGTTTCTGCATCGTCTTTAAGATTATAGAGGGTGCCATAATAATGGCTGAATGCATCCGCTATATCTTGTGGATGATGCATTTTGTTTTTGTTTATAGGGTGTAAGATATAGGGGATTTTGGTCTTACTTCTATGGCCCTTGAGCTGATGAGCTAAAACTTCCCAGCCCTATTTCCATGTGCATAATGGGTCATTTTAAGTCCTTTGGTGTTCTTTTCAAACACCTTTAATAAAAGGAGTCTGAGGTCATATCTCAATTGATTTAGTCTGTTGGATAGTGAAGGGGATGACTGTTTTTTGTTTTCGGATTCTAATTAAAAAATGTCTGTAATTTTTTTTTGCCACTGCCTCTTCGCCCTGGCCCTCAGTTTTATGAAAATCCCTCTTACATATGCCTTATGGGCATTCCATAAAGTAAATTGGTTTTGCACAGAGGATTTGTTTATAGAGAAAAATTATTTTAGATGGTCCTCAATTTGTTTGATTTCTGGTTGTTGCATGAGAAATTAGTTAGCTCTCCACAATGGTACACACGGTCGGACTTTCCGGCAGAAAAAGTCAGACGGAATCTTTTCATCGGATATTCCGATCGTGTGTGTGCCTCATCTGACTTTTTTTTTTTTTTTTTTTATTCTGACGGACCTAGAAATAGAACATGTTTTAAATATTTCCGACGGAACCAATTCCTATCAGAAAAACTACTCGTCTGTATGCTGTTCCGACGGACCAAAAATGCTGCATGCTCTAAAGCAAGTACGAGACGGCAGGTATTGGCTACTGGCTATTGAACTTCCTTTTTCTAGTCCCGTTGTACGTGTTGTACATCACTGCGTTCTAGACGGTCGGACTTTGGTGTGATCGTGTGTAGGCAAGACAGTTTCATCGGAACTCAGTCGGAAAAACCTTCAAAGTTTATTCCGACTGGAAAAACGGTCGTGTGTACGTGGCATTAGTATTGATCTTTGTGTGAACATATATAGGGCAAGAGCATTCTCTTGTGGGAATTGTGAGAAAGGCATTGTCATTTGTGTGTTAAGATTACTCACTGTGGTTCTAGGATTACCTCTGGACATATATTGTTTCCTCCAGATCTTGGTTCTGTCTGATTTCCACGATTTGTAGAATCTGTGATATGCTGTACTTGAGACTTCAAACTCATCTGTGTAGTTCCAGAAATAAAAAGGAAAAACAAGAAAAATAATCCAAAAACAGAAAACATAGTTTGTTATGTAACATTTCAACTTTTCATAAACCTTAAAGTATCCCGCATGGAGAAACTCCTCCATATGGTTCTGGTGGGTTTTACCCATGTGCAGCTAACTGCTGCTCAAGTGAATTGGGGGGTGAGTTCAAGCCTAATGGCTATTCTAGGTCACCTCGTATGGACACATAGTAACTCTTATTCACTTAAGAGTATTAATTATGTGATTTGGCGTTCCTTTGCGTAACTGTTTTCCAGTCCGGGGTGGGCGCTTGTCTATTTGTTGTATCATTGTTGTCATCGCTGGGGTCTGGAAGAATTTTCCAATCTTTCAGCAGGGAAATATCCTTGTCCAGAGAATCCACAACATATGTTTGGTCCTGTTTAGGGATGGTGATTTTAGTTGGATAACCCCACCTGTAGGGTACGCTATGATACCTGAGCACTTTTGTGATAGTGTTCAGATTTCTTCTTTTTTGCAGTGTGTGCTGAGAAGGATCAGGGTAGAATTGCATGTTTTGAAATTGCGATGGGATTCGTTCCTGTTTGCGCATCGATTGCATTAGTTGCTCATTCACGTGAAAAAAGTGCAGGCGCAGAATCACATTTCTGGGGACTTTATCAGGGAGATACGATGGTTTAGGTAAGCGGTGTATTCTATCAATGGTGACTTCCATGCCAGAAAGGTCAGGTAAGAGGGAGGTGAATAAATCAATCGCAGGTCTGATGGTTGCACCGATTCAGGAATCCCCCTTATTTTTAGATTGTTCCTTCTAGACCTGTCTTCAATGTCTGCTAACTTGTTTTTAATCCATGTTGATTCCTCTTCTTGCTCCTCATTAGCGTCCACCAGCTCATTTTTGGTGGAAGCATACTCCCCCAGTCTCCACTGCACTCAATTCCCCGCTGAATCTGTGCATACAGTTCATCATGTCAGTGTGCTTCTCAGTGACACGAACATGTCCTTAAGGACAGTGTCCATCACAGGCTGGTTCATAGTAGGGAATGTAGTGATTGAGTCAGGTAGTTCTCTGGTGTCATCCCCTGAGTCTGTTTCAGGACTCATTGCTGGGCTGCATCCAGCGCCATCTAGCCTTAATTTGGCTTTGGTCGGGCTCCCTGATGACGAGGAGGGAGGAAGGGAGTGTTGGCTGCTGTGGGACTCATTATTTTGAGGTGATGAGGCTATTGTGTGAGGTTTGGGCTGGTGTTTGTGGGCCAGGGTGGATGAGGATCCGGCACCATTTTGCCCACCTCCATGCTGAGGCTGTGTGAAATAGTCCATTAACCGTTGTGGTTTGGATGACCCTTTTCTTTTGTATGTCATGGCCTCCAGAGGTGCCAACTGGGATGGTCGAGATAGAGTGTTTTTTGTGCCGTTTTTAGCCACTGTATCCACGAGGGTGCCGGAGCTCTGGAGTTATGCTGCCATTCAGCAATCCTCTCCCCGACCCTAATCCCCCCCTCCCAGCACAAACCCTCTCCAACACCCAAATCCCTCCTCCCAGCACAACTATTCTCTAACACCCAAATCAATCCTCCCAGCACAAATCTTTAATCTTTAACCTAAATTTCTTCTGCAGTAAAAATCCCCATCCCAATGTCCATATCTCCCTCCCAGCTCTAATTCCTACTCCGCATCCACCCTTCTAGCACAAATATCCCCGCCCCAAAAGGCCACCCCAAATAGCCCCCCATATTCCCCATCCCAACACAGATATATTTTTTTTATTATTCACTATTGGTTTATTAGTCCCTTTTGCTTTATATGCTTTATATTTCACTTGTTATTTTATAGATGTTTTTAGTGCTGCTTTTCTTAAGTATTTACACTGAGTGCAAGGTTTATTTATTTTGTTTACATTTTATACTCTTAAAATGAATAATGGTGTAATTTTATTGTAATGGCGGTATTAGGAATATTCTTTCTTATAAAAAAAAAAGTGATTCCGTGCAGCAAATCAGTAACATTATAAAATAGAGTCTTTGATAAATAACAATCTCATTACTTACTTCCGGCTGACATACAACTTCTCCTGCTTCTCACATTTCTTTGGATTAAAAAATATGTAATTCCATATGGGATTAAATCTGTTTAGTTTTTATATAAAATTTAGGGAACTAAATTTTGATTTCATATTTCTGCCTGATAAATGCCTCCTCCCTGCCTTGCAAATTGCCTCCTATTATATCGGATGAGCTTCTGTGCCTCAAATGTGTACAATGTGTATTCAGTGTCTCTGGAAAAGTAATTCACTCAATAATTCTGGCTGAAAAATGCCGACTCTCTGGATCCACATCATCATTACCTCATAAAGAATTGTATTCTGTTAAGCAAACAAATACATTTACTTTAAAAAGGCTTTTTAATATTTATGGCTGAAATATGACAACTCCCTGCCTTCCAAACTGTCTCCCCTTAAAAGGATACAATTGTGTTATGTTACCCCAACATTTCATTTCTGTCTGTATTACCATGTACTCGTATTAAAAGGTATCCTGTTCTCTCTGCATCACTTCCATTATATGAAATATCTGGTGATCCTGCCAGTCCCCTTGCTTTCCTGTTTTAAACTGACCACCTGGGGGAGGGGGGAGTTTTCTTCTTTGCATTCTACTTAGGAGCACAGCTTGGCTTTATTCCAGTAAAGCACAGTGTGTGCTGTGCTCTTTGTCTCCCCCTACAGTGCAGTACGTGCCAGGAAGAGGTAAGGTAAAGGACTGATAAATTTTATATCTTTTTACTGTATGTGTGTTTATATGTGTGTCCATGTATGTGTGCATGTATGTGTGCATGTATGTATGTATGTATGTATGCATGTGTATGTGCATGTATGTATATGTGCATGTGCATATGTATATATGTGTGTGCATGTATGTGTATGTGCATGTGTTTATATCAGTGGCGGTGCATTCATAAGGGCACACGGGCGCCACCCCCTTTCTCCAGCCACCCCCTCTATGACTAATAGATAGATTCATGCATTGCATGAATCTATCCATGGCCGCCTCTGCCACCCCCTATTCAGGAGCCCGGCCCCTTTTTGGGCGAGAGATTTTTTTGAAGCACCTGATTAAAGCCATAGACTCGAATAGGCTTTAAAATATCTGAACTGTGAGCGCCATGCTTGGCACTCACAGTCCACCCAGGTGTGTTAGAAAAGCAAAAGAACACTGAACCGCCTCTCTGCCAATCAGGTGCTCGGGGTGTTACCTGTCACCTGATTGTATGAAACTGAATTGGACGCTTATTGGACGCCTATCAGGAGGAGAGGATGGAAGGCGCTGCATTGAGGACCCCGCTCGTCGCCGTCACACGCTGCCCCACCGAGACAGGGTAAGTGCCAGGCAGACTGCGAGCGGGTAAGGGGAGTCACAGTGGCAGCATTCAATTGCACAGTTGCAACATTTGAAGGCACGCTGGCAGAATTTGATAGGCAAAGTGGCTGCGTTTGATAGGCACAGTGGCTGCGTTTGATGGGCACAGTGGCTGCATTTGATGGGCACAGTGGCTGCGTTTGATGGCACAGTGACAGCGTTTGATGGCACAGTGGCTGCGTTTGATGGGCAAAGAGGCTTCGTTTGATGGGCACAGTGGCTTCGTTTGATGGCGCAGTGGCTGCGTTTGATGGGCAAAGTGGCTTAGTTTGATGGGCACAGTCGCAGCATTCGATGGGCACAGTGGCTGAGTTTGATGGCACAGTGGCTGCGTTTGATGGGCAAATTGGCTTCGTTTGATGGGCACAGTGGCTGAGTTTGATGGCGCAGTGGCTGTGTTTGATGGGAAACGTGGCTGCATTTGATGGCACAGTGGCAGCATTTTATGGCACAGTGGTTGCGTTTGATGGGCACAGTGGCTGCATTTGATGGCACAGTGGTTGCATTTGAGGGGCACAGTGGTTGCGTTTGAGGGGCACAGTGGCTGCGTTTGATGGGCACAGTGGCTGCATTTGATTGGCACAGTGGCTGCATTTGATGGGCACAGTGGCAGCGTTTGATGGGCACAGTGGCAGCGTTTGATGGGCACAGTGGCTGCGTTTGATGGGCACAGTGAGGCTGCAATTTATGTTTTTTTTCAGAATTTTTCAGTTTGTTTGCGCCCCCCAAAAATGTTGAGCACCAGCCGCCACTGGTTTATATGTGTGTGCATATGTGCATTTATATATATGTGTGTGTGTGTGTATATATACTATATATGTGTGTGTATTTTGTGTATTATGTGTGTGTTAGAAAAGCAAAAGAACACTGAACCGCCTCTCTGCCAATCAGGTGCTCGGGGTGTTACCTGTCACCTGATTGTATGAAACTGAATTGGACGCTTATTGGACGCCTATCAGGAGGAGAGGATGGAAGGCGCTGCATTGAGGACCCCGCTCGTCGCCGTCACACGCTGCCCCACCGAGACAGGGTAAGTGCCAGGCAGACTGCGAGCGGGTAAGGGGAGTCACAGTGGCAGCATTCAATTGCACAGTTGCAACATTTGAAGGCACACTGGCAGCATTTGATAGGCAAAGTGGCTGCGTTTGATGGGCACAGTGGCTGCGTTTAATGGGCACAGTGGCTGCGTTTGATGGGCACAGTGGCTGCGTTTGATGGGCACAGTGGCTGCATTTGATGGGCACAGTGGCTGCGTTTGATGGCACAGTGACAGCGTTTGATGGCACAGTGGCTGCGTTTGATGGGCAAAGAGGCTTCGTTTGATGGGCACAGTGGCTTCGTTTGATGGTGCAGTGGCTGCGTTTGATGGGCAAAGTGGCTTAGTTTGATGGGCACAGTCGCAGCATTCGATGGGCACAGTGGCTGAGTTTGATGGCACAGTGGCTGCGTTTGATGGGCAAATTGGCTTCGTTTGATGGGCACAGTGGCTGAGTTTGATGGCGCAGTGGCTGTGTTTGATGGGCACCGTGGCTGCATTTGATGGCACAGTGGCAGCGTTTTATGGCACAGTGGTTGCGTTTGATGGGCACACAGTGGCTGCATTTGATTGGCACAGTGGCTGCATTTGATGGGCACAGTGGCAGCGTTTGATGGGCACAGTGGCAGCGTTTGATGGGCACAGTGGCTGCGTTTGATGGCACAGTGAGGCTGCAATTTATGTTTTTTTTTTCAGAATTTTTCAGTTTGTTTGCGCCCCCCAAAAATGTTGAGCACCAGCCGCCACTGGTTTATATGTGTGTGCATATGTGCATTTATATATATGTGTGTGTGTGTGTATATATACTATATATGTGTGTGTATTTTGTGTATTATGTGTGTGTGTGTGTTTACATTTATGTATGCGCTTTTAATCCTGACTCCCTATATGTGTACAATCAGAACCAATTTATATTTATTTTTTGCTTGTTCATAATACCAGCAAAAAAATGCTGTTCCTCTTAAAAGCGATCCATGCTCAGATCGCTTTGTTAGAGGCATTTGACAGCCAGTAAAGAGGCAATATGTTGCCTCCTGACCGCCTGTTTTAACCCCTTAAATGCATCATCACTATGCTGCAACTGCATGCAATGCACACAGTTGCAGGGTGGTTGCAGTGTAGCCCCATTCCCCTAGGGGTATACTTCAAGGGTGCCCTGACTGGAAAAAAAGATTGAGAAACACAGACATAAAAGGTACAGTAATAAAGAGGCCTACATGTTTCTGAGCATGACAGATGAGAATGAAGAGGAGATTACTCATCTGTCAGATTCAGGCTCAGAATATGATCCTGTAGATGACAGCGGCACCCTGACAGATAGCTCTGATGACGGAGTTGTGGTTCCTGCCAAGGTCAGGCGTGCCTGACCCCATTATTCTGCTGTTGTTGAGGTGCAAGAACTGCAGGGCTCTCGTATGGAGCAGAGAGCCAGTACTAGTGCCGCTCATCCTTCTGGTAAACTGGCAAGCACCAGCGGTCTAGTACACCCTGGTCGTACATCCAGCACTGCAGTATCATGCGGTGACGTGGTGAGCCCCATAAGTGCAGTTCAAGCTGGTGAGGTGGCTAGCACGAGTAGTGTCCCGCAGCCACCAAGAAGAAGGCAAACACATCCCTGTCGAGCTCATAGTGCTGTTCCTGCTGCATTTGCCAATCCGAAATGGGAGTCCACCACTTCTGCGGCACCCTTACTTCCCCTATTCACTGGCCAACCCGGAATTCAGGTGGAAACAGTTGATTTTATGTCACTTTATTTTTATTCTCTGTTTTTCACAGAAGATCTCTATAGATCTGTAGTGGACCAATTTGTATGTTGGTCAATTCATCGCCGCTAATCCCCATTTGACCCTTGTCAGAGAATGGAAACCAATTACGGTTTCCGAATTTAAGACCTTTCTGGGCCTATTCCTCCTCATGGGCATAACTAAAAAGAGTGAGTTGCGGTTATATTGGTCCACTGACCCAATTCACCATATTCCGTGTTCTCTGCCTCCATGACCAGGGCTAGATACGAGCAGATCTTGCAGTTCATGCACTTTAATGATAATGAACTCTGTCGTCCTCGGGGTGACCCTGGATGCGATTGGCTCTACAAAATCCGGCACCTCGTAAACCACTTTAACCAATGGTTTAAAGCCTTGTTTACTCCGATCAAGTTTTCTGCATTGATGAGTCCCTAATTAAGTTTTCTGACCGCTTGTCTTTCAAAGAGTATCTTCCCAGCAAACGTGCCAGATATGGGGTCAAAATGTATACGCTCTGTGACAGGGCCACAGGCTATACATATAGTTTTATGGTTTACTAGGGAAGAGATAGTTACGTAGAGCCGGAGAACTGCCCAGATTACATAGGGAGTGCTGGCAAGATTGTGTGGGACTAATGCCGCGTACACACGATGGGACTAGTCCGGCGGACAATCCGAAGGACTTTGCAGCTGAGGTCCGCCGGACTTTCAAGCGAATGAACTTGGCCACACACTATCACTCCAAAAGTACGCCGGATTTGAATGTGATGACGTAGAATAAGGGAGTTCATAGCCAGTAGCCAATAGCTGCCCTAGCGTCGGTTTTAGTCTGTCGGACTAGCACACAGACGACCAGACTTTTCGACCGGACTCGAGTCCGGCGGATAATTTTTAAGCCAGTCTTATTTCTAGGTCCGCCGGACTTTTGGGAAGAAAAAGTCCACTGGAGCCCACACGAGATCGAATTGTCCGACGGACTCTGGTCCGCCGGAAAGTCCGATCGTGTGTACGCGGCATTAGTGTCACCCTTATTCGGAAAGGAGTACCATTTGTATGTGGACAATTATTCCACAAACGTGACACTTTTTAGTCACTTGTTTAATCATGGAATTGGCACATGTGGCACGTGCGACCTAATCGCTGGGGCTTACCCCAGCGGCTTGTAGATTCCCATCTTAGGCTGGGGGAGAGAGCTTGCTTGAAGTGTAATAATTTGCTAGCTGTGAAGTGGAGGGATAATAAGAATGTTTTTGTTCTGTCCTCTCTTCATGCAGACACGACAGTCCAAATTCCTACGGTGACTGGTGTTGTGGAGAAACCCCTCTGTGTCCATGAATATAACCTTAATATGGGAGGGGTGGACCTCAACGACCAGTTGATAGAACCGTACCTAATTGCCCGTAAAGTCAGACGCTGGTATAAAAAGGTGTCTGTATATTTATTCCAATTGGCTCTGCTGAATCCTTATGTGCTATACAAAGCTTCAGGACAAACTGGATCCTTCCTTACATTCCAGGAAGGGATCATCACAGCCCTTCTGTTTCCAGACGGTGCTGTGGCCCAACTTCCCAATCCAAATGCAGTAAGCCGGCTGCATGGGAGGCATTTTCCTTATGTCCTCCCTAGTACCCCTACCCAACGAGCCCCCCCCCAAAGAAAATATTGTGTCTGTAGAAAGCATGGATATAGTCGTGACACCCGCTATTATTGTCCCTCCTGTCCTGAGCATCCTGGACTTTGCATTGGTGAATGTTCTGAATGCTACCACACACTAGTGGAGTTTTAGCATAAGGAGCAGCACTGCACAGACTAGGACACACATTCACAGGGTCTCCAAAGATGCCATTGAATTTTGGGAGACCAGAACCTGGAACCGAACCGTTACAACCATTACAGTTACAAAAAAAGTACGGGTTCATTTATCTTGACAGCAACAGCGTTTGCTCCCACGATATGTAAAGCCGTGACTCCAGCGCTGTCGGAGGGGATTTCCCCACCACAGTTAAAAAAAGAGCATATATGCCAAAGCATGGGGGCAGCAGGGGTGGAGGAGCGATTTGCTCCTAACATTAGGGGCGGATTGCCCCCGTGCTTCGGCATTTATTTTTTAGGCACAGATTGCATAAATTTATTTTTTATTTTTACTGTTTTATTGTATTTGCTTTAAAGGTATGGTTAGTCTTACTGTTATACTGTAATGTTACTTTGTTTTATTGTTAACCATCATTTTCTTAGCAGGTACACCATTCAGCTGCAGCACTGATTTATTTATCTTGACAGCAACAGCATTTGCTCCCACGATATGTAAATCAGCGACTCCAGCGCTGTAGGAGGTGATTTCACCACCACAGTTAAAAAAAAAAATGGTGCATGTATGCCCATAATTAGAAGTGGGTGGATGAAGGGTGGTATTCTAATGGTAGGCATACCCACCGATCAATCTCTTTTTTTTTTTGTTCAGCCCATAGGCTGCATGAAAAAAAGATTACAATATACTGTAAGCCCAACAAGGACCAGCAGCGTACTGGTATGTTGCTGGACTTTGAGTGGTTATACTAGAATGATGCCTGCAGGTTTAGGTATCATCTTGCTATCATTCTTTTCAGCCAGCGGTCATCTTTCATGTAAAAGCAATCCTAGCGGCTAATTAGCCTCTAGACTGCTTTTATAAGCCCTCCATCTTCCATGGTTTTCTCGGGCTCTCCTGTCCCAAGAGGGAACCTGAGAATGCAGCCGGTGCATCTGCCAGCTGACCATAGAGCTGATCAGAGACCAGAATGGCTCCAATCATCTCTATGGCCTAAGCAAACGGAAGCTACAAGCATTTCATGACTTAGGTTTTGCCGGATATAAACAGCACCATTGGGAAATTGGCATTTTATCACACGATCTTGGTTTGGTCAGATGCTTTGAGGGCAGAGGAGAGATCTAGGTCTAATAGGCCGTAATTTTTTCAAAAAAAGCACCTGTCACTAGGGTTGTCCCGATACCACTTTTTTAAGACCGAGTACAAGTACCGATACTTTTTTTCAAGTACTCGCCGATACCGATTACCGATACTTTTTTAATGTCATGTGACAGTTTGACTGATGGGGACTGATAGGTGGCACTGATAGGTGGCACTTATGGGCACTGATAGATGGCACTGTTAGGCAGCACTTATGGAATCTGATAGGTGGTTGGCACTGATAGGTGGCACTGATAGACGGTACTTATGGGCACTAATAGGTGGCACAGACAAGTGGCTGACACTGATAGATGGCACTTATGGGCACTGACAGGTGGCTGGCACTGAAATGCAGCAATAAATGACATGAGGAAAGGATTTATTTTTGAAATGCTGTGCTGTGATGCCCATCTTGGTACACCCTTCCGCAGTAAGCAGCAGCAGACATCTTGTTACACCCAGCTGGGCTGGGTGTAATAAGATGTCCGCTGCTGATTTACTACAGCCGAGTGCAGGGTGTACCATGATGGGCTTCGGGATGTTCAGCCGCCGACTGCTCTCTCTGCTGTCTCTCTCTCTGATGTCTCTCTCTCTCTCTGTCCCTCTCTCTGATGTCTCTTTCTCTCTGATCGCTCTCTCTATCTCTGATCTCTCTCTTGTATGTATTTCTCTCTCTCTGTTGTCTCTTTCTCTGATGTCTCTCTCTCTCTGATTTCTCTCTCTCTGATGTTTCTCTGTTGTCTCTTTCTCGGATGTGTCTCTCTCTCTCTCTGTTGTCTCTTTCTCGGATGTCTCTCTGTTGTCTCTTTCTCTGATGTCTCTCTCTGATTTCTCTCTCTGATTTCTCTCTCTGTCTCTCTCTCTGATGTCTCTCTCTGTCTCTCTGATGTCTCAGGTACAGGGCAGCAGAAGACACGCCTCCTTCACACAAGCCCCCGTGTAATGTGTCTCATTACACAGGCTGACTCCTTCCACCCTCTCCGTCCACCAGCTGACTCCACCCACCAGCTGACTCCGCCCGCCCTCTCTGCCCACCAGCTGACTCCGCCCACCCACTCCGCTCGCTTTCTCCGTCCATCAGCTGACTCCGCCCCCCCTCTCCGCCCACCAGCTGACTCCGCCCGCCCTCTCCGCCCACCAGTTGACTCCTGCCGCCCTCTCCGTCCACCAGCAGACGCCGCCCGCCCTCTCCGTCCACCAGCTAACTCTGCCCGCCGACCAGGTATCGGATCTGGCATCGGGAGCATTTCTGCAAGTACAAGTACTCACGCAAATGCTTAGTATCAGTCCCGATACCGATACTGGTATCGGTATTGGGACAACCCTACCTTTCACTGCCTATTGCTATTATAGGGGATATTTACATTCCCTGAGATAACAATAAAAAACAGTTTAAAAATATAATAAAAAAGCAAAATAAATAATAAAAAAAGCACCCCTGCCCCCCCCCCCCCCTGAAAGGCGAACGCAAGTGTCGGTCTGGTGTCATATGTAAACAGCAATTGCACCATGCATGTGAGGTACAGTATCACCACGAAGGTCAGATCGAGTGCAGTCATTTTAGAATTAGACCTCCTCTGTGAATCTAAAATGGTAACCTGTAAAGGCATTTGAAAATATATGTAGTTTGTCGCCGCTGCACGTTTGTGCGCAATTTTAAAGCATGCGCTATTTTTATTTCATCAAACATTTGGGCAATATACTGTGTTTTAGTGCATTCAAAATAAAAAAGTGTGTTTTTTCCAAAAATATTGCGTTTGAAAAATCTCTGCGCAAATACTGTGTGAAAAAAAAAATGCAACACCCACCATTTTAATCTGTAGGGCCTTTGCTTAAAAAAAATATATAATGTTTGGGGGTTCAAAGTAATTTTCTTGCAAAAAAATAATATTTTTTCATGTAAACAAAAAGTGTCAGAAAGGGCTTTGTCTTCAAGTGGTTAGAAGAGTGAGTGATGTGTGACATAAGCTTCTAAATGTTGTGCATACAATGCCAGGACAGTTCAAACCCCCCCAAATGACTTTTTGGAAAGTAGACACCCCAGGCTATTTGCTGAGAGGCATGTTGAGTCCATGGAATATTTTATATTTTGTCAAGTTTCGGGAAAATTACACTTTTTTTATTTTTTTGCACAAAGTTGTCACTAAATGATATATTTATCTTTTTTATATTTTCATGTTTGAGCAATATATCATTTAGTGACAACTTTGTGTAATTTTTTTTGTCATTTTTCAATCACTTGTGACAAAAAATAAAATATTCAATCAGCTCAACATGCCTCTCAGCAATTTCCTTGGGGTGTCTTCTTTCCAAAATGGGGTCATTTGGGGGGAGGGGGGGGGGTTGCTATCTTGGGATTTTAGCACCTCAAGAAATTAGTAAATTCCAGAAAATGTACCCTAGTTTGTAGACGCTATAACTTTTGCGCAAACCAATAAATATACGCTTATTGACAATTATTTTACCAAAGAAATGTGTCTGAAAATACTTTGGCCTAAATGTATGACTAAAATTTAGTTAATTAAAAAAATTATAACAAAAAGTAGAAAATATAATTTGTTTTCAACATTTTTGGTCTTTTCCATTTATATTGCAAAAAAAAATAAAAATCGCAGAGGCAATCAAATACCATCACAAGAAAGCTCTATTTGTGGGGAAAAAGGGCGCAAATTTTGTTTGGGTAGAACATTGCATGACCGCACAATTACCAGTTAAAGCCGCGCAGTGCCAAATTGTAAAAAGTGCTCCAGTCATTGAGCAGCCAAATCCTCCGGGGCTGAAGTGGTTAATGTGGGCAATTGTTTGTTTATATTCTGCGGTCAGTGTCCAGCTGGCAGCAGATGAGTTCTGGTTGTAAAGGACGCCGTGGCCAGCTTGCCGACCGCCTACTTAACAACCACCTATTCTTTACACAGAATTCAGATCGGTCGATCAATTTTCGACCAATTTGAATTGTAATCGTTCCAAAAATTTGGAATTCGTGTGAAAATGTATAAATTAAACTAAACAAATTCCAAAAGCGAATAACAAAACACAACTAGTAACTTAACATTTTTCTGCTTTCCACTTGCTTAGACCTCATTATCACTTCTCCGTTACTCAGAACTGGAGCCAACGTGGCAGTAGGTCTCAGCTGCAGGAACATTGGTGCCAATTGGTTGATCCTGCATTATGTCACCCCCCTCTATGCTCCCATTGCTCTCCTCCCCAACCTTGCCGTTCATTAATTGCTGTACATCCTCACGGGGACATCATGGGGACTTCCCTATGGCTTTCCCCATGACGTCAAAGGGCTGCGGGGTCACCAGGTGGCCCCGCCCTCCGTTATAAAAGACCTGTCAGACGCAGCGAAGCCTCACACAGCGGGAGCCTCCCATTGCGCAGAGCGGCCCAAGAAGAGACGCCAACGCCATGGAAGAAGATGCCGGACGAGAAGACCAGAGCAAGAAGAAGCGGATCGGAGGAAGAAGAAGATGGAAGAAGATGCTGGAAGGAGAAGATGAAGAAACCGAAGGATGAAGAAAGGAAGAAGGAAGACCAGAAGAAAGAAGATTTTATTAAAGGAATTGTCAAAGACTGTCTCTTGTCATTTTTACAATTTTTGTCACTTTTTTGGTGAAATGGTAGGGGTACTTTTGTACCCCCTTACCATTTCACACAGGGGGGGGGGCCCGGGATCTGGGGGTCCCCTTGTTAAAGGGGGCTTCCAGATTCCAATAAGCCCCCCGCCCGCAGACCCCTACAACCAATGGCCAGGGTTGTGGGGACGAGGCCCTTGTCCTCATCAACATGGGGACAAGGTGCTTTGGGGGGGACCCCAAAGCACCCTCCCAATGTTGAGGGCATGTGGCCTGGTACGGTTCAGGAGGGAGGGGGGGCGCTCTTGCCACCCCCTCTTTCCCTGCGGCCTGCCAGGTTGCTTGCTCGTATAAGGGTCTGGTATGGATTTTGAGGGGGACCCCATGACATTTTTTTTTTTTGGTGGCCAGGGTTCCCCTTAAAATTCA
This sequence comes from Lithobates sylvaticus, assembly GCA_028564925.1. Lineage (NCBI taxonomy): Eukaryota > Metazoa > Chordata > Amphibia > Anura > Ranidae > Lithobates > Lithobates sylvaticus. Next base: position 14,377,167 of record CM053029.1, read on the forward strand.
TCCCAGACCTGAAGGGTCTGGTATGGATATTTAGGGGGGACCCCACGCCATTTTTTTTTTAATTTGAAGTGGGGTTCCCCTTAATATCTATAGCAGACCTGAAGGGCCTGGTAATTGAATTTGGGGGGACCCCCACGCTTTTTTTTTTATCAATGACTTTCAATGAATGACTGTTCTCCGTGTTACGGATCCGACAATTCATTAGCCACGAGTGATTTTAAATAGCTTTTTTTCCTGTAAAAATTACACTTTGTGCAGGAACAGTTCTCGATATTAGATATACTGAATCTCAAATTCATTTGAATCATTCGCTATATCCGCTATATTAATTTCTTTCGTATTAGTTGAAATTCGATATTTGGTAGTTGGATTCGAATTGTTCTCTGTGTTACGGGAACCGGCAATTCATTAGCCGCGAGTGATTTTAAATAGCTTTTTTTCATGTAAAAATGACACTTTGTGCAGGGACAGTTCTAAGCACGGGAAACATGCGCCCCTTCACAGACATACTATAGAGTTGTAACGTTAATACGTTTTTGGATAATTCGCTATTATTAACGATTCATAACGATTCAAAACGATTCAAAACAATTCGAAGTTTTAGTAACGATTCGTACGAAATTCGTATTTCGTATGAATTCGAATGAAATTTTGTACACAAATTACGAATCCCAAATTTTTTTTTTTACGAAATAAAACGTAACGAAACAAAACACATTTTTTGACGGTTCCCATGTCTAATAACAGGCTTGCTGCTAGAAAAATGTGCCCTACCCCTAGGTGCTGCACCCTGATGTGGTCTGTGGATACAAATGCTGGAAGAAAAGTATGTCATGGTGGCCCTCAAGTGGTTAAATAGATGTTTATAAGTGTAAATGTACACAGTCATGGGGCGTGTCCTAATCTGACATAGAAAGGTTTCTAAGTCAACAGAGAGCTGAGCTCAGCCTCACCCTGTGTAGGAGGATGTCACCCCTCCCCCATCCACATTCCTCTCCGGTGTCAGAGACTTTCAGTTTAGTTTCTCTTTCCCTGTCAGCGATGGCGTCTGGTGATCTGAGAGCCGAGTTGGAATGTTCCATCTGTCTGAACATTTATACGGATCCTGTAACCCTGAGATGTGGTCACAACTTCTGCCGGGTCTGTATTGATCGTGTGCTGGATACACAGGGGGGGTCTGGAGGATATTCCTGTCCTGAATGTAGAGAGAAGTTTCCGGATCGGCCTGCACTGAAGAAGAACATGAAACTACGTAACATAGCAGAGACTTTCCTGTCTTCTCAGCCAAATCGGGAGGAGTCCGGGGTCTTCTGTACTCACTGTGTGGACTCTCCTGTACCTGCTGTTAGATCCTGTCTGCACTGTGAGGTTTCTCTGTGTGATAAACACCTGAAAGTCCACAAAAAGTCCCCAGAGCACATCTTATGTGACCCCACCTTGTCCATGGAGGGCAGGAAATGCTCCGTCCATAAGGAGGTTTTGAGGTATTTTTGCACCAAAGATAACGCCTGTATCTGCGTGTCCTGCAGTTTGGCTGGAGAACATCGGGGACACCAGGTGGAGACACTGGATGAGGCTTCTGGGAAGAAGAAGAAGACACTGAGGAATGTTCTGCAGAAACTTCTGACAAAGAGAGAGGAGACGGAGGAAAGAGTCCAGAGTCTGCAGGAACACAGGAGGAAAGTAGAAGAAGAAGCAGCCGGTGACACCGAGAGAGTCACTGCTCTGTTTAGAGATCTCAGGTAGACACTGACAAAAAATTAATTTGTTTTATTTTTTGTAAATTCGGAAATCCGAAAATTCGGAAATTCAGAAATCCGAAAATTCGGATTTTCAAATTTTCGAATTTCCAAATTTCTGAATTTCGTATTACGAATTTCTGAATATTTTAATTTTCCAATTCACAAATTTTCCAATTCACAAATTTTCCCATTTCCGAATTATCCGAATTTTCCAATTTCCGATTTCAAATTTTCCAATTTCTGAATTTTCTGAATTCAAAAATTAGAAAATCCAAAAATTAGAAAATATGAAAAATAGCAAGAAAATCTGTAAAATTTGAAATAATAGCTAACTATTAAATTATAGGTAATGGAATTTCCTTTCAAATTTGTCTGTTAGTGAACGAAAAAAATACAAATGTATCTGAAGTTACGAATTATCCGAAATAACGAATGCTGCATCTAAACAAATGAATAATTAATAATAAAAAGGTTTTGTTATTATTATTATTTATTATTAGGTCGTTAATTTCCTTTCGTTTAGATTCGTTATTTCAGATAATTCATAACTGGATAAATTCATACTCGTTATGTTCACTAACAGCCAAATTTGAAAGAAAATTCCAATACCTATAATTTAATATTTATTATTAGTTAATTATTATTTCAGATTTTCTGGTTTTCAAACATTCAGATTTTCATTCTTTTGAATTTTCATTCTTATTTTTGCTTTTTCAAATTTACATTTTTTTTTTTTTTTCAAATGTACTAATTTTTTTATTTTTCAAATTTAAACAAAATTTTTTTTTTCAATTTTAAACAAATTTTTTTTTTTTATTTTTCAATTTTTTTTATTTTTACAATTTTTTATTTTTCAAAATTTTTAAACAATTTTTTTTATTTTTTAAAAAATTTTTTTTTTATTTTTTTTCAATTTTTTTATTCTTATTTTTTATTTTTAATTTTCAAATTTACAATTTTTTTTATTTTTTTTTCAATTTTATTTTTCAATTTTTTTTTTTTTATTTTTCAAATTTAAATTTTTTTATTTTTCTAATTTTTTATTTTTCAATTTTAAATTTTTTTTTTTTTTTTTCAAATTTACAATTTTTTTATTTTTCAAATTTTTTTTATTTTTCAAATTTTTTTTCTTTTTCATATTTTTTTATTTTTTTTTTATTTTTGCTTTTTTTTATTTTTCAATTTTATTTTCAAATTTACAATTTTTTTATTTTTCAAATTTACAAATTTAAATTTTTTTTTTATTTTTTATTTATTTTTCAAATTTACAAATTTTTATTTTTCAAATTTTCATTCATTCTTTTTCATTTATTTTCATTTCATTTTTTTCATTTATTTTTGGATTTTCAAATTTACTAATTTTTGAATTTTCAAATTTATGAAATTTAGAATTTTAGAATTTCCTAATTTAGAATTTTAAAATTTGCTAGTTTTGAATTTTCAAATTTATAAAATTTAGAATTTTTGAATTTCCTAATTTAGAATTTTAAAATTTGCTAGTTTTGAATTTTCTAATTCAAATTTTTGCATTTCCGAAATCTCAAATTTCTGAAATTTTGAATTTTTCAATTTCTGAAATTTTGAATTTTTCAATTTCTGAAATTTAGAATTTCCGAATTCCAAATTTCCGAAAATTAGGAAATTCGAAATTTGGATTTTCAAATTTTTGAATTTTTGAATTTTCTAATTTATGAAATTTAGAATTTTCGAATTTCCGAATTTTGAATTTTTGAATTTTCAGAGATTTAGAATTTCTGAATTTTCTGAAATTTTGAATTTCCGAATTCCAAACTTCTGAAAATTAATATTCCCGAATTCCAAACTTCCAAAAATTCTGAAATTCGAAATTTGGAAATTCGAAACTTCAGAAACTCAGAAATTCTAAAGTTTGGAGGATTGGAAATTAGCAGATTTGTCAAAATTTGTTAAAAAAAAAATTGGAACTAAACGAATTGCACATGTCTAATCTCAGGAGACGTCTGGAAGACCTGGAGAAGAGAGTCCTGAGGGAAATCTCCGGGAGGGCAGAGCGGATCTCCATCTCCATCCGGGATCTGGAAATAAAGAAGGAGGAGCTGTCCAGGAAGTTGCGTCACATTGAGGAGCTGTGTAACGTGACGGATCCACTGACTGTCTTACAGGAATCAGACACAGGTGACTTGTGTGATACTGAGGATGGAGATAATGAGGACAGAGAGAGACATGAGGAACTCCTCCATGATGGAGGGGGTCTGGATGTGGCGGGGGTCTTACACACAGGTTTATCTGATATAATAACAGAGGTAAATGTATACTTCTATATACAGGGAGCTGCAGACATATTACTGGATGGAAACACAGCTAATAATTATCTACAGATATCAGATGACAGGAAAACTGTATCCTGGTCAGATAGAAACCAGAATCACCCAGAAACACCAGAGAGATTCCAGGATTATTCTCAGGTGTTGAGCAGTCAGAGTTTCTCCTCAGGGAGACATTACTGGGAAGTGGATGTCGGGGGATCAGATAGATGGAAAGTCGGGATGTGTTACCCCAGTATAGAGAGGAGAGGGGAGGAGTCAATGATTGGAAGGAATAAGAAGTCCTGGGGATTGGACAGGACTTATGATGAGTATTCGGTGATACATGACAGTAATAAGATCCTCTTACCCACCAATCTCTCCAGTAACAGAGTCAGGATATATCTGGATTATGAGGCCGGGCGGATCTCCTTTTATGATCTGTGTGACCCGATCCGACACCTCCACACCTTCACCACCACCTTCACTGAGCCCCTCCATGCTGTGTTCGGTGTATTGAGAGGTTGTATAAAGATATGTGGGGGGAGGCGGGAGATGTGAGAACTCCGCCCACAGTCTGGTGACATCACAGGGACGGGTGGTGGGATTGGTTCATTGATCAGCCAATGATTGGAGGAAGTGGTGGCTCCTGGGAGAAGTCTGAGGGCCTCCTTCTGAAAATACTAGTTCCCTGGCTGTGTGTAATGTAAGAACTTATAAAGTGGTAGTAAAGACAAAATATAAAATGGCGGATATGACGGCGTCTGTCACTGACATGAACACAGCAGTCTTTGTTTTTCGGAGTCCTCCTGTAATTTTGTTCTTTTACCTGTTGGTTCTGCTGTTATTTCCCAACTTCCTATAACAGAACAATCTGTCCAGCAAAAGTGGCAGTTAGAGGGTTGGGACAAACCATTTACCTCTGACAGGGGTGCTTACAATGATCAGCTTTTATTCATTGATGTAAAACCTTTATCCCAAAAGGAGACACAAATGTTGGTGTAACGGCTTATAAAGTGTTATCTGGAGTTCTCCTTTAATTTGTTAGTCACTTATGTAAAGTCCATCTAAATCTACTAGTCCATCCAACACCCCCCTCTCCAGACAAGGCTGCTGTCCAAGGGGGTCTCCACTGCCCCTCCATAGATAGAGGAGCCACCCTAAGTGTCATGAAGATCCTGCCAGCTCTGCTATCCGGTTTACCTGTGAGCCTGCTTCAGCTCTGCTATCCAGTTTACCTGTGAACCTGCTTGCCAAGCCGTTGTCCAGTTCCTGTCAGCTCTGCTATCCGGTTTACCTGTGAGCCTGCTTCAGCTCTGCTATCCAGTTTACCTGTGAGCCTGCTTGCCAAAGATCCTGCCAGCTCTGCTATCCAGTTTACCTGTGAGCCTGCTTGTCAAAGTTCCTGCCAGCTCTGCTATCCAGTTTACCTGTGAGCCTGCTTCAGCTCTGCTATCCAGTTTACCTGTGAACCTGCTTGCCAAGCCGCTGCCCAGTTCCTGTCAGCTCTGCTATCCAGTTTACCTGTGAGCCTGCTTGCCAAGCCGTTGTCCAGTTCCTGTCAGCTCTGCTATCCGGTTTACCTGTGAGCCTGCTTCAGCTCTGCTATCCAGTTTACCTGTGAGCCTGCTTGTCAAAGATCCTGCCAGCTCTGCTCTCCTGTTCCCACGCCAGGGACCAGGAGTGAGAGACGCAAGGGAGGCCTCTCCCTGCAATCTCGGGCTCGCACCACCAGGTACGTGACACTAAGACAGGAAGTGTGTTACTGGCAGGATCACCAGGGGAAAATAAAGGGAAACAAACAGAAAAGGAATGCAGCCACCACATCTAAGGATTGGGAAGATCCAATATTTGTCATTTCTGTTTTGGGATTTATTACCACTTTAAGTCTCCAACCCGGAACAAGCATGAGGGGAATAAGAATCAGAGAAGTGTCAGAATTCCTTATCTCTATACTTGTTCCGGGTCAGAGACTGAGACAGTATTGAAGGCAAAGCATCAGCATGACAGCCAGGGAACTAGCATTCTCACAAGGAGAGTAATGGTAGCAATTCTCACATGACAGGTGCCCTTTAACCCTTTCTCTTCCAGAACCGTTTTAGCATCTTTTGCACACATGTTTAACCAATTGCTGCCCATCGGCCGTCAAATGACGGCTGGGCGGTGGTGCTCTTGTTCTGCATGGACATCATATGACGGCCTCCCAGAACGACCGCTCTCGCGCGCCCGTGGGGGCACGCATTGTGGCGATCTCGGCAAAGAGCCTCTGACGGAGGCTCTTTACCATGTGATCAGCCGTGTCCAATCACGGCTGATCACGATGTAAACAGGAAGAGCCGTTGATCGGCTTTTCCTCACTCATGTCTGACAGACGCGAGTAGAGGAGAGCCGATCAGCTGCTCTCCTGACAGGGGGGTCTGTGCTGATTGTTTATCAGTGCAGCCCCCCCTCGGATACCCACCGAGGACCACTAGGATGCCGCCAGGACCAACAAAGATGGCCACCACACTGGACCACCAGGTATGCTACCCTAGACCACCAGGGAAGGCCACCACACTGGACCACCAGGTATACCACCCTAGACCACCAGGGAAATGCCAATCAGTGCCCAGGCAGCTGTCATTCAGTGCCCATCCCCAATGCCTGCCAGTGCCATCAGTGGTGCCTAACAATGCCATCTATCAGTGTTGCATATCAGTGCCCATCAGTGCCACATATCAGTTCCCATCAGTGCCCAGCAGTGCCCCCTATCAGTGCCACCCATAAGTACCCATTAGTGCAGCCTTTCAGTGCCCATCAGTGTCACCTATCAGTGCCCATCAGTGCCCACCAGTGCCACCCATGAGTGCCCATCAGTGCCACCTATCAATGCCCATCAGTGTGCATATCAGTGCCACCCATCAGTGCCGCATACCAGTGCCCATCAGTGCCACCTTTCAGTGCCCATCGTCAGTGCCCATTAGTGCCACCTCATTGGTGCCACCTCATCAGTGCCGCTTTATCAGTGCCCGACAGTACCACCTTATCAGTGCCCATCGGTGAAGGAGAAAACATATTTATTTACAAAATTTTATAACAGGAATAAAAGAAAAACTTTTTTTTTTTTTTTTACAAAATTTTTTTTTTTTTTTTATTTGTTTAGCAAAAAAAAAAAAAAAACGCAGAGGTGATCAAATACCACCAAAAGAAAGCTCTATTTCTGCGAACAAAATGATAAAAATTCTGTTTAGGTACAGTGAGGCTTGACTGCGCAATTGTCATTCAAACAGCGACAGCGCTGAAAGCTGAACAATGGCTTGGGCAGGGGGTGTAAGTGCTCAGTATTGAGGTGGTTAAAAAAATTATTTTAGGCTTGAAGATTAGATAAAACCCCAAAACAAGCTATATTTTCTGAAAGCAGACACCCTAGAGAATAAAATTGTTTTAGTTCCAATTTTGTATGTTACACGATATTAGCTAAACAGTTTATTAAGCTGAGTGTGACGGGAGTCACTTTGGGCAGGAGGCTTGTGGAAACCAAGCTTACCTTGGAGAGCTCTGGAAACTCCTTGTCCAGCTCCCCCGGTCCTACATACACTAAAATAAATTATAGAGCACAAAGACACAATAGATTACCCACATCTTTTGTAAAATATAAAAGATCAGGTTGTACCGAGTAAATAGATACCCAACATGGCAAACCTTAACCACTTCAGCCCTGGAAGGTTTTACCTACTTCCTGACCAGGCCCTTTTTTACGTTACGGCACTGCATCGCTTTAACTGACAATTGTGCGATCGTGCGACGGTGTACTCAAACAGAATAGATGTCCTTTTTTTCCCACAAGTTTTCTTTTGGTTCTATTTGTTCGCCTCTGCAGTTTTTATTTTTTTGCGCTATAAACAAAAAAAGAGCGAAATTTTGAAAAAAAAAGCAATATTTTTTTTTTACTTTTTGCTATATGTCACCCCTGTGACCCCAAGATACGGGGCCCCAAAGTCGGTCAACTGTGTCCATCTGCAGCAATGTAATTTCGGGACCCTTTGGGTCCAGAGACCCCACATTTTGGCTGCAGCTAGGAGACATTTAGGAACCCTTAACTACCAAGTTTGAAGTTTGGGGGACCTATGGCTGCAAATGGGCACAGTGAGGCAGCAAATGGGCACAGTGAGGCATGCAAATGGGCATTGTTGACTCTCTTTTCCCCTTACAGTAGCTGCGCATTTCTCACCCTAGGCTTATACTCGAGTCAATACGTTTTCCCAGTTGTTTGTGGTAAAATTAGGTGCCTTGGCTTATATTCGGGTCGGCTTATACTCGAGTATATACAGTATTTAATTAACCTTTCTTTTTGGTTATTTCTCCTTTAACGGGGTGTGGCAGGGAGCGTGTCCTATGCCTACATACATTTGCTAGTAGGTTTCCCTCATTCCCATCTCAAAATGTTGAGAGGTATAGAACAATTTTTTACATTTTTGTTCTACTAAACTTTTTTTTCATCACATGGAGACAATGTGATGCTTTTTTGGGTAACTAAGGCCCCTTTCACACTTATACGACTTGTCCCACGATTTGGGACTGCAAAGTAGCATGACAAGTCGTTCCCCATGATTTCCAATGACAGCCATTCATATTAGTACGACTTCAAGTCGTTCCGACTTCAAAGTAGTCCCTGCACTACTTTGGTACGATTTTGATGCCACTTACACAGGCATTCCTTGAAAATGCGGCAAAATCGCGGCAAAGTTGTGGCAAAAATTGCGGAAAAATCAAGGTAAAATTGCGCGACTTTGAAGTTACTAGTAAAAAAAAATAATAAAAAAAATGCCATAAATCTATCCCCTATTTTGCAGATGTGATAACTTTTGCGCAAACCAATCCATATACGGTTATTGTGATTTTTTTACCAAAAATATGTAGAAGATATATATCGGCCTAAACTGATATTATTTAAAAACAATATATTTTATATAGCAAAAAGTAAAAAAATTATGTTTTTTATTTTCGAAATGTCTTTTGTTTATAGCGCAAAAAAAATTAAGAGGTGATCATATATCACCAATAGAAAGCTCTATGTGTGGGGAAAAAAAGGACATACATTTTGTTTGGGTACAACGTCACACAAACCCCTCAATTGTCAGTTAAAGCGACGCAGTGCTATATCGCAAACAAATGGCCTGGTCAGGAAGTGGATAAATCCCTCCGGGGCTGAAGTGGTTAATGAGACATCAGAGTTACAAAAGACCCCTGATGTCCCACCTGTTCCATATTGAAGCTAATGGAGCACAGATCGCAGTCCCCGGCCATACCGGCTGGCGAAAGTGCCAACAATACCCAGAAGTGACATTTTATACATCACTTCCCGGTCATTAGCCGGAAGCGGAGATCAGAGAATGGACATTTACTGATCTCCATTCCCCCTACTTGGTGGCCCCACCATGCCGGTCACAGGTCCACCGATGAGCCCAGGAAATGGGCGGGAGCACACCCAGGGAGGACCGCACTTTGTGGGTGGGTGGAAGTGATTGTTGTGCAGCCACCTGATTGCTTCCATATGACAGCTGTACTATGTATGGTGGTGGTAATGGTAAAATAATTACATATAATAAATGTCATTCATAAACTGCCAGGTGTGTCTGGATTCCAGGGACAGTCCCGGGATTTGGAGGTTTGTCTCTGGAAATGTTGCAGATTTTAATATATTTGTATATAATTTCTCTATTATGATTTGTATTACGGAGTCAGTTCACCTTCATGGTAATAAAAATCGGTGACGGATATTTTATTAAACAAAATATATAGTGTAGTGCAACCAAAAACTCATAAATCAAGTCCAAATATTGACAAAATCCCACCGTAGTGCAACTTTCAGTGACAGTTCATTGATATCCGGTGACTTCAGACTCTCGCTGGAATGCCTGATATATTCTGTTTATTACCGATGATGTGGAAATATTGAGCTTCACATTTATATCAAGGGGCTTCAAGGGAACCATTGTGAGGACTGTCTAATTAAATTACCATGCCCCGTTAGATGGGTATATATATATATATATATACCCATCTAACGGGGCATGGTAATTTAATTAATTAATATAATATATATATATATGTGTTTTTTTTACAGGAAGATGATGTACATAATATATTTTAGGATATTATGATGAGATATGGGTCCGGCTCACAAGACTTCTTCATGTTTCTCAAAAGCTGTTTGATGTCTTCAATAGTCGGGTGATAACTAAGTCCCCCGATTGTTTATAGAGATGGCCATATCAGAGGAACTGGTTATGCTCGGATCAAAGAGGGTTGCTTACCCAACAACCAGAAATATGGTAGACAGAGAGGCACCGAAGAGAGTCTAATGCTTATGTGAGAAGCATGATGGCCAACTAGGCTTCAGGTACAGCCAATCAGAATTTGATGCAACTCTGAACCAATGAAAGTAGTCCATTTGTGTAATTGGTGGGGATGGGTAGAGAGGGAACATAAAAATCAAAGCTCCCATTGATGGACCCTCTCTTAGCCTCATGGTCTCCACAAGCATGGCCACGTAAGATCTGTCTGTGGAACGTATCCGTATTATCTTATTTCTCTTTTCTTTTTTCTAACTTTTTCTGTCCTAGGATTTGCCTTAATACACTGATAGCATTTATATGTTCATTGTAACAATATATCCTTTTTGTATTAATTATCTTTGTCCACTGGCAACACTGTATTTGTAACATCACTACATTATATTTGGTAATATCTGATTATTCTAACGTTTCTTTTCTGTATAAATAAATTTGATTGTTATTCTTTTCTCACAGTTATCATTCGTTTTTTTTTAATTCTATCCATAATGGCTGCAACCGCATTGGTTGATTCTTATATAGACAAAAAATTTTAATCACTTATTTTATGTATCATTAAGCGTATAAGTGAGGTAGGTAGAAATCGCCATCACACCTATTGAGAGTCACATGTGGATACACTCTGAGTGGTTTGGGCAGCAATCACATCAATCCTATTAGTAGGATAATTACATTGATTATTGTATTTTTATTTTCACAATCACATTGTTTATTGCGCTGATTATATATATATTTTCACAATTACAGTTATTTGATTCCTCCTTTTCCTGTTTCTCTCAATGTTGGCAGCTTTCAGTCCTGGAAATCAGTGGCGGCTGGTGCTGAAAATTTTTTTGGTTGAAAAAAAAACCATCAAATGCAGCCACTGTGCCCATCAAATGCTACCACTGTGCCATCAAACCCTGCCACTGTGCCCATCAATTGCAGCCACTGTGCCATCAAAAGCTGCCACTGTGCCATCAAACGCTGCCACTGTGCCATAAAATGCTGCCACTGTGCCCATCAAATGCAGCCACTGTGCCAAATGTTGCCACTGTGCCCATCATATGCTGCCACTGTACCCATCATATGCTGCCACTGTGCCCATTAATTGCAGCCACTGTGTCATCAATTGCAGCCACTGTGCCATCAAATGCTGCCACTCTGCCCATCAAATGAACCCACTGTGCCAAATGCTGCCACTTTGCCCATCACATGCTGCCACTGTGGCAAATGCTGCTAGTGTATGGGAACCTTGGGCCCACTACATTGGAATATCCTTGATACATGGAACTGATCATAAGCAGTAAACCCATCTTCAGAGTCGTGCATCAGATAGACACTTTACCGTCTACACTTCTCCCCTATCTTTCTTCTACTCTTCCCTCTTTTTTCATCTCTCTTTTCTATCTCCTCTGTTCTCTCATTTGTTTTTGATTGACTTATTATTTCATTATGCTCATGTAGTATAGTCATTGGTAATACAGTTGAGTTCTTTTACTACAGTCCTAGAATGGTAACTCTTGTTACTAATGCAGAATTGTTTATCTATCTTCTGGTTCTCCGGATGCATATCTAGGTCTGTGTACACAATACCCATTGGATACGACCCAGCAGGGATCACAGGATCCTTTGATATGATATTTTCATCAGTTTATAGTTTTTTTTTTGTTTTTTTTGTTCTCTCTCCTCAGGTATATGTAAACTCTCCTTAGTGGGGAACTTCATATGGGGGCGGGGCCCACGCTCTTCCCCGGACACAGTGAGTTCCCCTTAGGGGTGTCCGGAGAGGTAAGGGGGTCCCAGATAGTCCTCCAGCGTGCCAATTTTTCTCTTCACATAGTTTTGATATGACTTGATATCAGGTATAATTGCTTCATGTTGCTGGCTCTCTCATGTTTTTTAGATGTCGGAGAGATACTTTTCTTATTCGTATATGTATTTGTTTTCACTCAACTCTTGTAAGTATTGTGGTAAAACTACACTGTCATTGTTTCGGATAATATGTCTTGCTCACTTGTATTGAGGTTAAAATAAAATAAAACTTTTATTGAAAAAAAAAAAAAAAGAAACATGCGCCCCTTCACAGACATACTATAGAGTTGTAACGTTAATACGTTTTCGGATAATTCGCTATTATTAACGATTCGTAACGATTCAAAATTTCGCACAAATTCGAATGAAATTTCGTACACCAATTACGAATTACGATTTTTTTTTTTTACGAAATAAAACGGAACGAAACAAAACAAATTTTTTGACGGTTCCCATGTCTAATAACAGGCTTGCTGCTAGAAAAATGTGCCCTACCCCCAGGGGCTGCACCCTGATGTGACCTGTGGATACAAATGTTGGGAGAAAAGTATGTCATGGTGGCCCTCAAGAGGTTAAATAGATGTTTATAAGTGTAAATGTACACAGTCATGGGGCGTGTCCTAATCTGACATAGAAAGGTTTCTAAGTCAACAGAGAGCTGAGCTCAGCCTCACCCTGTGTAGGAGGATGTCACCCCTCCCCCCTCCACATTCCTCTCCGGTGTCAGAGACTTTCAGTTTAGTTTCTCTTCCCCTGTCAGCGATGGCGTCTGGTGATCTGAGAGCCGAGTTGGAATGTTCCGTCTGTCTGAACATTTATACCGATCCTGTAACCCTGAGATGTGGTCACAACTTCTGCCGGGTCTGTATTGATCGTGTGCTGGATACACAGGGGGGGTCTGGAGGATATTCCTGTCCTGAATGTAGAGAGAAGTTTCCGGATCGCCCTGCACTGCAGAAGAACATGAAACTACGTAACATAGCAGAGACTTTCCTGTCTTCTCAGCCAGATTGGGAGGAGTCCGGGGTCTTCTGTACTTACTGTGTGGACTCTCCTGTACCTGCTGTTAGATCCTGTCTGCTCTGTGAGGTTTCTCTGTGTGATAAACACCTGAAAGTCCACAAAAAATCCCCAGAACACGTCTTATGTGACCCCACCTTGTCCATGGAGAGCAGGAAATGCTCCGTCCATAAGGAGGTTTTGAGGTATTTTTGCACCAAAGATAACGCCTGTATCTGCGTGTCCTGCAGTTTGGCTGGAGAACATCGAGGACACCAGGTGGAGACACTGGATGAGGCTTCTGTGAAGAAGAAGAAGACACTGAGGAATGTTCTGCAGAAACTTCTGACAAAGAGAGAGGAGACGGAGGAAAGAGTCCAGAGTCTGCAGGAACACAGGAGGAAAGTAGAAGAAGAAGCAGCCGGTGACACCGAGAGAGTCACTGCCCTGTTTAGAGATCTCAGGTAGACACTGACCAAAAATGAATTTGTTTTCTTTTTTGCTTTTTTTTGTAAATTCTGAAATTAGAAAATTTGGAAATTCAGAAACCCGAAAATTAGGATTTTCAAATGTTCAAATTTACAAATTTCTGAATTTCGTATTAGGAATTTCTGAATATTTGAATTTTCCAATTCACAAATTTTCCAATTCACAAATTTTCCCATTTCCGAATTTTCCGAATTTTCCAATTTCCGAATTTCAAATTTTCCAATTTCTGAATTTTTGGAATTCAAATATAAAAAATAAAATATTTATAAATATAAATAATATAAATAAAATATGAAAAATAGCAAGAAAATCTGTAAAATTTGAAATAATAGCTAACTATTAAATTATAGGTATTGGAATTTCCTTTCAAATTTGTCTGTTAGTGAACGAAAAAAATACAAATGTATCTGAAGTTACGAATTATCCGAAATAACGAATGCTGCATCTAAACAAATGAAATGGAACAAATGAACAATTAATAATAAAAAGGTTTTGTTATTATTGTTATTTATTATTATTAGATCGTTAATTTCCTTTCGTTTAGATTTGTTATTTCAGATAATTCATAACTGGATAAATTCATACTTGTTATGTTCACTAACAGCCAAATTTGAAAGACAATTCCAATACCTATAATTTAATATTTATTATTAGTTAATTATTATTTCAGATTTTTGGGTTTTCAAACTTTCAGATTTTCATTCTTTTGAATTTTCATTCTTATTTTTGCTTTTTCAAATTTACATTTTTTTTATTTTTCAAATTTACTAATTTTTTATTTTTCAAATTTACAAATTTTTGAATTTTCAAATTTACAAATTTTTGAGTTTTCAAATGTACAAATTGTTTATTTTTCAAATTTACAATTTTTTTTATTTTTCAATTTTACAATTTTTTTATTTTTCAAATTTACAATTTTTTAATTTTTTAAATGTACATTTTTTTTATTTTTCATGCTTATTTTAGAATTTTAAAATTTTAATTTTTTTTTATTTTTCAAATTGACAATTTTTTTATTTTTAAAATTTCAAATTTTTTTATTTTTCAATTTTACTATTTTTTTATTTTTCAAATTTACAATTTTTTTATTTTTCAAATTTACAATTTTTTTTATTTTTTATGCTTATTTTAGAATTTTCAAATTTACAAATTTTTTATTTTTCAAATTTTCAAATTTTTTTATTTTTCAATTTTACTATTTTTTTGTTTTTCAAATTTACAATTTTTTTTTTTTTATGCTTATTTTAGAATTTTCTAATTTACAAATTTTTTATTTTTCAAATTTACAATTTTTTTATTTTTCAATTTTACTATTTTTTTATTTTTCAAATTTACAATTTTTTTATTTTTCAAATTTACAATTTTTTTATTTTTTATGCTTATTTTAGAATTTTCAAATTTACAATTTTTTTATTTTTCAAATTTACAATTTTTTATTTTTTCAAATTTACAAATTTTTTATTTTTTAAATTTTACAAATTTTTTATTTTTCAAATTTTCATTCATTCTTTTTCATTCATTTTCATTTCATTTTTTTCATTTATTTTTGGATTTTGAAATTTAGTAATTTTTGAATTTTCAATTTTTTTTTTTTTTTTTTTCAAAGAAGTTTATTGAAGTTTTGCAGTTGTACAATAAATGTAGAACGAATAACATGTATAGAATGCAGTAGAAGTGAATAATTAACAGAATATAATATTTTGCAAAGGAGGTTCCAAACAGAACAAATATCGACAAATATAAACCTGCGATCCGTAGTCAAGGTAAATAAAACAAACAAGTCTTGAGAATCCTAGTAATGGTCCGACTCAGGACATCAAGTCTAGCTGCGTGATAATTAGAGGTGAACAATGATTGTTCAGAGTGAGAGAGCATTGCGGGGTCAAATATGAGTATGAGTTGGGGTATGTTTAGGCCGACAGTGTATATCTCGCCTCCGTTCACCCCTGAAGGGATCTTGCTGTGAGCGGGGGCGCGATGGGTAGTACGCTCTAGCAATTACATGAGAAGCGGCACTTCACTGGGTATATGTAAGACAATTGAACCCCGTGATATACAGTGTATAAGGTCGAGAGGGGAAAAAAAAAAAAAAAAAAAAAAAAGGTTTTAGAGGGGGGGGGGGGGGGGGGGGGGAGAAGAGGGGAGAGGGGGAGGGGGTGGGGTCGTGTTGAAAGTCTGTGTATCACGCAAATGTATAGTACTTTAAAGGTGCGTGGATGAGGGTTAGTATCTAGCTAACTGAAGATGTTATGAGCCATGAGGCAAGTATGAACATAATAGGATGAAATAAGGTTCCAGAAAGTGTCTCTTTTTATAACGAGCGTGGTTTAGTAGGTTAAGCGTGTATAGAATCAGTACCATCTGGAGAGTCCCTGAAATGAGTCCAGCATGCCCATGTATTGTTGTATTTGGTAGGGTTGTCTGTGGCTTGATGTATGAGGCATTCCATGTTAGCTATGTTATCGACCCTTCGTTTCCATTCTGGTATTGTTGGTGGTGATGTGGTCTTCCAATGGACTGGGAGGCATTGAACTGCTGCATTGATGAGGTGCATGGTTAGTGATTTTGAATAAGAGTGTTGAGGGATAGAGGTGTGGTGTAGGAGAAATTGTGCTGGTGTAAAATCTGGAGTGTATGTCGTAATCTGAGTGATCAGGCGATGTATGTCTGACCAGTAAGTTTGAAGGGCCGGACAGTCCCACCAAATATGTAGCAAGGTACCTGGTGCTGAATTGCAACGCCAGCATGAGGGAGAAGTTGCGGGGTGATATTTATGTATTTTGTCCGGGGTCTTGTACCATCTGGAGAGCAGTTTGTATCTGCTCTCCTGAGTAGAAACATTTACGGAGCCTTTGTGTACATGGTGAAAGACGTGTTCCCATTCTTCGGTGGATAGATTTAAGGAGAGATCTGATTCCCATTTCCGGATTGTAGTGTCATTTTTAATGTCATGAGTATTGAAGAGGAGAGTGTATGTTTTGGAGACCAAGTGTCTTTGAGGTTCAGTTTGTGTACAGAGTGATTCAAAAGGAGTGTGATCCCTGCACCATTGTTGGGGTCGTGGTGAGCTATTGAAAAAGTGCCTAAGTTGGAGGAATTTGAAAAATGGGATGTGGTAGTCTGAGAGAGTGGTCGTCATAGCTTGGTGAGACAGGAGTTCGTTGTTATGAAAGAAGTCGAGAGCTCTTGGGCCGGGGTTACCCGTGGCTTCTTGTGTGGCTTGTCTTGTTAGGCCTGGGGGGAATTCAGGGTTGTCCGTCAAAGGAGTCATGGGACCATTGGTTGGGATGAGATCCATGTGTTTGCAGGAGGTACGAAAGCAGAGTAATGTGGCATTGATCAGAGGATGGGAGGACAGAAGTTTAGGGATGTGTGATTGGTGTATCCATGGTAAATGTGACAAAGGGATCTGTGAGAATAGTTGTTCCAACTGGATCCAGTCTTTATTTGACTTGTGGGTGTGCCAATCGATCATTCTAGTCAGGTGGCAGGATAGGTGGTATTTCTTTATGTCAGGAAGGCTCAGGCCTCCTAAAAGTTTGGGTAGCGTCATATGTGACCAGCTAAGTCTAGGAGGTTTGGAGGACCAGATGAAGGTTCTGCAGATTCGATTATAGGTAGAGAAGAAAGCTGGAGGCAGTTTGATGGGAATGGCCTGCAATAGGTAAAGTATTCTAGGTAGGATGTTCATTTTTAATATTGCAATTCTCCCAAACCAGGAGAAAGTTCCCGAATGCCATTTTTGTAGGTCACCTTGTATGGAGTGTAGTACAGATTGGAAGTTCATAGTATATAAGTCCGTCAGTCTAGTTGGGAGTTTGATGCCAAGGTACGTTATGGCGTCGGAGTCCCAGCTAAAGGGAAAGTTGAGTTTACATTGTGACATTAATGCAACAGGGAGGGAGACATTCAAGGCTTTCGATTTGGAGAAATTTATTTGCAGGTTGGATAAGGATTTGAAGAGGGCAAAGTCTTTAAGGAGGTTAGGGATTGTGGTAATGGGATCTGTTAAAAAAAGTAGAATGTCGTCGGCATATGCAGCTATTTTGTAAGATTTATTTTTGATAGTTAGGCCTTTAATGTCAGGGTTATCTCTGAGTCGACGGAGAAGGGGTTCCATGGTAAGGAGGAATATAAGAGGGGATAAGGGGCAACCTTGGCGTGTGCCATTGGAGATGGAGAAGGCGCTCGACAGGTGACCATTGATTCTAAGCTTGGCCGTTGGGGACGAGTATAGAACTTGGATCATTTGGAGCAAGAGAGGAGGTATGCCCACATTTCGGAGCACGGCCTCCATGTAGTCCCAAGCCACCCTGTCGAACGCCTTCTCCGCGTCCAAGGATAGGAAGAAACCTGGGGTCGAATTTGTGGTGAGCCAGTGGTGTATATTGAGTGCCTTAATGGTGTTGTCCCTGGCCTCTCTGCCCGGGACAAAACCAACCTGGTCTAGATCTATTAAATTTGGGAGAAAGGGCAGGATACGGTTGGCAAGTATCTTAGCGTAGAGTTTTAGATCCACGTTTAGGAGCGAAATGGGTCGGTAGTTAGTGACTATCATGGTGTCCTTGTCCGGTTTTGGAATTAGTGTGATGTGTGCTTCCAATAAGTCTCTTCGGGCTAGGTCGGAGGTGTGGAGGTTATTAAAAGCTGTAACCAAATGAGGTAGGAGAATGGTAGGAAAAGATTTGTAATAACTGGCTGTTAGACCATCGGGACCAGGGCTCTTTCCTGGTTTCAACTGTTTCAGGGCGTGGAGGGTTTCCTCTAGCGTGAGAGGTGTATTTAGACTATCTGAGTCTGCAGTGGTAAGGGGTGTAGGAGAGTATTTGAGAAGAAAATCATGGAGGGTTGCAGAGCGGTCGGGATGATTGGTCTGAGTGTGTGGGGTTGGAAGGTTGTATAGTTGTGAAAAATATTTGACAAATTGTTCTATGATGTCTTCCGTTTTAGAGTGGGATGTTCCTTTCGCATCTTTAATTGTATGAATCGTGTGGGCTGCCTTTTTGCTCTGGAGGGCTTTGGCCAATAGTTTACTGGATTTGTTACCGAATTCGTAATATATTTTTTGGGACATGGCGTAGTTTCGTTTTAGTTTGATGTGTAATTCCCTTAGGAGTTCCTCCCTAGTCTGTGTTAGTTCTATCATAACTGCGGTCGCAAGGGAAGCTTTGTGTTTCTTTTCAAGGTTACGGATCTTAGTGGTTAACAGGTCGATGCGTTCTTTTCTCAGTTTGGAGCGTTTTGCAGCTAGTGAAATGAGGGTACCACGGATGACGCATTTGTGTGCTGCCCATATCGACGCAGGGGAGGAGTCGTCAGTCGTATTATCTTGGAAGTATTGTAGAAGGCGTTCAGATATAATGCGTATATTCTCGGTGTCTGTTAAGAGGGAGTTATCTAGTCTCCAGATGGGAGACTTAGGGCGGCCGGCGGGTAGGGATAAAGTCAGGGAGATCGGGTTATGGTCGGATAGGACCATTGGATCTATAGTGACTTTGGTAATGTGGGAAAGATCGTTTTGAGAGACAAATATGTAATCAAGTCTCGAGTACCGGTTGTGTGGTGCGGAATAAAAGGTGAAATCTTTTTCAGTCGGATGTAGCGTGCGCCAAGAGTCGTGCAAAAGTAAATCATGAAATTGAGATTTTATTGTTTTCAGGGCCCTATATGGTAATGAGGAGTGACCGTTTGATGTGTCCAGTGTCGGGTTTAGTGCAACGTTAAGGTCGCCACCAACTATAAGGGTGCCCGAGTGAAACGCAGTGAGTTGTTGAAGAGTGGTGCGGAAGAACGTAACTTGATGAGCGTTGGGAGCGTAAATGTTTGCAATGGTTATGGGTCTATCCTGAAGTTTACCTTTTAAAAAAATGAATCGACCATCAGTATCTTTTTGAATGTCAGTAACGTGGAGTGGGCAATGTCGAGAAACAAGGATGGAGACTCCTTTGGATTTTGCAGATATATTAGGGGCATGGTGGGCCGAGGGGAAATGTATGTTTTGTAGTCTTGGGACGTTGTCAGACCTAAAATGAGTCTCCTGAAGTAGGGCAACGTGAACTTTAGCTTTGAGTAAATAGGATAATAGCAGCGATCTCTTTTCAGGCGTGTTAAGGCCCTGCACATTGATTGAGCATATCTTAATGTGGGGGAAAGGAGGCGTATCAGTTCGAGGTGTTGGGAGGTAGTCCATTTGTGTTATATATCCAGGAATTTACGGATATAAAAACGAAGGGGGATAAGGAGGGTGAGCGAGGGAAAGGGGGAGAGAAGAGAAGAGAGAAAAAAAAAAAGGGGGTGGGGGACGGACCGGGTCTGTACGAGCTTTGGTAAGTGCGAGACAATAGATGTTGGATCTGATGAAGGTGAGTAGGGCGGATGCCCTAACGTGACCGAAGAGGTGGAGGGAGGGTATCTCCAACCGCCTCAGGAATGGGGGATCGGTGTACGTACAGCGTGGGGACAACGACTACCCTCCAGAAGGAGTAGTAGCACGTGTGACCACTGCTGTGTGGGGGTTGGCGAGAGCTCTGACAAGAGGATGTGAGGGTGGAATATATCAGAACAAAAGCCCGCTACACACGACTATTATAGAACTATAGGTGAAGGAGGTGAGGAGATGGGGGGTGAGAGGCACTGCAGGGTCTAATATGGGTGGGGATCTGTGAGCCCGGGTGGCCAGTGCCGTAAACGTGGAAATGTGTATGCATTTGAGGACTGTAGTGATTCGTGGCGCATGTGAGATTCTAGTCGGGGGGGATCATCACAAGCGTGTAAGGTGGTTAGCTATAAGTAACAGTAACAACAGTGTGCTTGCGGTTCAACAGTTTAACCTAAGGTCTAGCAGAAACAGCGTAAAGAGGTTGTAAATTACTACTGTACAGGGTAGTCATGTAATTGTATAATAACCAAGGTCAAGCAATACAGGCCCATATGGGGACTCATTCCTACAATCATGCCTGTAAAGGATAGAATAAAAGAAAACAAAATGTAACTAGCCCAGTGAAGTTCGTTGGGCAACATAGTGGAATCAAACAGATGGTGATAGCTAACCGTAGGAAGGGTAGATCCGTTCTGGCTGGCAGGAGTCTGTGTATACCGGTTATGGTAGCCCATGAAGAAATGGACGGTGCCGTGGACCTGGTGAGCATGTTGCGTACGCTCGTCTTCGGTGTGAGGAATGCATCAACTAAGTCGCCTGTGGAGGACATTCGAGTGGTGGGCAAGTAGCCTGTAAAAGAGCATATAGTTATTGGAGCATGAGTCACAGGATCATTCAGGGCCAGAAGGAAAGCCGGGGTTATCTTGCCGGAGGGTGCGAGGTTGAGCGTGGTGTTACATGCATTCTCTCGTCTTGGTGATGCGGTTGGTCACGTGGGTTTTACGTATGCGTACGATGGGAGGCGAAGTCCAGCGCGGGGCATTGTGGGGCTTGTAGTTCACAGCGGGTGAAGAGCGTGCAGAGTATAAGCCGATAAAGTCTATTTGTATAACAAGAAGGAGACTTACAATGGCATCAAGGAGAGAGAGTGAAAAACATTTGGGGTTCACTGATCCGCTGTATCACTAGGCATACTCTGAAGTAGAATGGCAAAGCGTGATCTCAGCCTCATGCGCCGGTATCCTATGCTTTGAAAGGGGCATACATTAATAAAAACAAATCATTGAGAAGAATGTCTGTCTATAAGGCAAAGGGTGTTATAGCAATCACAGGTGGGATTCTGAGCGTAGCAGTATGGAAGTCAAACGTGGCAAGCATGTCAAACGGTAGCGGTGGGATGTATGGCGTGGCAACATACGTACCGGGGTATTGGTGAGTATACCATTTGGGGTGAAGCGCCGTCCAGCGGTTCTATCACGGACACGGGTGGATGTCAGATGTATACGGAGGCGCATAGAACAGCATCCATACTGCGGATCTATGAGACGGAGATGAAGTGTGGTGATCCGTCCGGGTGTGAAGATCAGTAATCTCTCCTGGCTCGCCGTGGAGCAGGGGAGTGTGGAGGGCTGCGATGACGATGGTGTCCTCTGCGGGGAGTGTGGTTCTCAGCGGTGGTGTGGGATCCATTCCGGTGCACATCTGGGGATTGAGCGTCCATCGGTTCGGTAGGGGGTGAGTCGCGGTGTACCGCCGAACGGCGGAATTCAGCGAACCAGTCTGGCACCTCCGTTGTCGGTATGTTCAGCGTGTGGCAGAACCTGGGTAAATCTTCCGGCACTTTGAGGAGAGCAGTGCGGCCCTGGGAGGAAGCTGAAAGGCAGAAGGGAAACTTCCATTTGTACACAATACCATGAGAACGAAGAACATCCAGTAGTGGTCTTAAGTGCCGTCTGTGTTGTAGAGTGATGCTCGACAGGTCTTGGTATATTTGGATCGGGGTACCATCATACTGAATCTGAGGGCGACTTCTGGCTTGTTTAAGGATTTCTTCCTTCAGTTTGAAATCCACAATACAGCAGATGATGTCCCTGGGGGGGTCGTTCTCTTTGCCTTTGGGTCGCAGGGCCCTGTGGATTCTCTCCATCTCAATAGGGGTGGATGGAGGTTTGTGTAGTAACTCGTTGAAGAGGTTAGTGACTGCAGGAACTATTCTGTCACCTTCCACGGATTCTGGAAGACCTCTGACCCTCAAATTATGGCGTCTCCCCCTGTTGTCGAG
The DNA here is from genome assembly GCA_028564925.1 of Lithobates sylvaticus. Taxonomy (NCBI): domain Eukaryota; kingdom Metazoa; phylum Chordata; class Amphibia; order Anura; family Ranidae; genus Lithobates; species Lithobates sylvaticus. Next base: position 14,399,468 of record CM053029.1, read on the forward strand.
GTCTTCCAGGTGTCTCGCCATGTCCCGCAGTTGCAGGGTGTGGGTATCCACATGATGGGTGGTCTTTTTCAGTTGGGCGCTTTGGTGGTGTACGGCATCTTCAACCGCCATTACTCTTTCATTGACCGCTTTGAGATCAAGGCGTAGTTCTGAGATGGCCGCCGACAGGGTGTCTTTAATGTCCGCAGCGATGGTACGGAGGTCATTGATGTTAAGTTGAGGCTGTGGGTGAGAAGTTGAGTGATTTGGGGCCCCGTCAGTAGTGGGAGCAGCCGGGGTGGGTAGGAGCGGTATTCCATTCAGTGACGCGCTCTGTGCCTGGGAGCTTCTGAGGTGATTGTCCGCCATGTTTCCCCTGTCTGGCCTAAACATAGCAGGGATGTTGCCTTGTCCAGACCCGGATTGTCTCCGCGGGGAGCGGGATCGGGAGGCTGAAGAGGTCCTTGAGGCAGTCCCCATGCGATAGCAGATGTGAGGCAGTGAAAAACCTCCGATAGTCAGATAGCTTGTCGTGAGGCAGCGGGAGCTCAAAGACTAAGCGTCCATCTTCCAGTCGAGCTAGGCCACGCCCCCTGAATTTTCAAATTTATGAAATTTAGAATTTTTGAATTTCCTAATTTAGAATTTTAAAATTTCCTAGTTTTGAATTTTCTAATTCAAATTTTTGAATTTCCGGAATCTCAAATTTCTGAAATTTAGAATTTTTCAATTTCTGAAATTTGGAAATTCAAACTATTTTTGGATTTTCACATTTTCAAATTTTTGAATTTTCAAATTTATGAAATTTAGAATTTTCTAATTTATGAAATTTGAAATTTTCAAATTTATGAAATTTGAAATTTTCAAATTTATGAAATTTAAATTTTCAAAATTATGACGTTTTAAATTTTCAAAATTATGAAATTTTGAAGTTTTAAATTTCCTAGTTTTGAATTTTCGAATTTTCCGAAATTTAGAATTTCCGAATTTTCTGAAATTTAGAATTTCCGAAATTTAGAATTACCGAAATCTCAAATGTCCGAAATCTCAAATTTCCGAAATATTGAATTCTCCAATTTCTGAAATTTTGAGTTACGAATTCCAAACTTCTGAAAATTCAGAAATTCGAAATTTGGAAATTCGAAACTTCAGAAACTCAGAAATTCAAAAGTTTGGAAGTTTGGAAATGAGCAGATTTGTCAAAATTTGTTAAAAAAAAAATATTGGAACTAAACGGATTGCACATGTCTAATCTCAGGAGACGTCTGGAAGACCTGGAGAAGAGAGTCCTGAGGGACATCTCCGGGAGGGCAGAGCGGATCTCCATCTCCATCCGGGATCTGGAAATAAAGAAGGAGGAGCTGTCCAGGAAGTTGCGTCACATTGAGGAGCTGTGTAACGTGACGGATCCACTGACTGTCTTACAGGAATCAGACACAGGTGACTTGTGTGATACTGAGGATGGAGATAATGAGGACAGAGAGAGACATGAGGAACTCCTCCATGATGGAGGGGGTCTGGATGTGGCGGGGGTCTTACACACAGGTTTATCTGATATAATAACAGAGGTAAATGTATACTTCTATATACAGGGAGCTGCAGATATATTACTGGATGGAAACACGGCTGATAATGATCTACAGATATCAGATGACAGGAAAACTGTATCCGGGTCAGATAGAAACCAGAATCACCCAGAAACACCAGAGAGATTCCAGTATTGTTATCAGGTGTTAAGCAGTCAGAGTTTCTCCTCAGGGAGACATTACTGGGAAGTGGATGTCGGGGGATCAGATTGCTGGACAGTCGGGATGTGTTACCCCAGTATAGAGAGGAGAGGGGGGAAGTCATGGATTGGAAATAATAAGAAGTCCTGGGGATTGGACAGGACTTATAATAAGTATTGGGTGATACATGACAGTAATCGGATCCTCTTCCCCACCAATCCCTCCAGTAACAGAGTCAGGATATATCTGGATTATGAGGCCGGGCGGATCTCCTTTTATGATCTGTGTGACCCGATCCGACACCTCCACACCTTCACCACCACCTTCACTGAGCCCCTCCATGCTGGGATATGTGTATGGGATGGTTGTATAAAGATATGTGGGGGGAGGCGGGAGATGTGAGAACTCCGCCCACAGTCTGGTGACATCACAGGGACGGGTGGTGGGATTGGTTCATTGATCAGCCAATGATTGGAGGAAGTGGTGGCTCCTGGGAGAAGTCTGAGGGCCTCCTTCTGAAAATACTAGTTCCCTGGCTGTGTGTAATGTAAGAACTTATAAAGTGGTAGTAAAGACAAAATATAAAATGGCGGATATGACGGCGTCTGTCACTGACATGAACACAGCAATCTTTGTTTTTCGGAGTCCTCCTGTAATTTTGTTCTTTTACCTGTTGGTTCTGCTGTTATTTCCCAACTTCCAATAACAGACCAATCTGTCCAGCAAAAGTGGCAGTTAGAGGGTTGGGACAAACCATTCACCACTGACAGGGGTGCTTACAATGGTCAGCTTTTATTCATTGATGTAAAACCTTTATCCCAAAAGGAGACACAAATGTTGGTGTAACGGCTTATAAAGTGTTATCTGGAGTTCTCCTTTAATTTGTTATTCACTTATGTAAAGTCCATCTAAATCTACTAGTCCATCCAACACCCCCCTCTCCAGACAAGGCTGCTGTCCAAGGGGGTCTCCACTGCCCCTCCATAGATAGAGGAGCCACCCTAAGACAGGAAGTGTGTTACTGGCAGGATCACCAGGGGAAAATAAAGGGAAACAAACAGAAAAGGAATGCAGCCACCACATCTAAGGATTGGGAAGATCCAATATTTGTCATTTCTGTTTTGGGATTTATTACCACTTTAAGTCTCCAACCCGGAACAAGCATGAGGGGAATAAGAATCAGAGAAGTGTCAGAATTCCTTATCTCTATACTTGTTCCGGGTCAGAGACTGAGACAGTATTGAAGGCAAAGCATCAGCATGACAGCCAGGGAACTAGCATTCTCACAAGGAGAGTAATGGTAGAAATGGCGGCCCCCATGATTCTCACATGACAGGGGCCCTTTAACCCTTTCTCTTCCAGAACCGTTTTAGCATTTTTGCACACATGTTTAACCACTTGCTGCCCGACGGCCGTTGGGCGGCGCGGCTCTCGTTCTGGGTGGGCATCATATGACGGCCTCCCAGAATGACCGATCTCGTACACCTGTGGGGGCGTGCATCATGCCAAACGGTGGTGAGGTGTGTCAGTCTGACAAAACCGCTACACCAATCTCAGTAAAAAGCCTCTGATGGAGGCTCTATACCACGCGATCAGCCGTGTCCAATCACGGCTGATCACGATGTTAAGAGGAAGAGCCGTTGATCGGCTTTTCCTCACTCACATCTGACAGACACGAGTAGAGGAGAGCCGATTGGCTGCTTTCCTGACAGGGGGGTCTGTGCTTATTGTTTATCAGCGCAGCCCCCCCCTTGGATGTCCACCCAGGACCAACAGGATGCCATCAGGACCACCAGGGATTGCCACCACAATGGACCACAAGGTATGCCACCTTAGACCACTAGGGAAATGTCAATCAGTGCCCAGGTAGCTGCCAATCAGTGCCCATCCCCAATGCCTGCCAGTGCCATCAGTGATGCCCTGTAGCTGCCTATCAGTGCCCATCAGTGCCCAGCAGTGCCCATCAGTGCCATCTATCAGTGCCACCCATAAGTACCCATCAATGCAGCCTTTCAGTGCCCATTAATGTCACCTATCAGTGCTTATCAGTGCCCACCAGTGCCACCCATAAGTGCCAATCAGTGCCGCCTATCAATGCCCATCAGTGCTGCAAACCAGTGCCACCCATCAGTGCCACCTTATCAGTGCCCCCCAGTGCCGCCTTATTAGTGCCCATCAGTGAAGGAGAAAACGTTCTTATTTACAAAAATTTTATAACAGAAACAAAAGAAAAACTTTTTTTTTTTCAAAATGTTCTGTCTACTTTTATTTGTTTAGCAAAAAATAAACAAAACGCAGAGGTGATCAAATAGCACCAAAAGAGCTCTATTTGTGGGAAGATAATGTATAGCCAAAAGTAAAAAAAATATATATATATATATTTTTTTTTTTATTTCTTTTGTTTATAGTGCACAAAATAAAAAAATGCAGAGGTGATCATACACCACCAATAAAAAGCTCTATTTGTGGGGAAAAAAGGACATAAATTTTGTTTGGGTACAACGTGGCACGAACCACGTAATTGTCAGTTAACCGCTTCAGCACCTGGCCATTTTACTCCCTTCCTTACCAGAGCACTTTTTGCGATTCGGCACTGCGTCGCTTTAACTGACAATTGCGCGGTCGTGCGACGTTACACCCAAACAAAATTGACGTCCTTTTTTTCCCACAAATAGAGCTTTCTTTTGGTGGTATTTGATCACCTCTGCGGTTTTTATTTTTTGCGCTATAAACAAAAGAAGAGCTAAAATTTTGAAAAAAAACACAATATTTTTTACTTTTTGCTATAATAAATATCCCATTTTTTAAAAAAAAAAAACTATTTTTTTCCTCAATTTAGGCCGATACGTATTCTTCTACATATTTTTGGTAAAAAAAATCGCAATAAGCGTATATTGATCAGTTTGCGCAAAAGTTATAGTGTCTACAAAATAGGGGATAGATTTATTGCATTTTTTTTTTTTACTAGTAATGGCGGCGATCTGCGATTTTTTTTTCGTGACTGCGACATTGCGGCGGATACTTCAGACACTTTTGACACATTTTTGGGACCATTCACATTTACACAGTGATCGTTGCTATAAAATTGCATTGATTACTGTGTAAATGTGACTGGCAGGGAAGGGGTTAACACTAGGGGGCGCTGCAGGGGTTAATGTATTCCCTATATGTGTGATTCTAACTGTGGGGGGAGGGGACTCAAGGGGAGGAGACCGATCATGTGTTCCTCCGTGCTGGGATCACATGATCGGTCTCCTGCTCGCTGACAGGACGTGGAGCTGTGTGTTTACACACACAGCTCCACGGTCCCGTTGTTTTAACGGGCAATCGCGGGTGCCCAGCGGACATCGAGGCCGCCGGGCACCCGCACCGGGCGCAGAGCGCCCCCCAGGCGGCCGGGAATGGGAGGACATCATATGACGCCCACCCAGGATGGTAGATCCACCTTGTGGGCATCATATGACTATGGGCGGGTATTGAAGGGGTTAAAGCGACGCAGTGCCGTATCGCAAAAAAAATGGCCTGGTCAGAAAGTGTTTAAATCCTTCCGGGGCTGAAGTGGTTAATGAGACATCAGGGGTATAAAAGACCCCTGATGTCCCACCTGTTCCATATTGAAGCTAATGGAGCACAGATCGCAGTCCCCGGCCATACCGGCTGGTGAAAGTGCCAACAATACCCAGAAGTGACATTTTATACATCACTTCCGGGTCATTAGCCGGAAGCGGAGATCAGAGAATGGACATTTGCTGATCTCCATTCCCCCTACTTGATGGCCCCACCATGCCGGTCACAGGTCCACCGATGAGCCCAGGAAATGGGCGGGACCACACCCAGGGAGGATTGATTGCTTCCATATGACAGCTGTACTATGTATGGTGGTGGTAATGGTAAAATAATTACATATAATAAATGTCATTCGTAAACTGCCAGGTGTGTCTGGATTCCAGGGACAGTCCCGGGATTTGGAGGTTTGTCCCTGGAAATGTTGCAGATTTTAATATATTTTTATATAATTTCTCTATTATGATTCGTATTACAGAGTCAGTTCACCTTCATGGTAATAAAAAATCGGTGACGGGTATTTTATTAAACAAAATATATAGTGTAGTGCAACCAAAAACTCATAAATCAAGTCCAAATATTGACAAAATTCCACCGTAGTGCAACTTTCAGTGACAGTTCATTGATATCCGGTGACTTCAGACTCTCGCTGGAATGCCTGATATATTCTGTTTATTACCGATGATGTGGAAATATTGAGCTTCACATTTATATCAAGGGAACCATTGTGAGGACTTTATAATTAAATTACCATGCCCCGTTAGATGAGTATATATATATATATATATATATATATATATATATATATATATATATATATATGTGTGTTTTACAGGAAGATGATGTACATAATATATTTTATGATATTATGATGAGATATGGGTCCGGCTCACAAGACTTCTTCATGTTTCTCAAAAGCTGTTTGATGTCTTCAATAGTCGGGTGATAACTAAGTTCCCCGATTGTTTATAGAGATGGCCATATCAGAGGAACTGGTTATGCTCGGATCAAAGAGGGTTGCTTACCCAACAACCAGAAACATGGTAGACAGAGAGGCACCGAAGAGAGTCTAATGCTTATGTGAGAAGCATGATGGCCAACTAGGCTTCAGGTACAGCCAATCAGAATTTGATGCAACTCATTGAACCAATGAAAGTAGTCCATTTGTGTAATTGGTGGGGATGGGTAGAGAGGGAACATAAAAATCAAAGCTCCCATTGATGGGCCCTCTCTTAGCCTCATGGTCTCCACAAGCATGGTCACGTAAGATCTGTCTGTGGAACGTATCCGTATTATCTTATTTCTCTTTTCTTTTTTCAATTTTTTTCTGTCTTAGGATTTGCCTTAATACACTGATAGCATTTATATGTTCATTGTAACAATATATCCTTTTTGTATTAATTATCTTTGTCCACTGGCAACACTGTATTTGTAAAATTGTTACATTATATTTGGTAATATCTGATTATTCTAACATTTCTTTTCTGTATAAATAAATTTGATTGTTATTCTTTTCGCACAGTTATTGTTTGTTTTTTATTCTATCCATAATAGCTGCAACCGCATTGGTTGATTCGTATATAGACAAAAAGTTTTTAATCACTTATTTTATGTATCATTAAGCGTATAAGTGAGGTAGGTAGAAATCGCCATCACACCTATTGAGAGTCACATGTGGATACACTCTGAGTGGTGTGGGCAGCAATCACATCAATCCTATTAGTAGGATAATTACATTGATTATTTTATTTTTATTTTATTTTCACAACCACATTGTTTGTTTATTTGATTATATATTTTTTTCACAATTACAGTTCAACAGTTTTACAGGGGTGCAACATTTAAAAAAAAAAAACATCAATTGCAGCCACTGTGCCATCAAACGCAGCCACTGTGCCCATCAAACACAACCACTGTGCCCATCAATTGCAGCCACTGTGCCATCAAATACTGCCACTGTGCCCATCAAACGCTGCCACATTGCCATCAAGTGCTGCCACTGTGCCCATCAAACGCTGCCACATTGCCATCAAATACTGCCACCGTGCCCATCAAATGCAGCCACTGTGCCAAACGCTGCCACTGTGCCCATCAAATTCAGCCACTGTGCCAAACGCTGCCACTGTGCCATCAAATGCAGCCACTGTGACAAACGCTGCCACTGTGCCCATCAAATGATATATGAGGAATAATGAGGTCGTCTCACTTCCTGGTAAAGCAGAACGGGCTGTATTCATGTAAACAAATTAATTTCTCTCTTCTTTCTGCCCGGAGTTCAGCTTTACATTAGAGAAGACGCTTTCCTAAGATTTTGTTAGATTTTTTTTTTCTTAAAGTTTTTTTCCTAAAGTCTCCATTTGTATAGAGAAATTTTCTTTTATCATATAGTGATAGGAAGTGATGAGGATTTAGGCCCCATTCACACTTGTCATGTGACTTTGGACCCAAAAGTCGCACCCCATGTTTCCCTATGATTACTGTCCATATCTGTGCGACTTCAAAGTAGTTCCTGCACTACTTTGGTCCGACTTTCAGGCATAGACCTCAATGTAAACCCTCAAAAGTCGCATGAAAGTCACACCTGAATAATATAGAATCAATTTTGATGTGACTCTGGATAAGTGCGATACGTGCAGAACAGAAAGATTTGTTAGGTTTCTTAATTTTATAATAAATTACAAATTTTCAAATCGATAGCAATTCAAATTCTATGTGAAGAATAGATGGTTGTTAAGGAGTAGGTCTGGAATCCGGCCACTGCGTCCTTAGCAACTGATGATTCATCAGCTGTCAGCGGGTTTCCCCACTGACAGCTAAATGAAAAAAAAAAGAATGGCGGCAATAATAAAAAAAAATGGCTTGGGGTATTCCCCCAATGCATGCTATGCCTCTCAGATCTGGTATGGATTTTAAAGGGAACCCCACACAAAAAATTTAAATAAAATGGCATTGGGTCCCCCCAAAATACATACCAGACCCTTATCCGAGCATGCAGCCCAGCAAGTCAGGGGTGGAAGAGCGAGCCCCCCCCCCCCCCTCCTGAACCAAGCCAGGCCACATGCCATTAACATGGGGGGTGCTTCCCAAAGCACCTTGTTCCCATGTTGATGAGGGCACAGGCCTCTTTCCCACAACCCTGGGCAGTGGTTGTGGGGGTCTGCGGGTGGAGGGCTTATCGGAATCTGAAAGGACCCTTGAACAAGTGGACCCCCAGATCCCACCCCCCACGTGAATGAGTATGGGGTACATTATACCCCTGCACATACACCAAAAAAGTGTAAAAAGTGAGTAAAGACACGACACCAGTTTTTGACAATTCCTTTATTAAAAATTAAAAAACAATGTCCCCGGGTGTAGATCCATTGTCAATGACGCCGCCTGCTGCCACCCCCGGCTCCAAAAAAAGAAAAAAAAAATCTCCGGCCCTGACAAACACTCCTGCCCTCTGCCTGCTTTGTTGTGTGACAGCTCTAAAATACCTAAGTGGCATGGAACGGCCCCCTTTTGACTTCACTGACCCAGCATGCCCTTGGTTGACAACGTCATAAGGGGCGGTGCCACCCAGAGATGTCACCGGGTGGCCCCACCCTTTAGTTATTTAAGAGCTGTGATACGGTGGAGCAGGCAGATGGTGGGAGCCTTCATCGGGCGGAGGTTTTTTTTTTCTTCTTTTTTTGGGTTGGCAATGCGGAGGGCTGCGTGATGGATCTTCTTCGGGGAGCATTGTTTTTTTTTTTTTAACAATGACATTTTTAAAAAATGGTGCCCTCCTTGCCCCAAAGCACCCCCCATGTTGAGGGCATGTGGCCTGGTTTGGTTCTGGGGGGGCACTCCCCCCCCCTTTTCCTGACCTGCCCGGCTGAATGCTCAGATAAAAGTCTGGTATGGATTTTGAGGGAGACCCCATGCCGTTTAATATTGTTTTAATTTTTTTTTATTGCCGGCATTATTTTTTTCACATTCAGCTGTCAGTGGGGAAACCCGCTGACAGCTGATGAGTTATCGGTTGTTAAGAATGCTGAAATTCGGGTTACAGGCCGGCTCCTTAACAACCAGCTATTCTTCACACAGAATTCAAATCAGTCTATCAATTTTTGACCGATTCAAATTCCAGTCGTTCTGAAAATGTGTGTTAGGTACCTGAGTGGTGAGCCTGACTTCGCTGGGAGAGGGCCTCTCTTACGGCTCTGGTTCAGGGCCCACTGGAGTGGAGACAGTGGTCCCGTGAGCACAGCGGGGTAGGAGTGCCTGGAACGGATGCTGTGGCAGACGTAGCTGATCAGTAGCGATCTCCTGGATGCTGAAGCAGCAGAGACTGACAGGCAGTGGAGCAGGGTCCGGATGCAGGGTGACCCCGAGATGGCACCAGCAACTCTGGAAGTATGCAGCACGCAGGGAGCAGGCAGAGGGGTCGTCAGGCAGGCCGGGTCTAGATACACTTGGCAGGCAGGTAAGTGGGCACAGGCAATGGAGAGGTCAGACAGGCAGGAGGTCAGCGTTCAGGTATCAGTCCAAAGCAGAGTCAACAGGCCGGGATCAGGAATGGAGAAGGCAGCAGAGTCAAGTGGAAGCCGGATCAGGTAAACAGGAGTACACAAACAGAAGCAGGTTAAACAAGGGGCAAACTGCAGACGAACAGCACTTGACATGTGCAGCTGTCATTCTTTTAAAGGCCAACTGGCGCCAAACAGCGCTAACGCGTGCGCCGATTCGACCGTACGTCGCAAGTGGAGCCCTGACATTGCCCCCCCACAAGGGCCAACCTCCGGGTGCCCAGTTGGTCATCCTTCTCAGGGTGTGAAATGAAAAAAGCACGAATTAGTCTTCCAGCATGTATATTGTCCTCAGGTTCCCAAGAATTGCTTTCTGGGCCGAAGCCCTTCCATTTAATCAGAAACTGTCTTTGCCCTTGTCGCCTTCTACAGTCTAGAACAACTTCTACCTCGTACTCCTCGTTTCCATCCACTAGGACAGGTTCAGGAGGCCCGGACTCCCTATTGGGGAAGGGATCGGGTACCGAGGGTTTCAACAGGGAGACATGAAACACAGGATGTATCTTCATGGTGTCAGGCAGGGACAGTTCATAGGACACCTCATTAATCCTCCTCTTTATAGGAAAAGGGCCCAGGAACCTGGGTGCCAGCTTCTTAGAGGGACAGGTTAACTTTAAATTAGAAGAGGAAAGCCATACCTGATCCCCGATTTGCAGATTCAACTCTCCCCTCCTCTTTTGGTCAAAGGCTTTCTTACTGTCCGCCTGGGCCTTGGTTATGGCTTCCTGGAGGATTTGGTTGTTGCGGCTTAGGAAGGTCACTGCGTCCTGGACCGCTGGAACTGAGGATTCTGTAAGAAAATCTGGTAGAAATGTTAAATGGAACCCATAATTGGCGAAAAATGGGGACTGTCCCGTGGTCGAGTGGCTGGCGTTGTTGTACGCGAATTCCGCTAAGGGCAGCAGAGAAACCCAATCATCTTGCACAAATGAAGTGAAACACCTTATATATTGTTCGAGGGTCTGGTTTGTGCGCTCAGTCTGCCCATTAGTTTGGGGGTGGTAAGCTGAGGATAGGGCCAGCTCAATCTTTAGGCTATCACACAGTGCCCTCCAAAACCGCGAGGTGAACTGGACTCCCCTGTCCGAAACTATATTCTTGGGTACCCCGTGTAACCTAACGATTTCTCGGATAAAAACACGGGCCGTCTCTGCTGCAGATGGGGTTCCCCTTAGGGGTAGGAAGTGGGCCATCTTTGAGAGTCGGTCAACAACTACAAAGATGGCCGTGTGACCTTCAGAGGGGGGCAGCTCGACTATAAAGTCCATCGTTATCATACGCCAGGGTCGGTCAGGTGCAGGGAGAGGCTTGAGTAGGCCCCAGGCCCGGCCCCTAGTAGTCTTGCTTCGGGAGCACACTGGGCATGAACTGACATACTTGGAACAGAATTCCTTCAGACCAGGCCACCAGAAGGTGCGTTGCACCAGGTCGAGAGTCTTTCGGGCCCCAAAGTGTCCTGCTAGTGGGTGATCGTGGAGGAGGGCCAATACTTTAACCCGGATGGGTTCAGGAACAAACACCTGGCTATCCTTCCAGAGAAGCCCCTCTCTACGGTTTAGTGAAAGTCCTGGGGGAAGGAGCGGGTTCAGGGAGGCCTCCCTGATCTGGGACAGTAAATCCGGTTGTAGCAGAAGGAAGTTGCTTGCAGGGAGGATGGTATCAGGAGGTGTGGAGTCTTTAGGGCAGTCGAACATGCGTGAGAGAGCATCTGGCTTCACATTTTTAGATCCAGGCTGGTAGGTAATGTGGAAGCTGAAATGTGAAAAGAAGAGGGCCCAGCGGGCTTGTCGTGGTTTTAGACGTTTTGCCGTCCTTAAGTACTCGAGATTCTTGTGGTCCGTGTATATTAATACAGGGTGGACTGCTCCCTCCAGCAAGTATCTCCATTCCTCCAGCACTGATTTTATGGCTAGCAGTTCTCGGTCACCACATCGTAGTTCCTTTCTGCGGGTGAAAGTTTCCGGGAGAAGAAGCCCACAGGGTGCATTAGGTCGTTATTGCCCTGGCGTTGGGAGACCACAGCCCCCACTGCTACCTCAGAGGCATCCACTTCCAGGATGTATGGAAGAGATGGGTCAGGGTGACTGAGGATGGGAGTACCCTCGTTTCGACACCCGGACGAATCAGCGGCGCGTGTGCGCATGCGCGCGCGCCGATTCGACCGTACGTCGCAAGTGGAGCCCTGACAATGTGTATTTCGTTAGAAAATAAAGAAACCTATAATTTTTAAGTGGAAAATATTGCAGTGTGCAACTTAAGCCATCTCCCCTCCTCGCTATGCCCCTCCCATCCTCTCTATGCCCCTCCCCTTCTCTCTCCCCCTCGCCCACATGTGGTCCCTCTGTGTGGGGGGCGGCAGCCATGATTAGACATAGAGGGGGGTGGGGTCACTGTGATGGGATAGGATGGGGTCACCTCTCCTCTCTGCCCCTCCCCCTTCCTCCTCCTCCATACAATCTATACTACAAAGAGATGGAAATAAATGGAACAATCTGACAGGAAATCTATGAAGACGTCATCTAGAGATTTATTACTGGAAGAAAAAAATGTGATCAGAGAGCCCAGACTGTTTTTAGGTAGAGTGGGTCAGGATTAGATCCCCTGTCAGGTTTTTTCTTCTATCCGGGGCTCCATTACAGAGATTTCCCCTCACTTCCTGTCCCGGTGACAACATTTATCTAGACAGGAAATGAGGGGAACTCTCCAACAGGAACACAGACTGAAATAAGAATGATATGTTTAGTATAATAAGGAAGGGGAAGGATTAGAGCCCCTGTCAGATGTTTATATGTTTGTGTCCATGTACAGATTTCTCTCACTCCTTGTATTGTTGTCACCAGGACAGGAAGTGAGAGGAAATCTCTCTAAGGCTGGGATCACATTGCTGTGCAGATCACATGTCATGTCTGTGTGATGTGAATTCAGCCGTACAAACTGTGTGACTGAAATCACATTCACACCAAAATGGTGCCGGACCCTTTTTTTGGTCCTCACTGGAATCGGATCACATTGGGTGTCACATCTATACAATCCGATTCCTGCACCATTTCAGCGTTTGCACTGCGATCTGCGAATCGATCTGGGGGTGTCATTAACTTTCCATTGACCCCCCCGCAGCGGTTCTCAGATGTCAGTGTGACCGTCCGGTGATTGAGGTGTGATGAGGGAACCCGCACAGGAATCGCACTGGTTCCCGCATCCCACAAGTCTCATCCCAGCCTAAGGCTCCATTCACACCTATGCAGGTTGCTTTTCAGAGTTTCTGATGTGCTTTCCACAGTTTTTTACCGTGATTTGCCCTTTAGGGTTTTTTATTCTATTTTTTTTACATAATTTGCTGTTTGGGCAGATTTAAAAATGCAAATAGCGGCAAAATCGCAGTAAAAGCGCAGTAAAAACACACTACATAATTTTCTGCAGCTTCTCCATTGAAGTCTATTGAACCATAAAAAGCAAAAACCTTTTTGCGTTGAAGGCTCCATTCACTCCTATGCGTTCCTTTTATTTGTTTAACATAGATCCCTATGGAACACGTTCACATCAATGCATTTTTTAAAAGTGTCAGGGGAATTTTTTAGGCTTGATTCACATCTATGTATGTTGCTTTTGAGCATTTCTGCAGTGCTTTTTGTGTTTTGAACATGGGATTTTATCTTGTTTTTGCCACGCTTTGTTTTTTGTGTTTTTTATCCTTTTTTTTATCTTGGTAAATTTGTTGTTGGGTAGATTACAAAAATGCAAAACACAAATCCTTGCAAAAAATGCGGAAAAAAATCGCACTACATGCTCACTTAAGGTAGTCACAGCCCCTCCCCCGACTCACTTCTATCCACTTTCATAGCCCCCCATCAATCCATGTCAGAGCCCTGAGTCCTCACCCATGTAAGATACATGGTGGGTTATGTTGGAGCTTACACAGGACTGATGATGTCACCCCTCCATCATGTGACAGTATGTAATTCCTGTGATTGGCTGCTCAGGCCTGAACACTGCATGCTGGGAGAAGGTCATATGATCCCTCAATACACGGGAAACTGGGGACTTAGTGAGGACTTTGATGGAGGAACAATAAAGGAAAGTATAAGTGGGTGTGTACAGCTCTTGGACCACCTACAGAAGGGGGCGGGGCATTCGTTCTATTGGCTCCTCCCAGTATATGAGCTCTGTGTATAGTGAGATGGGACGGTGAAGAATTGTATAGAGTGTCGGAGCTGAGACAGAGCGCAGAGTGTAATATGACTTATTGTCTGTGTCCGAGCTGTGATGTCATAGTAGAGAAATGGCTGCCGAGGGACCCAATGTGGAAAGTACAGATAGAGGCGTACTGGCCCTTTAAGAACAAATCTATCTATCTATAGGATTATAAAGTGTAGACAGTCTCATTCCTTATTATTAATACATTTACAATGAGTTTATTCTATTGATTATTTTATTGTGTGAAGAAATAGAAATGATTAATAGATCTACAAATAGAAAGAGATGAAAAATCGATGGAAAAATCTCAGAGGAAATATATGAAGAAATGATCCCGAGATTTACTAATGAAAAAAATAATGAGATTTATCACTAATATAATGATATCACTATAATAATGTATGATTACTAGAACTGGAATGTGTCCCCAATATAATGTGTCCCCATAGAATGGATCACCAATAGAATTCTATGGGATCACTTTTATAATGGATCCTAATATAATGTATCATGTGATGGTGTATTATAATCACTAGATGTGTCCTGGTGATGGGGGAGAATTAGGAAATTAAATGTTATTGTGAAATAAAGATTCTTTATGAAATCATTATTATTATTATTATTATTATTATTATATGGGGTTGATATAGAGCCGACAGTTTACGCAGCGCTTTACAACATGAAGGCAGATATTACAATTAGAGTGTAATACATGAGGAATCAGAGAGCTCCTTAGAGCTTACAATCTAAGAGGGAGGGTCAAGAGATACAAAAAGGTAATAACTGTGGGGGATGGGCTGATGGAGAAAATAAATGTACAGTTGTTAGGTGGGGGTAGGATAGGCCTCTCTGAAGAGATGAGTTTTCAGGGATCATCTGAAAGTGGACAGAGTAGAAGAAAGTCAGACCGATGTGGGTAGAGAGTTCCAGAGGATGGGAGAGGCTCTGAAGAGGTCCTGGAGGTGAGCATGGAGGAGGTGATGAGGGAGCTAAAGAACAGGAGGTCTTGGGAGGAACAAAATGAGCGGTTTGGTTGGCATTTTGAGACTAGCTTAGTGATGTAGCTGGGGGCAGGTTGTGGATGGCTTTGTAAGTTATTGTTAGTATCTTGGGGCAGGACAGGGATGAGATTTTGTCATAGAGGTGGTCAGTGGCAGAGTAGAGAAGAAAAGGGTTAATGTGGTGAAGGTTTCTATGGGTAACTGTTAGGCGGTTGGAGGGAAAGGAAACAGAAGACAGGGAGAGAGCGAAACTAAGGTGGTGATCAGAGAGAGGGAGAGGATTGTTGGAGAGGAGCACGGAGTGCATAGATAGGAGAACACAAGGTTGGGAGTATTGCCTTTGGAGTGAGTAGGAACCTATATCCAGGACCACTGATAAGCCAAGTACAACTGGCCCTGTTGTACTGGGCCCAGCCAGCAGGGGGGGGGGGGGCCCGGGCAATCTGAGCAGAGATATATTTCTCCAGCCAGCGCGAGATGGGGTCTGACCACCAGAGAGGTGAGGAGCTGCAGGCGCAGCAGCACCAACCAGAGGCTGGAGAGGAGGAGAACACTTTCAGGACGGTAAGAGAACTCAGGACACAGGGGTTGGCTTCAGTTCAGCAGCACCAAGCAAGTAGCCTGCATGTGTGACTTGCTCACATTACACTCACATCTCTACTCTGTCCCTTGTGTCAGTGAGGAGAACAGCACCACGGAAGCCTCTCCTACTCTGCATTCTACATATTTTTGCCTCCCAGCAGGATGTCTGACTGCTAATTCCCCCGAATGTACCTGGAAGCCAATTGGTCTTCTGCTCTGTCACTCAGAGATGCACC
This sequence comes from Lithobates sylvaticus, assembly GCA_028564925.1. Lineage (NCBI taxonomy): Eukaryota > Metazoa > Chordata > Amphibia > Anura > Ranidae > Lithobates > Lithobates sylvaticus. The sequence continues at coordinate 14,415,304 of CM053029.1, forward strand.
CGCCTCCTCCTGACCTCCAGGCTGTGCAGGAAATTCAATGTGCAGCCTGGAGATTTAAATGTCTGCTGGAGAAAGAGTGGTAGGAGCCAGTGGCCCCTCTTGTTATAGTTGTACACTGAACCCTGTTTACCATTAATGGTGAACATGTGTGCAGAGGGGTGCACTGAGGGAACATGTGCGCAGAGGGGAGCACTGAGGGAACATGTGTACAGAGGGGTGCACTGAGGGAACATGTGTGCAGAGGGGAGCACTGAGGGAACATGTGTGCAGAGGGGAGCACTGAGGGAACATGTGTACAGAGAAGTGCACTGAGGGAACATGTGTGCAGAGGGGTGCACTGAGGGAACATGTGTGTAGAGGGGTGCACTGAGGGAACATGTGTGCAGAGGGGTGCACTGAGGGAACATGTGTGCAGAGGGGTGCACTGAGGGAACATGTGTGCAGAGGGTGCACTGAGAAAACATGTGTGCAGAGGGGTGCACTGAGGGAACATGTGTGCAGCGATGACACATGTACATGATTGTAAAGCAATGGAACATGTGTACTGTGATAGAACATGTGTGCAGAGGTGTACAGTGATAGAACATGTGTGCAGAGGTGTACAGTGATGGAACATGTGTGCAGAGGTGTACAGTGATAGAACATGTGTGCAGAGGTGTACAGTGATGGAACATGTGTGCAGAGGTGTACAGTGATGGAACATGTGTGCAGAGGTGTACAGTGATGGAACATGTGTGCAGAGGTGTACAGTGATGGAACATGTGTGCAGAGGTGTACAGTGATGGAACATGTGTGCAGAGGTGGGTGTACAGTGATGGAACATGTGTGCAGAGGTGTACAGTGATGGAACATGTGTGCAGAGGTGTACAGTGATGGAACATGTGTGCAGAGGTGTACAGTGATGGAACATGTGTGCAGAGGTGTACAGTGATGGAACATGTGTGCAGAGGTGTACAGTGATGGAACATGTGTGCAGAGGTGTACAGTGATGGAACATGTGTGCAGAGGTGTACAGTGATGGAACATGTGTGCAGAGGTGTACAGTGATGGAACATGTGTGCAGAGGTGTACAGTGATAGAACATGTGTGTAGAGGTGTACAGTGATAGAACATGTGTGTAGAGGTGTACTGTGATAGAACGTGTGTGCAGAGGTGTACAGTGATGGAACGTGTGTGCAGAGGTGTACAGTGATGGAACATGTGTGCAGAGGTGTACCGTGATGGAACATGTGTGCAGAGGTGTACCGTGATGGAACATGTGTGCAGAGGTGTACTGTGATAGAACATGTGTGCAGATGCACGTGTAATTTACTTATACTAGGGGGGCCCCTGTGTGTCCTGAGCAGGGACAATGTATTCATAATGGGTGACCCCCTGGCATGTCATGTGGATGGGGGAGATGCAACTCCTTATATTGAGACCCCTGTGTCCTAACTCACTGGGGAGGAGCCAGGGGTGGGGCTGAAAGAGGGACCAGGGGAGGACCAGGGGTGGGGATGAAAGAGGGACCAGGGGTGGGGCTGAAGGAGGACCAGGGGAGGACCAGGGGTGGGGCTGAAGGAGGAACCAGGGGAGGACCAGGAGTGGGGCTGAAGGAGGGATCAGGGGTGGGGCTGAAGGGGGCCCCATCAGGTGGGCTGTAGGGGGCCCCATGATTTCTATCAGCGGCCCTGCCTGTATCCATTGCTTCATTTCAAAGGAGGAGGTTAGACTGAGACGTTTAGAAGGAGAAGTAGTATTAGCATTAACCGGGATATTAAAGTCCCCGAGAATGTTTATGGGAATTTCAGAGGAGAGAAAGTAGGGTAGCCAGGCAGAGAAGTCATCAAGGAAGATTGATATCGGTCCAGGGGGTCGGTAGATCACATCAATTCTTTTTTTTAAATCAAAATAAAGTTTATTGAGCATATAAGAAAGTACAAATTCTTTCATAACAAAGAGAAAAAAGAAAAAAAAAAACATAGGTGCAACATGCACCAACAGGCAATAGGGGTCTGTACACAATTAGTCTGACATGCATGGCAGGCTTTACTGATGTCCTAGAGACAGGTAGAAAGACATATCTTAAAAAAAAAAAATAAAAAAAAAAACCAATAGTAGTAGGGGGTCGGGTCACACACCTGCGTAGGAAGGGGGAGCCAGTGTCCCTTGGGTGGGGGATGCAGTCTGCGGAGTATGCTGGCCGGGGGATCGACAGATACATGTAACCGGTCTCAGTGTGGCCTCATTCCGTGCAGGTGGAGGAGTGGTCCAGCCCCCTGTCCCAGATTTTATGATATTTCTCGGGGCATCCGCGCTGAGCATAGAGAATCTTTTTGTAGGGTAGTGTGAGATTCACCGCCCTTTTCCATTGCTGAACAGTGGGGGGGGGGTGGGTCTGAGCCAGAGTTGGGCTATTTGCATTCTGGCCGTGAAGAGGGTTTCTTGTAAAAATGTTGTAAGATATTTCTCTTCCTCTGGTAGAGGGAGAAGGCCTAATATGCATTGGCGGGGGCATACAGTCAAGGGGGAACCCATTTGATCGTGAAGGAACTTAGTGATCTGCAGCCAGAATTGCTGGATGGCTGGACAGGACCATATGAGGTGAAAGAAGGTGCTATAGGGGGCACCGCATCTAGGGCAGGATGGATCAACATCAGCTCTATATTTAGACATACGGCCCGGGGTAATGTAAGATCTATGCAGGATATACAGGTGGGTTAGCCTGTCGGATAGTTTGGGGGATACCTTTTTGGGTGTCTCCAAGATTTCCCCCCACTGTTCATCATCAATTTCCCCGAGGTCCGCTTCCCATCTATTCTTCAGCTGGTAAGTGTGGGTGGTGGCCTTGGGAGTCAGAAGGAGTGCATATAGGGTGGAGATCAGTTTGCCAGAGTCAGTTCCAAGAACTGTCCCTGCCAGGGTCACTGATTCCAGAGCTGGCTCGAGGTGCACGCATTGGGTTTGAATGGCATGACGGACCTGCAGGTATCGGAAGAGCGCATGATTAGGGAGGTCGAACTCTTCTTTAAGGGTTTGGAACGTTTTCAGTGTGCGTCTGGTGAACAGTTGGGAGAGGTATATGACCCCTTTAATTATCCACAATTTATGGTCTGGGATACTTAACAGTTCTGACAGTTGGGGGTTTTCCCAAAGAGGCGTGTGGGCATGGAGGGGAGGAGCCCCAACCAGGGCGAGCGCCGCGTGCCAGACCCTGCTATGGTGTACCAGCATGTGTCTCTTGTCTCTCAGTTTGGAGAGGCCTTGGTGTTTGCAGAATAGTATTTGAAAGGGGTGGGCCACCACGTCGGTGGCAGCCATGCACACCAACATGGAGTACCGCAGCCTGTCATGGCCGTTCAGGTGGAAAAAATGAGACAGCTGTGAGGCTATATAATATAGAGTCAGGTTGGGCAGGGCGGTGCCGCCCAGGTGGGTGGGGCATTTGAGGGTCTGCCACGACAGTTTGTGTCTGGAAGAGCCCCAAATGAAAGTGTTGAGGATAGACTCCATGTTTTGGAACATGCGGGCCGGGACATAGAGTGGGGCGTGCCAGAAAAGGTAGAGTAGCTTGGGGAGGAGGATCATCTTCACCAGATTGAGTCGGCCCATAACTCCTAAGGGGAGTCTGGACCAAACTTGCGTCTTGCGTTTTAGGAGATCGTATAATGGTTCTAGGTTTAGGGGAACATAGTCTGTGAGAGACCGGGTGCAGTGCACCCCCAGGTATTTGATTTGGCAGGTGCGAACTAGTGGTAAGGCCGCTTGGGTGTCCGTGGGGGCAGTAATGTCTATTGGGAGGATCTGGGATTTAGACCAATTTATTTGCAGTCCCGAGAAGGCGCCGAAGCTCTCGATCAAGTGCAGAGCTGTTATTAAGGAGGGTCCTGCATCTTCCAGGTAGAGCAGCATGTCATCTGCGTATAAGCTGATGACCTCGGTTATCCGACCCATGCGCAGGCCCCGGATGCCGGGGTGTGCTCTGATGGCAATGGCTAAGGGCTCTACTGCCAGAGCGTACAGCAAGGGTGAGATAGGGCAGCCCTGGCGCGTTCCACGGGACAGCGAAAAGGGGTTAGATATGCGGCCATTTACCTGGATTCGGGCAGTCGGGGCTTGGTAGAGGAGCTGGAGCCACCTGATAAACTTGGGGCCAAACCCGAACCTGCGAAGGCATTCCCACAAATAGCTCCATTCCACCGAATCGAATGCCTTAGCAGCGTCGAGACTGACCACCACCCTCTGGCCTATGTTGTCGTGTGGGGCTTGGAGGTTCATAAACAATCTGCGAAGGTTAAAGGCCGTGTTTTTGTTGGGCATAAAGCCAGTTTGGTCGGCGTGTATAAGGCTGGTGATGACTTTGTTCAATCTGAGGGCAAGCACTTTAGCCAGTATTTTAACATCTAATTGGAGGAGGGAAATGGGGCGGTACGATTCTGGGTAAAGGGGGTCCTTGCCAGGTTTTGGGATGAGGACGATAAGGGCTTCGCTCATGGTGCGTGGGAGGGTGTCAGTCTCGTAGATGTGGGAGTACAGGGAATGAAGTTTGGGGAGGAGGGTGTCTTTGAATTGGGAATAGAATTCCAGGGGGAGGCCATCTGAACCTGGGGCTTTGGAAGAGGGTAGGCTTGCTAGCGCCTCCGCAATGCAGTCCTCAGTTATAGGGGCGTCAAGGTCTTCCATTTGGATGTTTGATAGGACAGGGAAATCCACATGCTGGAGGAGGGCCTGCAGCTCATCGGGTGAGCGGTTGGCTCTGGAGGTGTACAGGTTGGCATAAAAGCGTCTGAATTCCTGGGCCACCTCCTGTGGGTCTGTGAGGATAGTGCCGGCATCCGATTGGAGCTGGACCACAGTAGGGGGGCAGTGATCCAGGTGGGCCATGTAAGCTAGTATTTTCCCCGCCCTCTCCCCGTGTTCATACACTCTCTGTTTGGTGAAGAAGATCCCCCTCTTAGCTTTTTCGAAATGTAGGTGGTCAGTGAGTCTGGATTGTATGCGTAGGTTTGCCGCGTTGGGGGCCGTTGGGTTGGCTAGGAATATTTGCTCAAGGGAGTCTAGTGCCTCCTCAGCCTGGTGCAGCACAAGCTTTGAGGTGGCCTTGTGTCTATTTATGCGGGTTGACATGATCATGCGGGCGTGCAGTTTAAAGGCCTCCCAGACCGCCCCGATGGGGGCCGACCCAGCATTGGTTTGAAAAAAGTGTGTCCACTCCTGTTGAATGTTTTCTAGGTCGGTGAGGACCGAGAACCAAAATGGGTTCAGCCTCCAGGTGCGTGTCGGGGGGTGGAGGGCAGTCGGAAGGTGGCCCAATAGGGTGAGTGATCCGATAGGATCCTAGTGCCGAACCCTGCATCCTGCAGGAGTGGGATAAGAGTTGGTGAGATTAGGACCATGTCTATACGTGACATTGCAGTCTGGGATGGAGTGAAGCATGAGTATGCTTTGGTGTCGGGGTGTTTAATCCTCCACGTATCAGACATAGCAAACTCAGCGAGGAATTTCCCGAATCTGGTAGGAGAAGAGTGGGGTGCTGGTGTGGTGGGATGATGCAGCCTGTCTAAAGAGGGGTCCACAACAGCATTAAAGTCCCCAACCCACATGGCGGGCACAGTGGGGTGTCTAGCCATAAAGTCAATGCCTTCCTTGAGGGCTGTGAACTGAAAGGGCGGGGGAATATAAAAGGCAAGGAGAAGGAGTTCCAGACCCCCTATTGTCACATGTAGGAACAGGAACCTACCCTGCCGGTCCGCCTGTACAGTGTGTAGTTGAAATTGGGCTGATTTAGCCACGAGGATGGCGATGCCTCTGGAGTTATTCGTGTAGGGGGCCTGGTAGAGCCATCCCACCCACGGCCTTTTGAGGGAAAGCTGTAGTTGACCCGTAATGTGGGTCTCCACTAGCACCGATATATCTGCCTGCATACGTTTGAGGTGAGAGAGGACGGCCAGTCGCTTGGGTTTGGCCCTAATACCTCTCACGTTCCACGTGGTTATCTTAAGGTGAGCCATCGTGTGGTGCGTGGTGATACATGCAGTAGGCGGACCCCCATACATATAGAGTACAAACTTTGAGTATTGCGGTGTGCATATGCTAGATTCTGCGATGCCCATCTCCAGGCGGGGTCACGCGCGGGGAGCCCGCAGCGACCAGCGCCTGGACATGCGCAGTTATACAGCCAAGACATCATAATACATTGCATATCAATCTTTACAGTAACGTCAGACAATGTGAGAGCAAAAATGCAAGGAAAAAAATAAAAATAAAAATAGAAACAATGGTGCAGGGAAAGGGGTGGCAAAAAAGACCACAAACAGTAGCAGTGAAGCTGTTGAATAGAGCCCCAGAACCAATGGGGAACGTGCCTACTCTGGACCAGCGAGGCATGGTTAAACTGGTGCAGCTCTCCACCACGGTGGGAGCTGAGGCTGGCCAGGGAAACAGTACTTAAGGTGTCAGTTCGGTATAACGTGGGGGCGAAACAAAGTTAGCTGAGGTGCACGGCAGAGCCCGCATGGCTGGCATCCGGGTGTAGAGGGGGAAAGGGAATGGTGAGGGAGCAGCCGCACGAGTCCTTCGTGGAAGGAGCATGAAAAAACAAGGGCAATTGGGGGGACCAAGTCCGGAGGGCAGGGGACAGTCCAGGCTTTGGTGGGCTTGTAGTGCGCCAGGGGGATATAAGGAGAGAGGGAGCACATGGGTGGGGAGCCGGGAGAGTGCTGCACCGGGCCTCCGGTGGGGGGCAAGCACAGGAGTCAGAGGGGGGATCAGGCCGAGGCCTACTCACGGTTCGTTGTGCAGGATCTGTGATGCGGCGTGGCGGGCCTCGGTGCGGTCTACAAGACAGGGGTTAAGGTGGCGGTGGATTAGGCAGCATCTTCTCCCCGCTCCAGCCATGCAATGACCGCTGAGGGGTCCTCAAAGAAGTCGGCTATGTGTGTGTCTCCAAATGGGATGTTGCCCTTCTCGCGGGTGAGGCGCAGCACTGTGTCTCGGTCGCGGAAGTTCAGCATCTTGGCGATGAAGGTGCGTGGCGGAGCGCCGGGAGGTGGGGGTCTCGAGGCCAAGCGGTGCGCACGCTCCACCACGAAGGTGGAGGAGAAGGCCTCTCTGCCGAAGTTCTTCACCAGCAGCTGTTCTAAGAACGTAGGGGGATCTGATCCCTCCGATCTCTCCGGCAGGCCGACGAATCTGAGGTTGCAGCGGCGCAACCTGTTCTCCATGTCGTCCTGCTTGCTCAGGACGACGTTCAATTGGTGTTGCAGCCGTTCGGTGGTGACTTGCAAGGGGGGGATGTCGTCCTCGACCTGCCCCAGTCTGCGCTCCGTCTCACCGACCCTCTCACGCAGCTTATGGAGGTCCTGGCGGATCAGGGAGATATCGACTTTTACCTCCTCGATTCTGGAGGTGAGGGTGGTTTGGCACAGCGAGACGGCTTCCAGGATGCGAGTTGTGTCTCCAGAAGGCGGGACCTCCTCGCCGAAGCTGTGCGCGGCGCCATCTTCCTCCACTGGGTCCGGTTCGTCTGCCCGATATTTGTTGAGTCTGGCGATCGCCCCTTGGGCTCTTTTAGGCGGCGACATGGGCACAGGGGGTTCACCTGGCGGGTCCAATGTAGAAAACTGTGCAAGGATTGAGTTTTAGTCCCGAAGGATGGGTAATCAGGATTTCATGCGGCCGGAGCTCTCACCATGTGCGTCCTACGCCATGCAGCTTCAGGCCACGCCCCAGATCACATCAATTCTTAGAGAAACGGGAGAAAATAGACAAATACAATGTGCCTCAAATGAGGGGAGTGTCAGAGAGGGAGGTTGGTAAAGTACCTAATAAGTGCCGTGTTGGGCTAGAAGGATTCCCACTCTGCCTCCCTTCCATCCACTGGGTCTGGGGGAGTGAGTCCAAATAAAGCCACCATGGGAGAGGGAAGCAGGAGAAGCAGTGTCAGATTCATGAAACCAGGTTTTCATAATGGCAAGTAGGCAGGGGAGGACTGACAGCTCATGGGGCTCCCTGGGCAATAGAAGATTATGGGGCCCCGGGCAATAGAAGATTATGGGGCCCCCGGGCAATAGAAGATTATGGGGCCCCCGGGCTTACAGATGGCCGTCACTCCACGAGTAAGTAACAAACAAAACAACATATCAAGTACAGCTGTCAGGATGAGCGCCACACTCACATCAGAGTCCTCCCTTACATCAGAGTCCCAACATTCTCCCTATAAATCACAGTCCACAGAGTGCCACCTTACTGCAGAGCCCCCCAGTGTGCCACCCTATGGCAGAGCCCCCAGAGTGTCACCTTCCATCAGTGTCCCCTTACACACACCTTTGTACCTTAGTGTTGGTGTGGCAGGCAGCTGTCGGGAAAAGGCTTTTAATTTGAAAAAATCCACTTGTTGCAGCCTCTGAACTACCCAAGTGAGTCGTAGAGCCAGCGGAATAGTGAACTGCTGTGGCTGGCCTCAGACCGGGCAGTGGGGCGTGTGAATAAAGGCCATGCTTGATGTGTGCCATGATATCACTGCACAGGTGTGTACCCGGACCTGCTGCCTGATCCGAGGCCGAGCTCTGCAGTGCACCAATCAGATGGCTCCAAATGGCAACAAGTGCATTTTTCACTGGCATGTGTATACATATAGACACACATACAGTATACATACACACATACAGTATAGATACACAGTATACATACACACATACAGTATAGATACACAGTATACACACACATACGGTATACATACACATACAGTATACACACACATACAGTATACACACACATACAGTATACAGACACATACAGTATACAGACACATACAGTATACATATAGTATACATACAGTATACACACACATACAGTATACATACACAGGATACATACAGGATACATACAGTACACATACAGTATCAGTGGCAATGCGTCCATAATGGGCGCACGGGCGCCGCCCCCTCTCTCCTGTCACCTCTCTATCACCATAGATAGATTTGTGCATTGCGTGGATCTATTTATGGTCGCCGCTGCCACCCCCTATTCAGGTGTCCTGCCCCTTTTCGGGCACCGGGCACCTGAATTACAGAGACGGGGTATTTTTTGTAAGCACCTAATTAGAGCCGCAGGCTCTAATAGGCATCCAAAAAAGGGGAACAGCGGGCGCCATGCTGGACTCTCGCTGTTCACTAAGCGCTGTGTTAGCAAAGAGAATGAATATTCGCTTTCCTAACACTGAACCGCCTCTCAGCCAATCAGGTGCTCGGGTCTGTTACCTGTCACCTGATTGGCTAAAACGACAGGCGCTGTGAATGGACGCCTATCGCAGAGGACAGGAAGGGATGACTGGAGAAGACTTTGAGGAGCGTGGAGGACAGCGGACACTGCTCGCCGCCTGCTGCCGTGACCCGCTGCCCCACCAAGACAAGGTAAGTGCCAGGCGGGCGTGGGATGCACGCTGGCAGCATTTGATGGGCACAGTAGTGGCAATTGATGGGCACACTGGCAGCCATTGATGGGCACAGTGTTAGCAATTGATGGGCACACTGGCATCAATTGAGGGGCACAGTAGTGGCAATTGATGCGCACACTGGCAGCAATTGATGGGCACAGTGTCAGCAATTGATGGGCACAGTGTCAGCAATTGATGGGTACAGTAGCGGCAATTTATGGGCACAGTAGCTGCATTTGATGGGCAAAGTGGCTTCATTTGATAGGACAGTGGCGGCAATTGATGGCGCAGTGGCTGCGTTTGATGGGCACAGTGGCTGCGTTTGATGGGCACAGTAGCTGCATTTGATAGGCACAGCGGCTGCGTTTGATGGCACAGTAGCGGCAATTGAGGGGCACAGTGGCAGCGTTTGATGGGCACAGTGGCAGCGTTTGATGGGCACAGTGGCTGCAATTGATGTTTTTTTTTTTTTTCAGTTTGTTTGAGCCCCCCCAAAAAAATTTTGAGCACCAACTGCCACTGTACAGTATACACACACAATTATACACACACACACACCAGCACATTTCACCCAAAAATCGGCCTGATTGAACACACTGCTGCCCCATCTCCTTGCATGCTGGGACTTGTAGTGCCCCAGCAGCTCACAGACACATTAGGTGGTAATCAGTGGCGGCTGGTGCTCCATTTTTTTAGGGGGGCGCACACAAAACCCCAACCAACCCCCCCCCCCCCCAACATCACTCGCCCATGATGGAGGTGGTTGATAGATAGATATGCAGGGAGAGATAGATAGATAAAGAGAAAGAGAGAGAGAGGGGGGAGAGAGATAGATAGATAGATAGATAGATAGATAGATAGATAGATAGATAGATAGATAGATAGATAGATAGATAGAGAAAGAGAGAGGGGTGAGTGATAGATAGATAGATAGATAGATAGATAGATAGATAGATAGATAAAGAGAAAGAGAGAGAGGGGGAGAGAGATAGATAGATAGATAAAGAGAGATAGAGAGAGAGAGAGGGGGGTAGATAGATAGATAGATAGATAGATAGATAGATAGATAGATAAAGAAAGAGAGAGGGGGGAGTGATAGATAGATAGATCGATAGATAGATAGATAGATAGAGGGGGAGATAGGTAGATAGAGAAAGAGAAAGAGAGAGAGATAGAGAGAGGGGGAGAGAGATAGAGAGAGGGGGAGAGAGATAGATAGATAGATAAAGAGAAAGAGAGTGGGGGGAGATAGATAGATAGATAGATAGATAGATAGATAGATAGATAGAGAGGGGAGAGAGATAGATAGATAGATAGATAGATAGATAAAAAGAGAGAGGGGGGAGAGAGATAGATAAGGGGAGAGAGAGAGAGAGGGGGAGAGAGATAGAGAGAGAGAGAGAGAGAGAGGATGGATATAGATATGCAGTTAGAGAGAGAGAACACTGACCTGTACAGGAGGACGCAGCGCTGGGAGCCCTCCTGTCACACATACAGGAGATGTGTAATGAAGGCTCCAGGAGATTGTGGGGTGAAGGGGTGGAGCAGAGGTGGATTCCAGGCATAGCAGAGGTGAAGCAGCTTCCTCCAATCACAGAATATATACAGCACAAGGTGCTGCTGTATATGGCTGGGGTGGGTGGACAGACAATTGCATAACTGGCTTCACACAGAGAATGGCTTCTCCATTCACACAGAGCCAAAACAGGAAGTGACACGTCGCTCTGAGGACAGCACCGCCCAGACATGGGTACATGAAGGAAAAAGCCCCAATCAGCGTCTAGAGGCGCTCTGCACAGCGCCACAAGGCACCAAAAAACAGCACAAATGAAGTGTCTTGCCTGCAATCATGGGATTGCATTTGCATGACGTTTCCATGGTGTATTGTGTCTCCCCCCCCCCCCCCATCCCCTCCTACACAGTGCACTTAAAGGAACTTTTTTTTATAAATTTTTTTGGATAGATAGATAGATGGATCGATAGATAGATAGATCGATCTATCTATCTATCTATCTATCTATCTATCTATCTATCTATCTATCCATCTATCTCTCTCTCTCCCCCTCTCTCTCTTTCTCTATCACTCTCCCCCCTCTCTCATTCTCTTTATCGATCTATCTCTCTCCCCCTCTCTATCTCTTTCTATCTCTCTCCCTCTCTCTCTTTCTATCTATCTATCTATCTATCTATCTATCTATCTATCTATCCATCTATCTATCTATCTATCTATCTATCTCCCCCTCTCTCTTTCTCTTTATCTGTCTCTCCCCCTCTATCTATCTATCTATCTATCTATCTATCTATCTATCTATCTATCTATCTATCCATCCATCTATCTATCTATCTATCTCCCCCTCTCTCTTTCTCTTTATCTGTCTCTCCCCCCTCTATCTATCTATCTATCTATCTATCTATCTATCTATCTATCTATCTCTCTCTCTCCCCCTCTCTCTCTTTCTCTATCACTCTCCCCCTCTCTCATTCTCTTTATCGATCTATCTCTCTCCCCCTCTCTCTTTCTATCTATCTATCTATCTCTCTCCCCCTCTCTATCTCTTTCTATCTCTCTCCCTCTCTCTCTTTCTATCTATCTATCTATCTATCTATCTATCTATCTATCTATCTATCTATCCATCTATCTATCTATCTATCTCCCCCTCTCTCTTTCTCTTTCTCTGTCTCTCCCCCCTCTATCTATCTATCTATCTATCTATCTATCTATCTATCTATCTCTCTCTCTCTCTCTCTTTATCTATCTATCTATCTATCTATCTATCTATCTATCTATCTATCACTCCCCCCTCATTCTTTCTCTTTATCCATCTATCTATCTATCTATCTATCTATCTATCTATCTATCTATCTATCTCTCTCCCCCTCTCTATCTATCTCTATCTATCTTTCTATCTCCCCCTCTCTCTCTCTATCTATCTATCTATCTATCTATCTATCTATCTCTCTATCTATCTCTTTCTCCCCCTCTCTCTCTTTCTCTTTATCTATCTATCTATCTATCTATCTATCTATCTATCTATCTATCTATCTATCTATCTCCCCCTCTCTCTATCTATCTATCTCTCCCCCCTCTCTCTTTCTATCTATCTATCTACCTATCTCTCCTCCCCCCTCCTTTTCTTTCTATCTATCTATCTATCTATCTATCTATCTATCTCTCTCCCCCCTCTTTCTCTTTCTCCTTATCTATCTATCTATCTCCCCCTCTCTCTCTCTCTTTATCTATCTATCTATCTATCTATCTATCTATCTATCTATCTATCTATCTATCTATTTATCTCCCCCTCTATATCTATCCTCTCTATCTATCTATCTATCTCTTTCCCCCCTCTCTCTTTCTCTTGATCTATCTATCTCTTTCCCCCCGCTCTCTCTCTTTATCTATCTATCTCTCCCCCTCTCTCTTTCTATCTATATATCTACCCCTCTCTCTCTCTTTATCTATCTATCTATCTATCTATCTATCTATCTATCTATCTATCTATCTATCTATCTCCCCCTCTCTCTCTTTCTCCTTATCTATCTATCTATCACTCTCCCCCTCTCTCTCGTTATCTATCTATTTATCTATCTATCTATCTATTTAGTTATCTCTCTCTCCCCCCCTTTCTCTCTCTCTCTCTCTCTCTCTCTCTCTATCTCTCTCCCCCTCTATCTATCTATCTATCTATCTATCTATCTATCTATCTATCTATCTATCTATCTATCTCCCCCTCTCTCTATTTCTTTTTATCTATCTATCTATCTATCACTCTCCCCCTCTCTCTCGTTATCTATCTATCTATCTATCTATCTATCTATCTATCTATCTATCTATCTATCTATCTATCTATATATCTATCTATCTCTGTATCTATCTATCTATCTATCTATCTATCTATCTATCTATCTATCTATCTATCTATCTATCTATCTATCTATCTCCCCCCCTCTCTCTATTTCTCTTTATCTATCTATCTATCACTCTCCCCCTCTCTATCTATCTATCTATCTATCTATCTATCTATCTATCTATCTATCTATCTATCACTCCCCCTCTATATTTCTCTATCTATCTCTCTCTCTCCCCCTCTTTCTCTTTATCTATCTATCTATCTATCTATCTATCTATCTATCTATCTATCTATCTATCTATCTATCTATTTCTCCTCTCTCTCTCTCTCTATATATATATCTTTCTCCCCCTCTTTATCTATCTATCTATCTATCTATCTATCTATCTATCTATCTATCTATCTATCTATCTTTCTATCTATCACTCTCCCCCTATCTCTCTCTCTCTCTCTCTCTCTCTCTCTATCTCTCTATCTCCCCCCTCTATCTATCTATCTATCTATCTATCTATCTATCTATCTATCTATCTATCTATCTATCTATCTATCTCTCTCCCCCCTCTCTCTTTCTCTTTATTTATCTATCTATCTATCTATCTATCTATCTATCTATCTATCTATCTATCTATCTATCTATCTATCTATCTATCTATCTATCTATCTATCTCTCCCCCCTCTCTCTTTATCTATCTATCTCTCCCATCTCTCTATCTATCTATCTATCTATCTATCTATCTATCTATCTATCTATCTATCTATCTATCTATCTCCCCACTCTCTCTCTCTCTCTCTCTCTCTCTCTCTCTCTCTCTCTCTCTCTCTTTATCTATCTATCACTCTCCCCCCTCTCTCTTTCTCTTTATCTATCTATCTCTCTCCCCCTCTCTTTCTCTTTATCTATCTATCTATCTACCTATCTATCTATCTCTCTCCTCCTCTCTTTCTCTTTATCTATCTATCTCTCCCTGCATATCTATCTATCTATCTATCAACCACCTCCATCATGGGCGAGTGATGTTGGGGGGGGGGGGGGGTTGGTTGGGGTTTTGTGTGCGCCCCCCTAAAAAAATGGAGCACCAGCCGCCACTGATCCTTCCTCTCCCTCTCTGCTCACCAGGGTAATCCACTGACTAGAATCCATTCTGTAAAGCTCAGCCCACTTACCTTATCAGGCAGCAGCCGGTCCCACACTGCGAGCTCTCCTCTCCTTTCCTCTCGCAGTCGGCATCTCCTGCTCCTGTGAGTTCCATCAAGGCACCCCAATATTTTCTGTAGTCATAACACATCTAATCTAAGAGCCTCCACTGTGGAAGCACATGCATTATAATAAATAGGCAGAGGGCAGGTGAGCCTGGAGGGAGCCCATCCCTCCTTAAAGGCACAGGGGTGCATACCCCCAACATAGACAGGACCCCTCAGATATCACAACAATTTTCTCGCAGATCTCAATTTTTTTTACTTTAGAGATTGCAATGAAGTTGCCACCCTCCCAGCCTCTCAAATGTAATTGAAGGGGATGGCCACTCCATCTTACCTAATTAACCACCTTCCTCCCGGACACTTTTTATAAACAGCCAGATGGTTCACTCCTAGGGGCGGGAGAGCTCTTGCGGCTTGTGCACACCCTCTATGGCAGGCAGCAGTGCATGCTGTGTCCTTCAGAAACAATGAGCCTGTACCATGTGATCACTGAGACCAACAGGGCTGTCTTTATCTTGAGGCAAATGGGGAAGCTGCCCTGGGCCCAGTCACTGTTTTCGGGCCCAAAACAGCTGCCTCTGGAGCCCACGCTGCCTGAATATTGGGGGCTGCCCCATACCCCACGATGCCACTGTCTTCGAGGCAGCAGTAGTCCACAGAGAGCAGGGGGTGGTACGGGAGCACTACAGACTCTCAGATCCCGCCCGATGCAGTCTATGTGGTCGGGAGAAGGCTGAGGCTGCAGGTGCAGCTAAGAAACGGGTCAAATTTGGATGGAGTAGGAGCCGCAGCGATGAGATCCCGCTCTGGGCACTGATGGACACTGACGGAGAAAACCCAGAACTTAAGAGTTTTCAGTAACGTTGACTGCTGAAGCCGAATCCAAGATGATGTGTTTTAATATACAGGCATGTCCATAAACATGGAGAACAATTCTGCATAGTACATGTTAGACAGTCATATATATTGTTCTAACTGAAGCTGAGAGACCACTTCATTTATACAGTTCAACAAGATCAACACTAATAAGCTGCACTGATGAGGTGGCACTGATGGACACTGATTGGAACTGATAGGTTGCACTGGTGGGCACTGATTGGCACAGATAGGCTGCACTGGTGGACACCGATGAGGTGGCACATGGTCACTGAGGGGCTGCACTGGTGGCCACTGATGTGGTGGCACTGATGAACACTAATATGCTGCACTGGTGGGCACTGATGGGCACTGATTGGGACTGATAGGTTGCACTGGTGGGCACTGATTGGCACAGATAGGCTGCACTGGTGGACACCGATGAGGTGGCACATGGTCACTGAGGGGCTGCACTGGTGGCCACTGATGAGGTGGCACTGATGAACACTAATAGGCTGCACTGGTGGGCACTGATGGGCACTGATTGGGACTGATAGGTTGCACTGGTGGGCACTGATTGGCACAGATAGGCTGTACTGGTGGACACCGATGAGGTGGCACATGGTCACTGAGGGACTGCACTGGTGGCCACTGATGAGGTGGCACTGATGAACACTAATAGGCTGCACTGGTGGGCACTGATGGGCACTTATAGGCTGAGTAGTCGGCACTGATGAGGTGGCACTGATGAACACTAATAGGCTGCACTGGTGGGCACTTATAGGCTGAGTAGTGGGCACTGATGATGTGGCACATAAGAACACTGATAGGCTGCACTGGTGGGCCTTGATGGACACTGATGGGCACTTATAGGCTGCACTGGTTGGCACTGATGAGGCTGCACTGATGGACACAGATAGGCTGCACTGGTGGGCACTGATGAGGTGGCACTTATGAGGCTGCACTGATGGGCACTGATAGGCTGCACTGGTGGGCACTAATGAGGTGGCACTGAAGTACACTGATGGGCACTGATAGGCTGAATTGATGGACACTGATGGGCATTGATGAGGTGGCGCATATGGACACTGATGGGCTGCACTGGTGGGCACTGATGGGCACTGATGAGGCTGCACTGATGGACACCGATAGGCTGCACTGGTGGGTACTTATTTACACTGATTGGTACTGATGGGCTGCACTGAGGAGGCTGCACTGATGGGCACTGATGAGGCTGGACTAATGGGAATGCACTGATGGTTACTGGTGAGGCTGGACTAATGGGCACAGATAGGCTGCATTGATGACACTGCACTAATGGGCACTGATGAGGCTGCACTGATGGGCACTGATATGCTGCACAGATAAGCACTGATGAGGCTGCACTGATGGACACTGATGAGGCTGCATTGATGAAATTGCACTGATGAGGCTGCACTGATGAGGCGACACTGATGGGCACTGATATTCTGCACTGATGTACACAGAAATGCTGATGGGGCTGCACTGATCAGTGTAAATGTCCGTCACAGAAAAGCCGCTTTTTGGCTTCCCTTTTCTCAGACAGTGACAGCGCTGAGGAAAGGAAATGCCGATAACCGACATTCGTGTACATGTGATCAGATGTGATTGGACACAGCTGATCACATAGTAAAGAACCTTCGTCATTTGCTCTTTACCGTGATCTGTAATGACCTGTCTCCAAGGGACACAGCTCACCACCGATTGCCGTGCTGCACGTCAAGAATGGGAGGACATCATATGACGTCCTATAAGAACAAGAGCCGCCCCTCCGCCTGTCATTGGACCATAGGCTGGGTGGGAACCAATTACATGTTGCTGATGTACAATAGATCTAAATGTGGGAGCATCCAAACTACAGGCAAAATATTTCACTGAGAGCCGCGTTCCTCTCTATTGTCATCTCTTAGATGTGAATGTCCAAGTCTTATTTTATCCTGAGGATTAAAGTGGCTGTAAAGGGTGAAGATTTTTTACCTTCATGCATTCAATGTGCACAAGAGCCTCTGTTCTCCCAGGTCTCTCCCTTTGCCATTGGCTGCCACTGCTGTCAATCACAGCCAGTGAGGAGGGAGCGGGGGCGGGACTGAGCCATACTCTGTATGTCCCCTTGGTGGGGGGGGGAGAAAATGTTTGCCCAGGGTCCAGTCAATATTAAAGATTGCCTGGTGACCAATCACAAGGATAACACTTGTAAACAAAGGCTGCATGTTATAGCCCCGCCTTTGCTCTGTTTCCTCTCACAACGATTGGCACTCGGCACTATAGGAAACCCTCGTTGTGTACAAAAAAATCACCAGATTACCAGTTCGGTGTCACTATGGTGACATTGTGTTAGAGAAATTAGATGCATGTTTTATAAAAATGTACGTCTCCTTGTATATCACTGCTTAAAAGTAGGATTGTTTTATGTAAAGCACAGAGAAGTTTCCATTTCCTGAAGCACATAAATCACAGGAGATGATAGTTTCCGTTTACAAAGAAATGAAGTTTCGGTTTCCTGAAATATTCGCAATCACAGTTACATTTGTTTTTATTTTAGTTTGTGAGACTGAGCATGCCCACTTCTTTTTCCCTCTCACATTCGTCCTTCTCCTTCCACTCCATATGTGAGCATTATCCTTATCCCTCCCTTCTTTCCTCTCTTTTTTCACCCTCCCCTTGTCACCAACCTCTCCCTCACCAATTGTCTTTCCCCTCTCTCCTCTTCACTCCTCTCTTCTCCAATCCCCCTTTTTTTCCGTCTTCTGCCCCTCCCTTTTGTTCCTTTTCTCTTCTGTGCAATTCTCCACACATATTTTTTCACTCTCATGCAGTGTTGGTCATCTTCCTTTAAAAAAGTAATTAGTTACGTTACAAATTACTTCTCCCAAAAAGTAATTGCGTTAGTAACTCAGTTACTACATTGGAAAAGTAATTAGTTACTCAGCAAAGTAACTGACTTTTTTTTTTTATATTCTATAATGCAATTACGTTTTTTCTGCTCAGGCTGTGGCTGCTTTCTGCTTTAGTTTTGCACATGGCTGATTTAGCTGTCATGTAAATAGCTACATTAGTGCTTTGTACAGTGGCTGCACACTGATGTATGGACTGAGTCTGCATTGTTGATGTTGGTGCCAGTTCTGAACAGGGCACATTTGCCCCCCTCAGTCCTCTGGTTCCAGAGCAGCAGACATGCTGACCACAGCAAACACTACTCAAAATACTGTAAATGACATAGCAATAAAACAAGTGAGAAAACCTTATCCAATCATTACTGCATTCTCCTAATATAAACGGCAGCAGATATACCTGGCACCTGCTCTTACCTTTCTCACACAACATGCCCACTTTGGCAGGAGCAGTGGCTTCACTAGGGTTGGTGTCACCTGGTGCGGTAAAACATGGTGTCACCCCCTCCCCCCCATACCCCCCTATTTTTGAGCTGGCAGCCCAGCGTTGGAGATCATTGGTGCGCGTTGGATCGGTCAATAAGGCCTACAGGCAGTATTAGGGCTAGAGGATAGCAGGTTAGGCAGTTCCTAATGACTCAGTCCCTAGGATCAGTAATGGATAATGGCCGACAGGCCCACTTACCAGATCCAGCGAAACAGCGCAGTGATCCCTCCGGCTGAACAATTGCTCACTCTGGGTTGCCCAGGGCGAATCTGGTCAGAAGTGTAGCACGTCTGTACCCTGGCTTAGTCTTTCTCTCTCTGGTGGCGCTGGGCAGCGTGGTTCTCTCTCTGGTGGCGCTGGGCAGCGTGGTTCGCTTTCTGGTGGTGCTGGGCAGCGTGGCGCTTTCTCTGGTGGCACTGGACAGTGTGGCGCTCTGGTGGCGCTGGGCAGTGTGGTGCTCTCTCTGGTGGCACTGGACAGTGTGGCGCTCTGGTGGTGCTGGGCAGTGTGGTGCTCTCTCTGGTGGCGCTGGGCAGGGTGTTTTTTTTTGCTGGTGGCGCTGGGCAGTATGGCGCTTTTTATGGTGGCACTTGGCAGCATGGTTCTGTTCATGGTGGCGCCGGGCAGCGTGGTTCTCTCTCTGGTGGTGCCGGGCAGCGTAGTTCTCTGTCTCGTGAAGCTGGGCAGTGTGGTTCTCTCTCTGGTGGCGCTGGGCAGCGTGGAGTTCTCAGTTGCTCAGTCAGCTAATATAATCTGTCTGATAAGGAGAGGGGGGTGGTGATGGACACAGATATATTATATTGGATATAACAGATACAGTAGCTGATTGAGCTGGTCTGGTTGGGGGAGGGAGCAGCTGGACCAGCTCTATATATATATATATATATATATATATATATATAGCTGTGTCTAGCAGATCACCTTGCACAGCACAGGTCAGCCAGGGCGCCAGAGTAACATAACCCCCACACACCTCACCCTGGGCTTGGGCTGGCAGTGGACACCAGGACAGCCCCCCCGCACCTGTTTTGAATCTGGGCGCCGGGCGGCAGCTGGAGTCTGGAGAGAGGAGGGCAGCGTCACAGCGTGCACAGCGCGCACAGCGTGCAGCCGCCGCGCCGGCCAGGGAGATACTAGCAGTGTGTGTAATCACTCAGTGATGTCCCACCAGCCGGAATTACACTACTGCCATCTAGTGGCGGTAGATGTAATTGCGGTAACGCCGTCCAGGTAATTAGAACGGCGTTACCATGAGGGGAAGAGTAATCAGTTAGATTACTCGTTACCCTCTAAAGTAACGCCGTTAAGTAACGCCGTTTACTTTAACTCAATTACTTACATCACTGTTCTCATGTCACTCACAATTAATCGCCGGCCTCTTCACTTCTTCTGTTGTTTCATCTTTACACACTGGGTGTTCGGTGTTCTCCCTTCACCTTTCCCTCCATGGGTTTGAATTATGTGGCTCCTGGTTATGTGTTACACCCCCACGTGTTCTCACTTTGCCACTCACTTAGTTAAAGGGGTCACTTGGGACCTCCCATTACATTCCCAGTCCATCACTTTCAGAGATGGTATTGGGAAACCAATCATTCTCTTCACCATATTTTCGCACTCTCTGGAGACGATACTATCCCCGGCACTGGCGCCCGACCCAATTCATGGGCATCTGGTGTCTATCTTAGTTCCCTAGTATATTTTAACACAGTTAACCACTTTCAGACCGGACCAATTTGCAGCCAAAGGACCAGGCCCCTTTTTGCGATTCGGCACTGCGTCGCTTTAACTGACAATTGCGCGATCGTGCGACGTGGATCCCAAACAAAATTGATGTCCTTTTTTTCCCACAAATAGAGCTTTCTTTTGGTGGTATTTGATCACCTCTGCTGTGTTTGTTTTTGGCGCTATAAACAAAAACAGAGCGACAATTTTGAAAAAAACGCATTCTTTTTTATTTTTTGCTATAATAAATATCCCCCAAAAATATATAAAAAAAAAAATTTTTTTCCTCAGTTTAGGCCGATACGTATTCTTCTACATATTTTTAGTAAAAAAAATCGCAATAAGCGATTATTGATTGGTTTGCGCAGAAGTTATAGCGTTTACAAGATAGGGGATAGTTTTATAGCATTTTTATTAATACATTTTTTTTATTAGTAATGGCGGCGATCAGCAATTTTTATTGTGACTGCGACATTATGGCGGACACATCGGACATTTTTGACACATTTTTGGGACCATTGTCATTTATACAGCAATCAGTGCTATTTAAATGCATTGATTCCTGTATAAATGACACTGGCAGTGAAGGGGTTAACCACTATTTGGCAGTGTAGGGGTTAAGTGTGCCTAGGGGTGTGTTTCTTACTGTGGGGGGGTGTGGCTGTCAGCTAGTGAATGCTGATCTCCAATCCAATCACAGGGAGCAGAGATCGGCGTCACTAGTTGCTAGGCAGAACGGGGAGATGCTGTTTATTTCCGCATCTCCCCGTTCAGCCTTCCCGTGAGATGATCGCGGGTGTCCTTACGGCGATCGGGAAGCGGTTAACATAACTCTGTTATCATCTCCTCATGTCTAGATTGACCTGTTACCCTCATCCCCAATCGCCGCGGGAGGCTCCGCTGGGTGTGTCCATATGCCTATAGGGCATCCAAGTGGGGTAAGAGACTGCATATCCCCATATATTGTTCCCCCATATTTTGTCTGAACAACCAGCTGCTGAATGTTGATGCAGCTGATTGAATTATATATACACAGTTGTAAATTTGAAATTCTCTTTTGCAGATTCAAACATTGTATTTCCTGATGAAGCTATCTCCATAGCGAAACTAGTTGAAATACCCCACATATGAAATTGTTTTTATGACTGAAAATTTGTTTTGTATAAATAAAAAGCCCTGTATTTTTATATACTTTGGTTCACAAATGTATTTTGCTATTTTGCTATATTGTACCGTGATAGTCCGACAGCTCCCTCCTCTAGGAGGTTCTGGTTTGGGGACCAGATCCCCCTAAAACATTTATCACTTCTGAGAAATGAAAAAAAAAGGGTCAAGCCCAGACATATACGTCAACCAATCATATCTAGGGGAGGTGGCCTAGTCAGGCTTCCTGTTAAGAAGCCACAAGGAGGCTGGAGACTCGTTCAGGATTTACAAGCAATAAATAAAGCTGTGGTGTCGCCGGCCCCAGTAGTGCCTGACCCCCCATGTCCTCCTGAATGACCTCCAGCCTGAAAACAAGGTATTTTCTGTCATTGATATAAGTGATGCTTTCTTTTCAATACCTGAGAATAAGGATAGGCAGTTTTGGTTCGCATTTACCTACAAAAAAAAAAAACAATACACAAGATTACCGCAAGGTAGACATGTGCACAATAGAAAAATGTGTTTATTTTTGTTTCGTTTCTTTCGTTTCCGTTGATTCGTAACGATTCGTAATTTCGTAAGTCGTCGGTGTTTGTATTCGTAACGATTCGTATTTTCGGAAGAGTTATTTTTTCGTTGATTCGTTTTTCCGTTAGTTTAATTTTCGTTTATTCGAAATTTGGACGCATTCGTATTTTCGTAGATTTAGTTACATTCGTACTTTTGTTAGATTGATTTATTCGTACTTTCGTAACATTGTTTTCGTAGATTCGTAATCGAAGCATAATTCATAATGTTATGTAATGTGTATGCTATTATTACATTTTAAGAGACACGAAAAATTACGAATCAAAAAAAAAAAGTTACAAATGTACGAATTTTTTCGTTCAATCCATTCGAAGTACGTTAAGCAGCGCCATTGTTAGATACACAGAAAATTCCGAATCGAAAAAAAAAAAAAAAGTTACGAATGTACGAATTTTTTCGTTCAATCCATTCGAAGCACGTTAAAGCAGCGCCATTGTTAGATACACAGAAAATTCCGAATCGAAAAAAAAAAAAAAGTTACGAATGTACGAATTTTTTCGTTCAATCCATTCGAAGCACGTTAAGCAGCGCCATTGTAAGGGACACGGAAAATTCTGAATCGAAAAAAATAAATAAAAGTTACGAATGTACGAATTTTTTCGTTCAATCCATTTGAAGCACGTTAAGCAGCGCCATTGTAAGAGACACGGAAAATTCTGAATCGAAAAAAATAAATAAAAGTTACGAATGTACGAATTTTTTCGTTCAATCCATTCGAAGCACGTTAAGCAACGCCATTGTAAGAGACACGGAAAATTACCAATTCAACAAAAAAAAAAAAAGTTACGAATGTACAAATTTTTTCGTTCATTTTGATTATCGTTGTTCCTGTTTTCGTTTTTCGGATTTTCTTCTTTCGTAGTTTCGTTGTTTCTAATTTGGTTATTTCGGATTTTCGTTGTTTTTCATATTCGTTCGATTCGAACATTCGTTAAAAAAAATTGCGAATCATTCGTTCATTCGTACGATAACGAATGAACGAATATAACAAATTTTAACGGAAAACGAAAAAAAACGAATTGCACATGTCTACCGCAAGGGTATTGTGAAAGTCCTACAATCTTTTCACAAGAAATGTCAAATAATTTGTCCAGGTTTTCACCTCCATGTGGCAGCCAAATACTTCTGTATGTAGATGACATCCTGGTGGCATCTCCGACAGAATTGAGCTGCAAGGAAGACACACTGGCCTTGTTGTCCTTTCTTGCTGAACAAGGACACAAGGTCAGTAAAGATAAACTGCAGCTATGGAAAGATCAGGTACAATACCTGGGGTACAGCCTGTCACAGGAAGGCAGACACTTGGATGAGGGCCGTAAGACAGCTATACTTCAGGCGCTAAAACCACGTGCAAAAAAATAAATGATGTCTTTCCTCAGAATGGCTCATTTCTGCCGGTGTTCTGACGAGAAAGGTCCCCCCATCAGATAGTGTCCACCCTGTACTGCGCAGGCGCAGCGCTTGCGCAGTACGGAGGACAAAGGAGACGCCGAAAGTCTCCGGAGATGAACATCAGCTCTACACGGCGCCTGCGCACTTAATAGTACATTCTGTCACACGCTCCTGATAACAGGGCCCCTTGCGGGCTGGCTTCGCTCGTCACGCTTCGGGCACGGCCTTGCTTCGCTCGGCATAATTATAATCTAACTCTATGTCCACTTGGATGGTGGGGCTTGAACCTGGACTCAGGGCAGAATGTAGTATTAAGTGCGCAGGCGCCGTGTAGAGCTGACGATCAGCTGTTCATCTTCGGAGACTTTCAGCGCCTCTTTTGTCCTCCGTACTGCACATGCGCAGTATAGGGAGGACACTATCCGATAGGGGACATTTCTTGACAGGACAGCGGCCCTGGATAGCAAATTACAGTATATACTCGAGTATAAGCCGAGTTTTTCAGCACATTTTTTGGTGCTGAAAATGCCCCCCTCGGCTTATAATCCAGTCAATCACTTTTCTGCAGCAGAGAATGAAATTTTCTGACCGACTTTTGGGCCCCATATCTTTCTTTCCCAATTTCCTTTTTATAGTGCCGTCGTACTTGGTGCTAGGAACCCCAAATGGTGTGCAAACCCAGTTGAACTAGTACTACGACATATCCAAAGATGGGGTTCCTAGCACCAAGTGGCCCCGAGATACGGGGCCTCAAAGTCGGTTCGGAAAATGTCATTCTCTGCTGCAGAAAAGTGCTTGACATTTTCTGAACCGACTTTGGGGCCCCGTATCTCGGGGCCACTTGGTGCTAGGGACCCCATCTATGGGTATCTATGGATATGTTGTAGTGCTAGTTCCACTGGGTTTGTACAAAAAATTGGGGGTTCCTAGCACCAAGTGGCCCCGAGATACAGGGCTCCAAAGTCGGTCAACTGTGTCCATCTGCAGCAATGTCATTTCGGGACCCTTTGGGTCCAGAGACCCCAAATTTTGGATGCAGCTAGGGGGTCTCTAGGAACCCTTAACTACCAAGTTTGAAGTTCGGGGGACCTATGGGTGCAAATGGGCACAGTGAGGCATGCAAATGGGCATTGTTGACCCTCTTTTCCACTTACAGTAGCTGAGCATTTCTCACCCTAGGCTTATACTCGAGTCTATAAGTCAGTTTTTTTGTGGTAAAATTAGGTGCCTCGGCTTATATTCGGGTCGGCTTATACTCGAGTATATACGGTATGCAGCAGAAACAGCTCCACTAGCAGAACTAATTTATGACACCCCCATGGCAGCCAGAGACAAAGTACAATGGACATCTAATGCTGAGGAGGCCTTTGTGAGGGTTAAGCAATTGATTGTGGGATCGGTTTTTATCAAACGGTAGATTGGAAGAACGGGTACACGGCATCTGTCCTCACCCAGATATATGGTAGCAAACACAAACCAATTGCATTTTATTCCACCAGATTGGACTCAGTAGCACACAGTCTACCCAATCGTGTTCAAGCCGTTGTAGCTGCTTCAATGGCCATTAAGTCCTCAGCCATGATAGTTCTCTTTCACCCTCTTGTCCTGAGGGTCCCACATGCCATTTCAGTAATCTCGCTGCAGGACAAAATCTCCTATTTGCCCCCGGAAAGACATCTGTCATGTATGACTAATCTCTTAGGGCAACCTCACATAACCATTGAGAGGTCTACCACCCTAAATCCTTCCACACTCATGCCCGCACCCACTGAAGGGGACCCACATGACTGTATAGCTCAAATTGATGAAAGAATACCTCCCAGAAAAGATCTCACGGATGTGCCATTTGATAATGCCGATATTACTTATTTTGTTGATGGATCATGCAAAAAAAAAGTGATCCAGGTACAAATAAGACAGGATATGCTGTTGTAACACATGACCGGGTTATTGAGGCAGATAAACTACCTGATTCTTACTCAGCCCAACAGGCAGAAATCATAGCTCTGACAAAGGCACGTGACTCATGCCGCGAACACGCGATCGGAATTTCAGCCAGCAAAAGACCGATGAGAGCTTTTCATCGGAAAATGCGACCGCGTGTAGGCTCCATCGGACTTTTGCTGCCGGAATTTCGGCCAGCAAAAGATTGAGAGCATGTTCTCAATTTTTCTGACGGAAAAAGTTTATATCGGAAATTCCGTTCATGTGTATGCAATTCCAACGTGCAAAATTCCGACTCATGCTCGGAAACAATTTGACGCATGCTCGGAAGCATTAAACTTCCTTTTTATAGTGCCGTCGTACATGTTTTACGATCGCCGCGTTATTCACCGTCGGAATTTGGTGTGACCGTGTGTATGCAAGACAGCTTGAGCTGAATTCCGTCGAAAAAACCTTCGGACTTAATTCCTACGGCAAAACCGGTCGTGTGTACGCGGCATTAGGTAAAGGGAAAAAGGTGAATATATACACAGATAGACAATATTAGACATGTGCACAACAAAAAAATGTGTTTATTTTCGTTTCATTTTTTTCGTTTCCGTTGATTCGTAACGATTTGTAAATTCGTAAGTCGTCGGTGTTCGTATTCGTAACGATTCGTACATTCGTAAGTCGTCGGTGTTCGTATTCGTAACGATTCGTACATTCGTAAGAGTTATTTTTTCTTTTTTTCGTTAGTTTAATTTTAGTTTATTCATTTATTCGAAATTCGGACGCATTCGTATTTATTCGTACATTCGTAACGTTCGTAACATTCGTAGACTCGTAATCGGAGCATAATTCATAATTTTTATGTAATGTGTATGCTATTATTACATTTTAAGAGACACGGAAAATTACGAATCGAAAAAAAAAAGTTACGAATAGAAAAAAAAAGTTACGAATGTACAAATTTTTTCGTTCAATCCATTCGAAGCACGTTAAGCAGCGCCACTGTAAGAGACACGGAAAATTAAGAATCGAAAAAAAAAAAAAAAGTTACGAATGTACAAATTTTTTCGTTCAATCTATTCGAATCACGTTAAGCAGCACCATTGTAAGGGACACGAAAAATTACCAATTCAGAAAAAAAAAAGTTACGAATGTACAAATTTTTTCGTTGATTTTCGTTGTTCCTGTTTTCGTTTTTCGGATTTTCTTCATTCGTACATTCGTTGTTTCTAATTAGTTTTTTCGGATTTTCGTTGTTTTTCAGATTCGTAAGATTCGAACGATTCGTTAAAATTTTTAGCGAAACGTTTGTTCATTTGTACGAAAACGAACGAACGAAAATAACGAAAAAAAAAAGAAAAACTAAAAAAAACAAAACGAATTGCACATGTCTAGCCAATATGCCTTTTCCCACCATACATGTGTTCACACAACAATGGAAACATAGATGAATGGTCACATCAACAGGCAAAACCATCGTACACAGAGATCTCATGTTAGCCTTGCTAGACAGTGTACAAAAGCCAGCTATATGCAAATGTACAGCACACAAGAAAGGTACAGATCCCATTACACTAGGAAATGACTTAGCAGATAGAGCAGCAAAAGAGGCAGCTGAGGGCAAACAAGGGATACTGTACATTCCTATCTTGCGAAACCAGCAGAAATGCAGAGCGTGATAGATGACACTTGGTTAATAGAAATGCAAAAATCAGCACCCGAGACTGAAAAACAAAAGTATGCTGTGTGAGGATAGAGCCAAAAAATTGCCGCCCCTTTGGGTCTACCACTCTGCGCTCCTGGATCACGTTCTTTTAAGTTAGGATAATCAATAAATATATAAATATAAATATATAAAAAAATTATAAGAACACACAGTGATTAATGATCTTATAAAAGCAGCTACTATGGAGTAAAATGGAATCGGTGATAAGGCAATATTAAAATCTGAGTCCCAAGCCTCCCTTTCAAAATTAGGGTGCTGTCTCTTTAAATATTGCAGCAGCGCTAAGAGTCTTTCATATATCTTTAGCCAGAAAGTTCATAAAAGCACATGAAACCCTGAATACAGTCTGAATTGGTGCGGTTAAACAGTTCTTTCTGTGACAAAGTGATAAAACTTCCACCCGATAATTATTCTTATCACCGCGTGCTGGTCAAACTCCCCTTTGGGGATGCACTCACCAGAACTAAGATAAAAATGGGCATTTCAATCAAAGAATCCCTGCTAACAGCCATCTCCTTAGCACGTCCACATCTCCTCCGCCTGCAGGCACCAGAGCAGATCCTCTCCAAACACCCAGCATTAAGGAAACAAATAGTGCGGATAGCGTAGTACAGTTTTGATAAAAGATTTATTTAGACATCCAGTATTCCCCCCAATAAAACATGCGTACCAGAATAAATAAGATAAACAGCTTTGTATAAGAAGTAGAATGCACTCTGCCTGTATAGTTTCCGTCCACCGGAAACTAGCGCCAAAGACCGCCGTGTAGAACTCTCCCTTACACTTCCCGGTGTGTCTGGCCCGGCTGGAGCGCACTCTGGAGCGCAAACGTCACTTCCTGCGAGGTCACAACCCTGATGCGTTTCGTCACTTCCGGACGAAGGGAATACTGGATGTCTAAATAAATCTTTTATCAAAACTGTACTACGCTATCCGCACTATTTGTTTCCTTTATGCTGGGTGTTTGGAGAGGATCTGCTCTGGTGCCTGCAGGCGGAGGAGATGTGGACGTGCTAAGGAGATGGCTGTTAGCAGGGATTCTTTGATTGAAATGCCCATTTTTATCTTAGTTCTGGTGAGTGCATCCCCAAAGGGGAGTTTGACCAGCACGCGGTGATAAGAATAATTATCGGGTGGAAGTTTTATCACTTTGTCACAGAAAGAACTGTTTAACCGCACCAATTCAGATTGTATTCAGGGTTTCATGTGCTTTTATGAACTTTCTGGCTAAAGATATATGAAAGACTCTTAGCGCTGCTGCAATATTTAAAGAGACAGCACCCTAATTTTGAAAGGGAGGCTTGGGACTCAGATTT
This sequence comes from Lithobates sylvaticus, assembly GCA_028564925.1. NCBI lineage: Eukaryota > Metazoa > Chordata > Amphibia > Anura > Ranidae > Lithobates > Lithobates sylvaticus. The sequence continues at coordinate 14,443,846 of CM053029.1, forward strand.
TAATATTGCCTTATCACTGAAAAACAAAAGTGTTTGTCAAAAGGGGCAGTACAGATAGAAGGTAGTTATACAAGCATAGATAGTAAACCTATATTGCCCACCTCATTGTTTAGATATGCAGCCTTATTGAGTCATGGGCAGGCCCATGTCTCAAAAGGGGGGATGGTACAGATGATTAACAAAGTGTTCACAACGTATGGATTTACAAATTACTAAAAAAAAATTGTCTGACCTGTGTGACCTGTAACAAATATCATGTGTAAGGTGTGCTGAGACCTCTGAGAGGCCAATTTCCTGGGCCCCCCTTCCCCTTTCACACGATATGTATGGATTTCATTGAACTAAACAAATGTGAAAATAAGAAATATTGCCTGATAATTGTTGATTTTCACACAAAATGGGTGGAAGATTTCCCTCTGAGTCACACCCTGATGGGCAATCAGTTGCCAAGGCAATTATAAAAGAAATAGTTCCAAGATTTGGGATTCCTTCCATCACCTACAGTGACAACGGTTCGCATTTTGTAAACCAGACAATACAACAAATGGTATAATATTGACTTAAAGAACCATTGTGTTTACCACCCACAGTCTGCAGGTACTGTGGAAAGGCATAATGGTACTATAAAAAGTAAACTGAGGAAGCTAATGGAGGAAACTGCAAACAAATTGGGTTCGGTGTCTGCCAATAGCTTTGCTGAGCATGAGAATAACCCCCACAGCAAAAGGGTTGACACCTTATGAGATACTATATGGGAGACCATATTATATTCCACAGCTTAAGCCATTTGCTAGGGAAGATGAGGGAATGGATTGTGAACTTGCAAACTACATGAGAAAACTATTAATGTCTAAGGAAGTTTTGTCTCCAAACACTCTTACAGGGCAAGATACACCAACAAAACAGGACACACTAGTCCAACCAGGTGGTCAGATCCAAGGTGGAAAGGACCCATTACAACAGTCCGATTTGTAGACATGTGCAATTCGTTTTTTTTTTTTTTTTTTTTTTTTTTTCGTTTTTCGTTTTTTTTTTCGTTATTTTCGCTCGTTCGTTTTCGTACGAATGAACGAATCGTTCGAATCGTATGAATCCGAATAACGAATCGTTTGAATCGTACGAATACGATTAATGAATCATTCGAATCGAACTAATCTGAAAAACAACGAAAATCCGAAAAAAAAATTAGAAACAACGAATGTACTAATGAAGAAAATCCGAAAAACGAAACCGAACGAAAAAATTCGTACATTCGTAACTTTTTTTTTTGTTGAATTGGTAATTTTCCGTGTCCCTTACAATGGTGCTGCTAAACGTGCTTCGAATGGATTCAACAAAAAAATGTGTACATTCGTAACTTTTTTTTTCGATTCGTAACTTTTTTTTTTCGATTCGTAACTTTTTTTCCCGATTCGTAACTTTTATTTTTTTTCGATTTGTAATTTTCCGTGTCTCTATTGAACCAAAAAATTCGTACATTCGTAACTTTTTTTTCGATTCGTAACTTTTTTTTTCAATTCGTAACTTTTTTTTTCGATTCGTAAATTATTAAAATGTAATAATAGCATACACATTACATAAAATTATGAATTATGCTCCGATTACGAATCTCCGAATGTTACGAATGTACGAATAAATACAAATGCATCCGAAAATTAAACTAACGAAAAAACGAATCAATGAAAAATTAACTCTTACGAATGTACGAATCGTTACGAATACGAACACCGATGACTTACGAATGTACGAATCGTTACGAATCCGAACACCGACGACTTACGAATGTACGAATCGTTACGAATCCGAACACCGACGACTTACGAATGTACGAATCGTTACGAATCCGAACACCGACGACTTACGAATGTACGAATCGTTATGAATCCAAACACCGACGACTTACGAATGTATGAATCGTCACGAATCAACGGAAACGAAAAAAACTAAACGAAAAAAAAACGAATTTTTTTCGGAAACGAAAAAAACGAAACGAAAAAAAAACAAATTTTTTTGTTGTGCACATGTCTACCGATTTGATATCTGTCAGGTAATAGAATGCCCACGTAACTGGGAACTTACATATAATGATTACGAAAAGTATATGTGTGTAACTGACACCTGTTCTTCGTGGTCTGAGGTATGGTGGACCACAGATTTGGATGGTTACCTAACCTCCTCAGCCCAGGTTCCCCAACAAAAGAGGAGTCTAGCCCATCGTTTAAGATTGTATAAATTATCACCACGGGGGAAGGGCTCTAACCAACTATTATTAGCCTTGAGAGATGCAAAGAGGGAGGATTCGGGAACCTATGGGCTAGGAATATATATACCCCTGGGAAAAGATGCAGTGGGGACCATACGGATTCAAGTACTCAGGAAAGGACAAGTTGTGCCCTCAGTCACCAGCATGCCACTAATAAAGCCACGTCCAGACCTGTTCAAAGCTGACTTCACCTATAAAGAGCAGTTAAGTATAGAAACGGGGTTTGGAGATAAAAATGAGTGGATAGAATGGGTAAGATGGACAACCAAAACCAAGGGGCTGGGGAATTGTATCTCATGTGCCAAATCACGACCCCAACTAGCGACTGTTCCATTCCTAACTGACGAAACAAACCTGACATGTATAATAAGAATGTTCAAGGAAAATGTCACAAATACTGAATGTACAAAAGAGCAGAAATGATGTTCAACCACCAAGATGCGGAGTATACCCCCTTCTGTTAGAGCGGTCCCAGGAAATTTCATCTGCTTTATTCAGCACCGAGGATCATGGGCAGCAGGTAGGAGACTTACACCCGATGTACTGCATACGAAATATATCAACTAGTAGTGACCCACCATACCAGCAAACAGTTAGCTGATGTGTGGTGGATGTGCGGGGATATGAAACTTAGAACCAAACTCCCTCCTAAATGGAAAGGGAGCTGTGCTTTAACCCATTTGCTTCTCCCCTTTTATATGATACCTGTAGGTGATGAGATAAAGTTGCCACAGTTGAAGAAACAACTTTTCCGAATGAAAGGGAATGCACAGCGAGGATCGTTTGACAATCGAGTCTACATTGATTCCATTGGAGTACCGCGAGGAGTGCCTAATGAATTCAAAGCACAGGATCAGATATCTGCCGGATTCACCTCCATCTTTTTCTGGATACAAACTAACAAGAATGTCGTTTGGATAAACTACATCTTCTATAACCAGCAAAGGTTTGTGAACTATACCAGAGATGCCCTTAAAGGAGTAGCCAGCCAACTGGACGCAACCTCATTGACAGCCTGGCAGAACCGTATTGCTCTTGATATGCTGTTGGCAGAGAAGGGAGGAGTTGTACAAGATGTTCAGAGCCTTTTGTTGCACCTTCATTCCTAACAATACAGCCTCCGATGGAGCATAACAAAGGCCCTGCAAGGATTGCAGATGCTGTCCGAAGAATTGGCGGAAAACTCTGGTGTGGAAAATTCTGTGGCTGGACTCTTTGAGACATGGTTCGGTGAGAAATATGTTAATCTCAATAGTAATGGCAGCCACAGTACTGACTCTGTGTGGTTGCTGTTGCATTCCCTGTGTCCGAGGACTCCTCCAACGACTCATTGACACATCCTTGACAAAGACTATGTTTCTCCAAAAGGAGCTAAACAAACTTTATTCTGGACTTCATTCTGAAACAGATGAGGACGAGTATAAGAACTTTACCCCTGACTCTCATGTGTGAACTATATAATGGTCCTTGGTGAAATCCTGAAAGCTGAGGAGCTGAAAGAACTGTCATAAATTAGTACAAACGGGGGGGATGTTAGAGAAATTAGATGCACGTTTTATAAAAAAAAATTAACAAAACAACAAAATCCTGCGAGCCTTAAAGAACCCCCGACCAACCTGCCACTATCAAGCTGCAAATGTTAAACACGTCTCATACGTTCGTGCACATTAGAAACAAAATTAAATATACGCTGCGCTGGAATGGCTATGCACTAGATAAATCTGTATCTTAATCTATAGTTATAGATCCACAAGAATATAATAATGTGCATAAAATAGTAAACATACAACTGGTGTAAAGTGCAAGTGCAAAATATAGCAAAAACAAATAATGTGCACAAAATCTGTAAACGCACAAATAAATATAAAGTGCCAAAAAAAACTCTGTGAGGTTATATGGACCACTTAGAGTTACAAGGTGCCATGCACAATAACACACCAAGAAATAAAATATCAATAATAATATTAGATGAAAAAAGTGCTAAATGCATACATATGTGATAGCACACATGTATAAATAAAAGATTTATAAAAAAGGTACATAAACCACACAAGTGTCTCTATATTATTAGAAAAACAGTTCTTTGTGGCAGCCTGTCTTGGGCTGTGATAAGAAACACAAAATGTTGATTGATGTGAGACTCGATGCAGGTGACGTGATCTCCGGTGATCATACTATTGACATGCTTGTTACATCCAATCGTGGCTCTGAATCATGCATAGGTGAAATCCGGGAACCCCTTATGGTAATAAGCTCACCTCAGAGCGTGTGACCAGCTTTTACACTGAGTCAAAACACGCATATGAACCACTATAGGGTTCTCAGCTGTTTCACTGGATCAGTAGTGTCCTCAGTGCAATGATCTCAGAGGCGCATGAAAAAAGGAAAAAGACTAATGCGGCGCACACACGGTCGGAATTTCCGATGGAAACAGTCCGATGGGAGCTTTTCATCGGATTTTCTGACCGTGTGTATGCCCAACGGTCTTTTTCTGTCGGAATTCCCGACGGACTTTTAATTGAGAACCTGTTCTCAATTTTTCCGACGGAAAACCTTTCTATCGGATTTTCAGATCGTGTGTATGTAATTCCGACGCGCAAAATTCCGACGCATGCTCGGAAACAATTCGACGCATGCTCGGAAGCATTAAATTTCCCTTTTATAGTGCTGTCGAACATGTTTTATGCTGCTGTGTTATTGACCGTCGGAATTTGGTGTGATCGTGTGTAGGCAACACAGCTTGAGCGGAATTCCGTTGGAATTCCGTCGGAAAAAACGTCAGAGTTTTTACCGACGAGAATTCCGATCGTGTGTACGCGGCATAATAGTGCAATACCGTTTTTCAAAATTTAATAGACAAGTTAAAAACCATTTTATTGAGCCTTATGAAGAACGGTGCACTGACGCACCTTATACATGTGAGTACCCCGGCGGGGGAATGGTTTTTAACTTGTCTATTAAATTTTGAAAAACGGTATCGCACTATTAGTCTTTTTCCTTTTTTCATGCGCCTCTGAGATCATTGCACTGAGGATACTACTGATCCAGTGAAACAGCTGAGAACCCTATAGTGGTTCATATACGTGATTTGACTCAGTGTAAAAGCTGGTCACACGCTCTGAGGTGAGCTTATTACCATAAGGGGTTCCCGGATTTCACCTATGCATGATTCAGAGCCACGATTGGATGTAACAAGCATGTCAATAGTATGATCACCGGAGATCACGTCACCTGCATCGAGTCTCACACCAATCAACATTTTGTGTTTCTTATCACAGCCCAATACAGGCTGCCACAAAGAACTGTTTTTTAATAATATAGAGACACTTGTGTGGTTTATGCACCTTTTTTTATAAATCTTTTATTTATACATGTTTGCTATCACATATGTATGCATTTAGCACTTTTTTCATCTAATATTATTATTGATACTTTATTTCTTGGTGTGTTATTGTGCATGGCACCTTGTAACTCTAAGGGGTCCGTATAACCTCACAGAGTTTTTTTTTTGGCACTTGTGCACTTTATATTTATTTGTGCGTTTTAGTTGTGTGTTTACAGATTTTGTGCACATTATTTGTTTTTTTTTTGCTATATTTTGCACTTGCACTTTACACCAGTTGTATGTTTACTATTTTACGCACATTATTATATTCTTGTGGATCTATAACTATAGATTAAGATACAGATTATCGAGTGCATAGCCATTCCAGCGCAGCGTATATTTAATTTTGTTATAAAAAAATTTGCCTCCTTGTATATCACTGCTTAAAAGTAGGATTGTTTTATGTAAACCACAGAGAAGTTTTGATTTCCTGAAGCACATATAAATCACAGGAGATAATAGTTTCGGTTTACAGAGAAATTAAGTTTCAGTTCCTGAAATATCACAGTTAGATTTGTTTCTATTTTAGTTTGTGAGACTGAGCATGCCCACTTCTAAGATATGAAAATAAAGGTCAAGCCCAGACATATACGTCAACCAATCATATCTAGGGGAGGTGGCCTAGTCTGGCTTGTAAAGGTATATTATTGCAAGTTTATCAATTGTCAATAGGACAAGTCAGATATGTGCCGATCAGGCTGACCTTTATGTATGTTGTCCCACCGCACGGGTCATAGAGGTCAGAACCAATAGGCAAATATCTGTCCTTTTGTTGTAACTTGTCTCCTCGTACGAGAATAAACTTCTTAACTTGATCCTGAGTGCGGTCTAAGGGGAATTTCCCTCACACATTGTACTGCTGGGGCTAGAGATATCAGACTGGTTGCTTTGTTATCATTGTATGCCAGTACAGCCCCCCAGTGTCTCTGATCACTCGCCACAGCACTACAATGTCACCACACCAGTGCAGCCATCAACAGTGTCCCTGATCACCATAACACCAGTCCCAGTGTCACCAGACCAGTGCAACCATCAACAGTGTCCCTGATCACCATAACACCAGTCCCAGTGTCACCAGACCAGTGCAGCCATCAACAGTGTCCCTGATCACCATAACACCAGTCCCAGTGTCACCAGACCAGTGCAGCCATCAACAGTGTCCCTGATCACCATAACACCATTCCCAGTGTCATCAGACCAGTGTAGCCATCAACAGTGTCCCTGATCACCATAACACCATTCCCAGTGTCACCAGACCAGTGCAGCCATCAACAGTGTCCCTGATCACCATAACACCATTCCCAGTGTCATCAGACCAGTGTAGCCATCAACAGTGTCCCTGATCACCATAACACCATTCCCAGTGTCATCAGACCAGTGTAGCCATCAACAGTGTCCCTGATCACCATAACACCAGTCCCAGTGTCACCAGACCAGTATAGCCATCAATAGTGTTCCTAATCACCATTATACCAGTCCCAGTGTCATCAAACCAGTGCAGCCATCCAGGGCTGGTGCAAGGATTTTTGACACCCTAGGCAAAACCTAATTTTGCCGCCTCCCCCTGGCTCCACCCCTGACCCCACCCCCTTTGCCCTGCCCTTGTATACCCCACCTTTTTAATGAAGTGCCCATGAAATGCAGCCTACCAGCTTCCATCAATTCAGCCTCACCAGAGCCCATTAATGCAGCCTCACCGACACCCATTAATGCAGCCTAACAGTGCCCATTAATACAGCCTCCCCAGCGCCCATTAATGCAGCCTCACCAGCACCCATCAAAGCAGCCTACCAGTGCCCATCAATGAATTTTTGCTTGCTTCAATTCATTCGGGAGACAGGAGGCAGACACAGTCCTCCACCGCCGCTGCGCCTCTGGCACAATCTGTGAATGGAGCGGCTGCTGCCTGCTGATGCTGAGACTTAGTTGCTTGCTGCAGAGAGAAGAGAGTAGGAACACCAGTGGCCAGGCGCCCCCAGGCTGCCTAGTTTGCCTAGTGGTAGCACCGGCCCTGCAGCCATCAACAGTGTCCCTGATCACCATAACACCAGTCCCAGTGTCACCAGACCAGTGCAGCCATCAACAGTGTCCCTGATCACCATAACACCAGTCCCAGTGTCACCAGACCAGTGCAGCCATCAACAGTGTCCCTGATCACCATAACACAGTCCCAGTGTCATCAGACCAGTGCAGCCATCAACAGTGTCCCTGATCACCATAACACCAGTCCCAGTGTCACCAGAGCAGTGCAGCCATCAATAGTGTCCCTGATCACCATAACACCAGTCCCAGTGTCATCAGACCAGTATAGCCATCAACAGTGTCCCTGATCACCATAACACCAGTCCCAGTGTCACCAGACCAGTGCAGCCATCAACAGTGTCCCTGATCACCATAACACCAGTCCCAGTGTCACCAGACCAGTATAGCCATCAACAGTGTCCCTGATCACCATAACACCAGCCCCAGTGTCACCAGACCAGTATAGCCATCAACAGTGCTACCATATACCACCGCACCAGTCTCAGTGTCATCAGACCAGTGTAGCCATAAACAGTGTTACCATAACCGTATAACGCCACACCAGTCCCAATGTCACCAGAGCAGTGCAGCCAGTCACAGTGTCCCTGATCACAGTGCACCAGTCCCAGTGTCATCAGACCAGTGTGACCATCAACAGTGTTCCCGATCACCAACACACCAGTCCATAGGTGTGCGCAGCCCATTGCATTAGGGTGTGTACCCCAAAGCGCAAACACATATCTGTGTGTGTGTGTATATATTGTGTATATATATATATATATATATATATAGCAGTAGGGTAATTGATAGTGTCAGTAGAGCAGAGGTTGGTGTCAGTAGGGCAGAGATTAGTGTTAGTAGTTTATTTTTATTATTACCTTTTTATATATATATTTTTAAATTTTTACAACATTTTTTTGCAATCATTTATTGTTTTATTTTTTTTTTACAATCTTTTACGAGCTTTGGTGAAATATCAGGGGTCTAAACCAGCCCCCAATGTCTCACTTTTGAGAGATTCCCCAGTCCCTTTCTTCAGCAGCCAAGCAGCAGGGGAAATCTGTGCAGCACAGGGTGATTAGGGTGTGCCCAGGCACACCTGGCACACCCTGTGCGCATGCCTATGAACCAGTCCCAGTGTCACCAGACCAATTAAAGTCAGCAACAGTGTTCCTGATCACCACCACACTCGTATAGTGTAACAAGTCTATCAATCAACTTCAGTACACTCATCCTGTCGGGTATTTCTGTACACTGTGAAGATACATTAGAAGGGATTCCACCAATAACTGTTCTGTTGGGGAATCAGGTGAATTTCTTATAACTTGTGGTTGAAGGAAAGAAAATTGTACAATCTGTGGCCTGCCTTAGAGGAGAGCACACTGCTGCCTGTTCCATAGAAACTTAGAAAAGTACCTGCAGAAAAAAGAAGTGAGAACCCTTCAGGATACGGAGAACCGGTCATACAGGACAGACACACCCTAAAAGATTAACGAGATACTGAGAGGAATGTGACAAATCAATACACAGCAAACAAGCAATGCAGGGGGAGAATGAGGGGAGTTGGAGCTTCAGTGAGACTTCCTCTGGTGAAGAGTGAATGGTAACAAGCCCTGAGCAGAGCGCCCCCAGCAGGTGACACATGGGAAGTGCGGGCTCCTTACATTTGTCTCATTGCATGCTCTGGATCCAGGGATGTTACTAGGAATGTAGAAGACCAGGGGGGGTAAAAATGTGACACAATGACCAGTGGTTGTAGACAAACCAATGGGAGAGAATACAGGAAAATAAATAAACCCGAGTCTCCTGGTACTCAGAAGTTATACTTTAATTGCTGGGCCATCAGCAAGAGTCTGACAGACATGAATACTCCTCATCATCAATATTTTCTATCTAATATTCCTCTCTCAGCACAAATCTTCTTCCCCACCCAAATCCCCCCTCCTTAAAACATCAATTCCCTCTATTCCAAACCCCCCCTTCAATCACAAATTATTTCCTCTGACCAAATCCCACCTTCCAGCAGAAATCCTCTCCCCAACCAAATCCCCCCTCAGAAAACATCCTCACCCTCTGTCCATATTCCTTCCCAGCACAAATATTTATCCCTCACCCAGATCCCCCCTCCCAGCATCAATCCCCCAAATCCCTTCTTCAGCACAAATCTTCTCCTCCCTCCAAGCATTAATACTGCCCTCTGAAATTCCTCTTCCTAGCACAAATCTTTGTCCCACACCCAAATCTCTCATGCCAGCACAAATAATCTACCCCTCAAAGTCCCAACTCCCAGCACAGATCTTTTCCCCCTCAAAATCCCTTCTCCCCGCGGAAATCTTTGTCCACTAACCAAATGATCCTTCCCAGTACAAATCCTTTCCTCAAATCCTCTTTCCAACACAAATCGTTGTCCTTTGCGCAAATCCCCCCTCCCAATACCACCTAAAGTTGCTCCTCTATACACAACCCCCCCCCTTATGCCCCTTTCAGCACAAATCATATGTACCCCAAATATCACCTCCGTACACAAATCCTCTATCCTTCAAATCACCCCTCCCAGCACAAATCCGCTTTCCCCCTCCCCCCTCCCATCACAAATAATCTTCCCACAAATCCCCCTCCCATCACAAATTATCTCCCACCAAAAAACAGTTTGCCCTTTTCCCAGCAACATATATTTTTTTTCCAATAAGTTTTTATTGAATTTTGTCAGAAAAGGTACAAAGTATACCGTGAATATAGTATAACACAATAACAAGATAATAAAAACATAATAAAAGTAGCATCTGCTCTTATATTTAACCGAAGCAATTTGTAGGCACTTATACAATGCATATATTGGTGAGTTTCTTATTAGAATGATTCAAGACAATGTCCACTGTCTTTTTATTGTAAGAGGGTGAATCTCCCCCTCCGACACCCCTTCTGGGGTCACACTGTGTCCTGGGAGGGGAGATTCTGTATCCCTCCTGATGCACATGTGTTAGTATCAGACATTTGTAGTGCTTACTGATTTACCCATCTTAGTTAGGTTTTGGTTATTGCTTTGAGCAAGAAAATAAAAATGCTTGAAACAGATTACAATGTACATTAAACAAATAATGAAAAGAAAAGAGGAAAATAATAACTGAAATTAAGCAAAACGCGCGTTCACACAGCTTTTCGTGTCCTTTGATTGTATGTAAGTCATAAGTAGTATTCAGAACTTTTTGTCTGATACCAGTCAGTCCACGGTTTCCAGTGTTTGTGTGATGATTGAAATTTGCCCTTGGATGAAGCGAACATAATTTCGTATGTGGCATGTGTGTTAGTCGTTATTATTATTTCTTTCATTGTAGGTGCTTCCTGGTCTTTCCAATGTCTCGTAATCACTAGACATGTGCATTAGTTTTCATCCGAATTTCGGGTATTTTCGTTATCGTTTTAACAAATGATAACGAACGTGCGGAATCCGAAAAAATGAAAGATCCGACATAAACAAAGGCTTTATTTTTGTTTTCGTTGTGACAACACTTCGATATAGATAGGAGATTCGACATGGCGCTGACAATAGTGATCTGTGTCCATCGAACCTGTGGTTGAATGTGCCTAACCTTAGCTCTATTAGTCCAAGATTATTCGACATAGAGAGAAAAGATTCAACATTATAGAGACAATAGCAAAAAAGATCGAATGTGCCTAACCTAACTCTATTAGTCCAAGATTATTCGACATAGAGAGAAAAGATTAGACGTGAAGATTCGTCAAAGCAGTCACCGCGAGTGGACATTTATGGTCAAATGCTCCGCCCATAGGCTATAGAAGAATTCTAATGTTGGTTGACTAGTAATAATAATTAATAAATATAATTATTACTAGTGTCATACAACATTAGAATTCTACTATAGCTTGTAGGCGGAACATTCGCCTGGAAATGTACGATTGCGGCGTCGTACAGTTTAGCTGCTCCGTCAAATCTTCTTAGAACATTCGACAGACACCATAAGCCTTCGATGACAGATTCAACCTTAATTATTTCGGATTTTCGGGCGAATGTGTTTTTTAACGAAACAAAATAAATAAAAACAAATTTCGGGAGTAACTAAATAAATGTATTTTTTGGACCAAAACGAAATTCCGAAACAAAATATTTCAGTGTGCACATGTCTAGTACTCACTAGTCTGGTGCTTAGTAAGATGTGGGTCGTTATTGCCCTGGTATCTTTTGGAAGCGAGTCTATACCTAAGGATAGAATAGCCAATCATGGAGTTTTGGGGGAACTGAGTTTCAATGTTTGTGCAATCATGTCAAATACTTTGTCTCGAAGCTTACGTATATTTGGACATCCCCAAAAGTATATGGTACCTATATTGTTACATTCCCTCCAGCATAGTGGAAAAGCATGAGTATCAAATATAGAAATTCTATATAATAATATTTATTAATATATTTTTTTTTTATTAATAATATTTTTTGTGTTAGTTCCCATAGATTGATGCATTTAGTGATGGAATATGTTGTTTGGAGTGAATGTTGCCATTGGTCTGGGGTGTAGAAGGCTCCCATCTCCTGCTCCCAGGCTTCGATGTTAAATGTTAGTTTGTTGTTTAGGGTGTTGTACAATAAAGAAATTCCTTTGATATTAGTGGAGTGTTTGGTAAGGTGTAGTGTTATTCTCCAAGGTAGTTGGACTGAGAGTGGATGATTGATTCGGAGAAAGTGGTTGATATGGAGGTATCAGACTCCCCCAAATTAAATTAAATTTGTATTGCTCTGAACGTTTTCATGGTAGGTCCAATCATAAGGTTTGTAATGTGTGTGATTCCTTTTTCTACCCAGTGAGTTATGTGGAGATCTGGTATAATTCCAGATAGACTGGTGATAGGAATTGGTAGTGATGATGTAGGGGAATTCATTTTTTGTGTTTCTGTCAGTGTTTTCCATGCCTGGAGTGATGCTTTCATCGAGGGAGCTAGAGCAGTGATGCAGGGAGAGTTGAATGTGCTTACCATTAAGTAGTCATAGAGGTTATTGTTTGGAATTAGATTTTCCTCTAATTCTTGCCATCTTGGTCTAGGTGAATTGGGGAACCATGTTCTCAATTGCGCAATAATCGAGGCAATATAGTAATATTTAATCAATACATTTTCCACTCCTCCCACCTTTCTTGATGTTATTGATTTTTTGAAGGCCCATCGCGCTTTCTTTCCTTTCCATAGAAACCTGTCAACTATGGATTGAACTTTGGATAAATAATAATTGGGAACTGGAATAGGAAGTGCCCTGCACATGTAGATTAGTTGTGGTAGTATCACCATCTTAAAAGCTGCTAAACGCCCTGACGTTCTGGCGTACATACAACCAGACTTTTCGACCGAACTGGTCCGACGGAACAAATCCGTCAGACAATTCGACTGTGTGTGGGCTTCATTGGACCTTCAGCGGACCGGTTCTGTTGAAAATCAGATGGACTTTAGATTTAGAACATGTTTCCGGTCGAAAAATCCATTCATTTGTATGCTAGTCCGACGGACAAAAACCGACACTAGGGCAGCTATTGGCTACTGGCTATGAACTTCCTTATTCTAGTCCGGTCGTACGTCATCACGGTCAAATCCGTCAGACTTTGGTGTGATTGTGTGTAGACAAGTCCGTCGAAACTCTGTTGAAAAGTCTGACGGAATTCAGTCCGTTGAAAAGTACGGTCGTGTGTACACGGCATTAGAGTTCTGTTTTAGCTAAATCTTAAAGTCTTGATGTTAGAGAGTTAAGAAAGGGAACATAGTTAGCTATGAATAGATCCTCTGTTAAAGCGGTTAAGGGGATTCCCAGACATTTTATACCATCATTGCTCCACGTGTATGGAAACCGTGAACTGAGTTTGTTCTTTAGTTGTGTGTTTATGCCCAGTCCCAATATGTATGATTTACTTTCGTTCACTTTATAGTAGGAAATTTTATTAAACAATTGTAGTGCTGCATGTATCGAAGCCAGGAATGTTTCAGGGTCTGTGAGCATCAGAATGATATCATCGGCAAATAGGCTAATGATGATATGTTTGGATTTGTGGATCAGGAATCCTTTGATGCTCTGGTGTGATCTAATATACGTAGCCAAGGGTTCTAATACTAGGTTAAAGATTAAAGGGGAAAGTAGGCAACCTTGGCGGGTTCCATTTGTTATGGTGAATGGTTTGGAAAGTACCCCTGATGTATATACTCAGGCTGAGGGTTCTGAGTAAAGGGTCATTATTGCCGTTAGGATGGTTCCAGAGAATCCAGATTTCTTTAGGGCCAGATCTAGGTATCCCCAGTGGACTCTATCAAAGGCCTTCTCTGCGTCCAGTGCTAGCAGCAGAGAAGGCCTTCGCTGGATCTTGGCTAAGTGAATAATGTTTGTCAGCCTCCTAGTGGCGTTTGGGGTCTGACGTCCTCTGGTAAACCCAGTCTGGTCCGAATGTATTAGATGAGGTAGAATATCTATCAGGCGATTTGCTATAAATTTTAGCATACAATTTTAGATCGGTATTTAATAGTGATATGGGTCGGGAATTAGCTGGAGTGTTTGGTTCTTTTCCTGGCTTGGGTAACATCACTATCAGAGCATTAAACATTTCTGGTGGAAAGGAGGAAGAGGCCGCAGCTGCATTAACCACTTCAATACCGTGGACTGTCATATGACGTCCACAAAATGGATCTCCCATCCTGGGTGGACGTCATATGATGGCGCACGCGCCACCCGCGTCGTCGCTCGGGACCCAGTGCACGGCCGCCGGGCACCCGCGATTGCCCGGAAACACAGCAGGACTGTGGAGCTGTGTGTATAAACACACAGCTCCACGTCCTGTCAGTGGAGAGGAGACCGATGATGTGTTCCCAGTACAGAGGAACACCCTTGTGAGTCCCCTCCCCCCACAGTTATAATCACTACCATAGGGAACACATTAACCCCTGCAGCGCCCCCTAGTGTTAACCCCCTTCCCTGCCAGTCACATTTACACATTAAATCAGTGCAATTTTATAGCAACGATCGCTGTGTAAATGTGAATGGTCCCAAAAAATGTGTCAAAAGTGTCCGAAGTGTCCGCCGCAATGTCGCAGTCATGAAAAAAAAAAATCGCAGATCGCCGCCATTACTAGAAAAAAAAAATTTAAAATGCAATAAATATATCCCCTATTTTGTAGACGCAATAACTTTTGCGCAAACCAATCAATATAAGCTTATTACGATTTTTTTTTTTACCAAAAATATGTAGAAGAATACATATCGGCCTAAACTGAGTAAAACATATTTTTTTTCCATAAAGTAAATTGGTTTTGCACAGAGGATTTGTTTATAGAGAAAAATTATTTTAGATGGTCCTCAATAATTTGTTTGGTTTCTGGTTGTTGCATGAGAAATGAGTTAGCTCTCCACAATGGGACTGAGTTGACTGTTGAGGCATCAGTTATAGAAAGTGTTATAGAGGCGTGATCAGACCACGTGATGTTGTTAATGGATGAAGAAACAGTTCTAGTTAGAGTCTGTTGGTCTACCAGGAATAGGTCAATTCTTGTGTATATATGATGTGGGGCGGAGAACATAAAGTATTTTTTTCTCCAGAATGCAAGCACCGCCACACATCATATAGGTCCTCTTTATAAAGGGTTTCTCGAAGGGATGCAGCTGGACGTTTTGCTGTTGTTGTTGTGTCTATGGTTGGGTTTGGCACTACGTTAAAGTCTCCACAGATCACTAAAAAAAAACTCTCTTGTGAGTTTTTATTTTTTTCATAAGTTTGTGAAAGAAGGGAATCTGGTGCTTGTTTGGAGCGTACACATTCACAATTGTGTACGTTACTAGGTTGATGTCACATACTAGGATTAGGTAGCATCCATGAGGATTTGTATATTCTGCATGCAAAACGAACGCTACAGTATCTCGTATTGCAGTCATCACTCCTCTAGACTTTGAATCTGCATTGGCAAAGAAAGTGTATGGAAAGTTCCTGTGTTTGCATACTGGAGTGGACACATTGCAAAAGTGAGTTTCCTGAGCACACAGTATGTCACATCTATTTGTCAGGGCTTCTTTCCACAAGGATTTCCTTTTTACAGCGTGGTTAAGACCTTTGGTATTTATAGATGAGAACTGGATAGACATGGTGATAGTGGTTGCAGAAGTGTTATGCCGCGTACACACGGTCGGACTTTCCGGCAGAAAAAGTCAGACGGAATCTTTTCATCGGATATTCCGATCATGTGTGTGCCTCATCTGACTTTTTTTTTTTTTTTTTTAATTCTGACGGACCTAGAAATAGAACATGTTTTAAATATTTCCGACGGAACCAATTCCTATCAGGAAAACTACTCGTCTGTATGCTGTTCCGACGGAACCAAAAATGCTGCATGCTCTGAAGCAAGTACGAGACGGCAGGTATTGGCTACTGGCTAATGAACTTCCTTTTTCTAGTCCCGTTGTACGTGTTGTACATCACTGCATTCTAGATGGTCGGACTTTGGTGTGATCGTGTGTAGGCAAGACAGTTTCAGCGGAACTCTGTCGGAAAAACCTTCAAAGTTTATTCCGACGGGAAAACCGGTCGTGTGTACGTGGCATTAGTATTGATCTTTGTGTGAACCTATATAGGGAAACAGCTTTCTCTTGTGGGCATTGTGAGAAAGGCATTCGTGTGTTCATTCGTGTGTTAAGATTACTCATTGTGGTTCTAGGATTACCTCTGGACATATATTGTTTCCCTCAGATCTTGGTTCTGTCCGATTTCCATGATTTGTAGAATCTGTGATATGCTGTACTTGAGACTTCACACTCATCTGTGTAGTTCCAGAAATAAAAAGGAAAAACAAGAAAAATAATCCAAAAACAGAAAACATAGTTTGTTATGTAACATTTCAACTTTCCATAAACCTTAAAGTATCCCGCATGGAGAAACTCCTCCATATGGTTCTGGTGGGTTTTACCCATGTGCAGCTAACTGCTGCTCAAGTGAATTGGGGGTTGAGTTCAAGCCTAATGGCTATTCCAGGTCACCTCGTATGGACACATAGTAACTCCTATTCACTAAAGAGTATTGATTATGTGATTTGGCGTTCTTTTGCATAACTGTTTTCCAGTCCGGGGTGGGCGCTCGTCTATTTGTATCATTGTTGTCATCGCTGGGGTCTGGAAGAAATTTCCAATCCTTCAGCAGGGAAATATCCTTGTCCAGAGAATCCACAACATATGTTTGGTCCTGTTTAGGGATGGTGATTTTAGTTAGATAACCCCATCTGTAGGGTACGCTATGATACCTGAGCACTTTTGTGATAGTGTTCAGATTTCTTCTTTTTTGCAGTGTGTGCTGAGAAAGATCAGGGTAGAATTGCATGTATTGAAATTGCGATGGGATTCGTTCCTGTTTGCGCATCGATTGCATTAGCTGCTCTTTCATGTGAAAAAAGTGCAGGCGCAGAATCACATTTCTGGGGACTTTATCAGGGAGATACGATGGTTTAGGTAAGCGGTGTATTCTATCAATGGTGACTTCCATGCCAGAAAGGTCAGGTAAGAGGGAGGTGAATAAATCAATCGCAGGTCTGATGGTTGCACCGATTCAGGAATCCCCCTTATTTTTAGATTGTTCCTTCTAGACCTGTCTTCAATGTCTGCTAACTTGTTTTTAATCCATGTTGATTCCTTTTCTTGCTCCTCATTAGCGTCCACCAGCTCATTTATGGTGGAAGCATACTCCCCCAATCTCCACTGCACTCAATTCCCCGCTGAATCTGTGCATACAGTTCATCACGTCAGTGACACAAACATGTCCTTAAGGACAGTGTCCATCACAGGCTGGTTCATAGTAGGGAATGTAGTGATTGAGTCAGGTAGTTCTCTGGTGTCATCCCCTGAGTCTGTTACAGGACTCATTGCTGGGCTGCATCCAGCGCCATCTAGCCTTAATTTGGCTTTGGTCGGGCTCCCTGATGACGAGGAGGGAGGAAGGGAGTGTTAAGGTAAAGAAAAAATTGCGCTGAACCAAAAACGTAAAACCTAAATAAAAGCAGCAACCATAATGTGATAAACATATAAGAGAATGGAAAAAAGAAGGCTGCGCTAAAAAATAATAAAAAATATGTGAACAACAACAGTGATTAATAACACCCACAATAATAGCATATGCTAGTGAATATGTCTCACTCAATGTGAGTGAACAGAGTGACTGGTGAGAGAATGAAATCTGCTATATGTGTGATTCTTCTCAAAATAATAATTATACAATCTTCTTGCCTTTCACCACACCGTTGTGCTCAATGTGCCACTCCCATAGGAAACTCACTCACCACAATTTTTGCCTGCACTTTCGTGTCGGGCAAATCAGCTTCAAATGATCTTAAACAGCAAACCGGTGGTCTTCCTGCATACTCCACTTAGTGTAGATAATATAGCTCCACATGTAAAAATAAAAGTGCTCCAATAGTGTCATAAAGTAAACAAATTTTATTGCACACTATGGGAGTGGCACATTGAGCACAACGGTGTGGTGAAAGGCAAGAAGATTGTATAATTATTATTTTGAGAAGAATCACGGTCACATCAGAAGGACTGCACTTTTTGTTTAATAATCTAATATACATTTTTTGGATTGCTTTTTTCGCTGGAACATTATTTTGAGCAGTGTGGCACATTTTTGTTAAAAAGATTTCATTTCTTTCACTGTATTACACTCACCTATCACGTGGGTTGTTGCACATATTATATTGTATGTCATTGTATGATTGTTATTCATTTTCTTATATAGGTTTATCACTTTAGACATTATTTAGCGCTACTTTTCAGGCTTCAGTCCAGGCTGGACTGTCACCTGAATATTTATCTCCATTTATATCTCTCTAAGTGGCTGCTTTTAGTTTATTTCTTTTTATTCTTTTGTTTGCTCTGTTTTACGTGGCGCAGTGGTTGGAATTTGGATTGTGGCGGATTAATCCTTATTCCTTTTTTGAAACAAATACATTTACTTTAAAAAGGCTTTTTAATATTTATGGCTGAAATATGACAACTCCCTGCCTTCCAAACTGTCTCCCCTGAAAAAGGATACAATTGTGTTATGTTACCCCATCATTTCATTTCTGTCTGTATTACCATGTACTCGTATTAAAAGGTATCCTGTTCTCTCTGCATCACTTCCATTATGTGAAATATCTGGTGATCCTGCCAGTCCCCTTGCTTTTCTGTTTCAAACTGACCACCTGGGGGAAGGGGGAGTTTTCTTCTTTGCATTCTACTTAGGAGCACAGCTTGGCTTTATTCCAGTAAAGCACAGTGTGTGCTGTGCTCTTTGTCTCCCCCTACAGTGCAGTATGTGCCAGGAATGCAGCGTACAAACGGTCGGAATTCTCGTCGGAAAAAGCTCTGATGGTTTTCCCGTCGGAATTCCGACGAAATTTCGCTCAAACTGTCTTGCCTACACACGGTCACACCAAATTCCGACGGTCTGTAACACAGCGGCATAAAACACGTTCGACAGCACTATAAAAGGGAAGTTTAATGCTTCCGAGCATGCGTCGAATTGTTTCCAAGCATGCGTCGGAATTTTGCGTGTCGGAATTGCATACACACGATCGGAAAATCCGATAGAAAGGTTTTCCGTCGGAAAAATTGAGAACAGGTTCTCAATTCAAAGTCCGTCGGAGAGTCCGACAGAAAAAGACCGATGGGCATACACACGGTCTGAAAATCCAATGAAAAGCTCCCATCGGACTGTTTCCATCGGAAATTCAGACCGTATGTATGCCGCATAAGAGGTAAGGTAAAGGACTGATAATTTTTAATAGACTATCTTTTTACTGTATGTGTGTTTATATGTGTGGGTGTGTGCATATATGTGTGTCCATGTATGTATGTATATGTATGCATGTGTATGTGCATGTATGTATATGTGCATTTGTATATATGTGTGTGCATGTATGTGTATGTGCATGTGTTTATATCAGTGGCGGTGCATCCATAAGGGCACACGGGCGCTGCCCCCTTTCTCCAGCCACCCCCCTCTATAACTAATAGATAGATTCATGCATTGCATGAATCTATCCATGGCCGCCTCTGCCACCCCCTATTCAGGAGACCGGCCCCTTTTTGGGCAGGGGATATTTTTGAAGCACCTGATTAGAGCCATAGACTCTAATAGGCTTTAAAATAGCTGAACTGTGAGCGCCATGCTTGGCACTCGCAGTCCACCCAGGTGTGTTAGAAAAGCGAAAGAACACTGAACCGCCTCTCCGCCAATCAGGTGCTCGGGTCTGTTACATGTCACCTGATTGTCTGAAATGGAATTGGACACTTATTGGACGCCTATCAGGAGGAGAGGATGGGAGGAGCTGCATGGAGGACCCCGCTCGTCGCCGTTACACGCTGCCCCACCGAGACAGGGTAGGTGCCAGGCAGACTGCGAGCGGGTAAGGGGAGTCACAGTGGAAGCATTCAATGGCACAGTTGCAGCTTTTGAAGGCACACTGGCAGCATTTTATAGGCAAAGTGGCTGTGTTTGATGGGCACAGTGGCTGCGTTTAATGGGCACAGTGGCTGCGTTTGATGGCACAGTGACAGCGTTTGATGGCACAGTGGCTGCGTTTGATGGGCAAAGAGGCTTTGTTTGATGGGCACAGTGGCTGAGTTTGATGGCGCAGTGGCTGTGTTTGATGGGCAAAGTGGCTTCGTTTTATGGGCACAGTGGCAGCATTTGATGGGCACAGTGGCAGCGTTTGATGGTCACAGTGGCTGCGTTTGATGGGCACAGTGGCTGCGTTTAATGGGCACAGTGAGGCTGCAATTTATGCTTTTTTTCAGAATTTTTCAGTTTGTTTGTGCCCCCCAAAAATTTTGAGCACCAGCCGCCACTGGTTTATATGGGTGTGCATATGTGCATTTATATATATATACAGTGCCTTGCGAAAGTATTCGGCCCCCTTGAACTTTTCAACCTTTTGCCACATTTCAGGCTTCAAACATAAAGATATACATTTTTAATTTTTTGTGAAGAATCACCAACAAGTGGGACACAATTGTGAAATGGAACAAAATCTATTGGATTTTTGAAACTTTTTTAACTAATAAAAAAATGAAAAGTGGGGCGTGCAAAATTATTCGGCCCCCTTGCGTTAATACTTTGTAGAGCCACCTTTTGCTGCGATTACAGCTGAAAGTCGCTTGGGGTATGTCTCTATCAGTTTTGCACATCGAGAGACTGAAATTCTTGCCCATTCTTCCTTGCAAAACAGCTCAAGCTCAGTGAGGTTGGATGGAGAGCGTTTGTGAACAGCAGTTTTCAGCTCTTTCCACAGATTCTCGATTGGATTCAGGTCTGGACTTTGACTTGGCCATTCTAACACCTGGATACATTTATTTGTGAACCATTCCTTTGTAGATTTTGCTGTATGTTTGGGATCATTGTCTTGTTGGAAGATAAATCTCCGTCCCAGTCTCAGGTCTTTTGCAGACTCCAACAGGTTTTCATCCAGAATGGTCCTGTATTTGGCTGCATCCATCTTCCCCTCAATTTTAACCATCTTGCCTGTCCCTGCTGAAGAAAAGCAGGCCCAAACCATGATGCTGCCACCACCATGTTTGACAGTGGGGATGGTGTGTTGAGGGTGATGAGCTGTGTTGCTTTTACGCCAAACATATCGTTTTGCATTGTGGCCAAAAAGTTCGATTTTGGTTTCATCGGACCAGAGCACCTTCTTCCACATGTTTGGTGTGTCTCCCAGGTGGCTTGTGGCAAACTTTAGACAAGACTTTTTATGGATATCTTTGAGAAATGGCTTTCTTCTTGCCACTCTTCCATAAAGGCCAGATTTGTGCAGTGTACGGCTGATTGTTGTCCTATGGACAGACTCTCCCACCTCAGCTGTAGTTCTCTGCAGTTCATCCAGAGTGATCATGGGCCTCTTGGCTGCATCTCTGATCAGTCTTCTCCTTGTCTGAGCTGAAAGTTTAGAGGGACAGCCAGGTCTTGGTAGATTTGCAGTGGTCTGATACTCCTTCCATTTCAAAATGATCGCTTGCACAGTGCTCCTTGGGATGTTTAAAGCTTGGGAAATCTTTTTGTATCCAAATCCGGCTTTAAACTTCTCCACAACAGTATTACGGACCTGCCTGGTGTGTTCCTTGGTCTTCATGATGCTCTCTGCGCTTTCAACAGAACCCTGAGACTATCACAGAGCAGGTGCATTTATACAGAGACTTGATTACACACAGGTGGATTCTATTTATCACCATCAGTCATTTAGGACAACATTGGATCATTCAGAGATCCTCGCTGAACTTCTGGAGTGAGTTTGCTGCACTGAAAGTAAAGGGGCCGAATAATTTTGCACGCACCACTTTTCAGTTTTTTTATTTGCTAAAAAAGTTTAAAATATCCAATAGATTTCATTCCACTTCACAATTGTGTCCCACTTGTTGGTGATTCTTCACAAAAAATTAAAATTTATATATCTTTATGTTTGAAGCCTGAAATGTGGCAAAAGGTTGAAAAGTTAAAAGGGGCCGAATACTTTCGCAAGGCACTGTATGTGTGTGTGTGTGTGTATATATACAATATATGTGTGTGTATTATGTATATTATGTGTGTGTGTTTACATGTATGTATGCACATTTTATGTATGCGCTTTTAATCCTGACTCCCTATATGTGTACAATCAGAACCAATTTTTTATTTTTTTTTGCTTGTTCATAGTACCAGCAAAAAAATGCTGTTCCTCTGAAAAGCAATCCATGCTCAGATCGCTTTTTAGAGGCATTTGACAGCCGGTAAAGAGGCAACATGTTGCCTCCTGACCACCTGTTTTAACCCCTTAAATGCATCATCACTATGCTGCAACTGCATGCAATGCACACAGTTGCAGGGTGGTTGCAGTGTAGCCCCATTCCCCTAGGGGTATACTTCAAGGGTGTCCTGACTGGAAAAAAGATTGAGAAACACCGACATAGAGGAACTCATCATAAAAGGTACAGTAGTAAAGAGGCCTACATGTTTCTGAGCATGACAGATGAGAATAAAGAGGAGGTCACTCATCTGTCAGATTCAGGCTCAGAATATGATCCTGTAGACGACAGCGGCACCCTGACAGATATCTCTGATGACGGAGTTGTGTTCTCTGCCAAGGTCAGGCGTACCTGACCCCATTCTTCTGCTGTTGTTGAGGTGCAAGAACTGCAGGGCTCTCGTATGGAGCAGAGAGCCAGTACTAGTGCCGCTCATCCTTCTGGTAAACTGGCAAGCACCAGCGATCTAGTACACCCTGGTCGTACATCCAGCACTGCAGTATCATGTGGTGACGTGGTGAGCCCCATAAGTGCAGTTCAAGCTGGTGAGGTGGCTAGCACGAGTGTCCCGCAGCCACCAAGAAGAAGACAAACACATGCCTGTTGAGCCCATAGTGCTGTTCCTGCTGCATTTGCCAATCCGAAATGGGAGTCCACCACTTCTGCGGCACCCGTACTTCCCCCATTCACTGGCCAACCCGGAATTCAGGTGGAAACAGTTGATTTTATGTCACTTTATTTTTATTCTCTGTTTTTCACAGAAGATCTCTATAGATCTGTAGTGGACCAATTTGTATGTTGGTCAATTCATCGCCGCTACTCCCCATTTGACCCTTGTCAGAGAAAGGAAAACAATTACGGTTTCCGAATTTAAGACCTTTCTGGGCCTATTCCTCCTCATGGGCATAACTAAAAAGAGTGAATTGCGGTTATATTGGTCCACTGACCCAATTCACCATATTCCCGTGTTCTCTGCCTCCATGACCAGGGCTAGATACGAGCAGATCTTGCGGTTCATGCACTTTAATGATAATGAACTCTGTGGTCCTAGGGGTGACCCTGGATACGATTGGCTCTACAAAATGCGGCCCCTTGTAAACCACTTCAACCAATGGTTTAATGCCTTGTTTATTTATTATAAGTTTTCTGCATTGATGAGTCCCTAATTAAGTTTTCTGACCACTTGTCTTTCAAAGAGTATCTTCCCAGCAAGCGTGCCAGATATGGGGTCAAAATGTATAAGCTCTGTGACAGGGCCACAGGCTATACATATAGTTTTATGGTTTACTAGGGAAGAGATAGTTACGTAGAGCCGGAGAACTGCCCAGATTACATAGGGAGCGCTGGCAAGATTGTGTGGGACTAATGCCGCGTACACGCGATGGGACTAGTCCGGCGGACAATCCGAAGGAATTTGCAGCTGAGGTCCGCCGGACTTTCAAGCACATGGACTTGGCCACACACTATCACTCCAAAAGTACGCCGGATTTGAATGTGATGACGTAGAATAAGGGAGTTCATAGCCAGTAGCCAATAGCTGCCCTAGCGTCGGTTTTAGCCTATCGGACTAGCACACAGACGACCAGACTTTTCGACCGGACTCAAGTCCGGCGGATAATTTTTAAGCCAGTCTTATTTCTAGGTCCGCCGGACTTTTGGGAAGAAAAAGTCCGCTAGAGCCCACACACGATCGAATTGTCCGACAGACTCTGGTCCGTAGGAAAGTCCGATCGTGTGTACGTGGCATTAGTGTCACCCTTATTCGGAAAGGGGTACCATTTGTATCTGGACAATTATTCCACAAACGTGCCACTTTTTAGTCACTTGTTTAATCATGGAATTGGCACATGTGGCACCGTGCGACCTAATTGCTGGGGCTTACCCCAGCGGCTTGTAGATTCCCATCTTAGGCTGGGGGAGAGAGCCTGCTTGAAGTGTAATAATTTGCTAGCTGTGAAGTGGAGGGATAATAAGAATGTTTGTGTTCTGTCCTCTCTTCATGCAGACACAACGGTCCAAATTCCTAAGGTGACTGGTGTTGTGGAGAAACCCCTTTGTGTCCACGAATATAACCTTAATATGGGAGGGGTGGACCTCAACGACCAGTTGATAGCACCGTACCTAATTGCCGTAAGGTCAGACGCTGGTATAAAAAAGTGTCTGTATATTTATTCCAATTGGCTCTGCTGAATCCTTATGTGCTATACAAAGCTTCAGGACAAACTGGATCCTTCCTTACATTCCAGGAAGGGATCATCACAGCCCTTCTGTTTCCAGACGGTGCTGTGGCCCAACTTCCCAATCCAAATGCAGTAAGCCGGATGCATGGGAGGCATTTTCCTTATGTCCTCCCTAGTACCCCTACCCACTGAGCCCCCCCCCCTAAGAAAATGTTGTGTCTGTAGAAAGCGTGGATATAGTCGTGACACCCGCAATTATTATTCCTCCTGTCCTGACCATCCTGGACTTTGCATTGGTGAATGTTTTGATTGCTACCACACACTAATGGAGTTTTAGCATAGGGAGCAGCACTGCACAGACTAGGACACACATTCACAGGGTCTCCAAAGATGCCATTGAATTTTGGGAGACCCGAACCTGGAACCGAACCATTACAACCATTACAGTTACAAAAAAAGTACGGGTTTATTTATCTTGACAGCAACAGCGTTTGCTCCCACGATATGTAAAGCCGTGACTCCAGCGCTGTCGGAGGGGATTTCCCCACCACAGTTAAAAAAAAAACATATATGCCAAAGCATGGGAGCAGCAGGGGTGGAGGAGCGATTTGCTCCTAACATTAGGGGCGGATTGCCCCCGTGCTTCGGCATATATTTTTTAGGCACAGATTGCATAAAAAATTTTTTATTTTTACTGTTTTATTGTATTTGCTTTAAAAGTATGGTTAGTCCTACTGTTATACTGTAATGTTACTTTGTTTTATTGTTAACCATCATTTTCTTAGCAGGTACGCCATTCAGCTGCAGCACTGATTTATTTATCTTGACAGCAACAGCATTTGCTCCCACGATATGTAAATCAGCGACTCCAGAGCTGTAGGAGGTGATTTCACCACCACAGTTAAAAAAAAATGGTGCATGTATGCCCATCATTAGAAGTGGGTGGATGAAGGGCGGTATTCTAATGGTGGGCATACCCACCGATCAATCTCTTTTTTTTTGTTCAGCCCATAGGCTGCATGAAAAAAAAAGATTACAATATACTGTAAGCCCGACAAAGACCAGCAGCGTACTGGTATGTTGCTGGACTTTGAGTGGTTATACCAGAATGATGCCTGCAGGTTTAGGTATCATCTTGCTATCATTCTTTTCAGCCAGCGGTCAGCTTTCATGTAAAAGCAATCCTAGCGGCTAATTAGCCTCTAGACTGCTTTTATCTTCCATGGTTTTCTCGGGCTCTCCTGTCCCAAGAGGGAACCAGAGAATGCAGCCAGTGCATCTGTCAGCTGACCATAGAGCTGATCAGAGACCAGAATGACTCCAATCATCTCTATGGCCTAAGCAACCGGAAGCTACGAGCATTTCATGACTTAGGTTTTGCCGGATATAAACAGCACCATTGGGAAATTGGCAAAGCATTTTATCACACGATCTTGGTTTGGTCAGATGCTTTGAGGGCAGAGGAGAGATCTAGGTCTAATAGACCGTAATTTTTTCAAAAAAAGTACCTGTCACTAGGGTTGTCCCGATACCACTTTTTTAAGACCGACTACAAGTACCGATACTTTTTTTCAAGTACTCGCCAATACCGATTACCAATACTTTTTTAATGTCATGTGACAGTTTGACTGATGGGGACTGATAGGTGGCACTGATAGGTGGCACTTATGGGCACTGATAGATGGCACTGTTAGGCAGCACTTATGGAATCTGATAGGTGGTTGGCACTGATAGGTGGCACTGATAGATGGTACTTATGGGTACTAATAGGTGGCACAGACAAGTGGCTGACACTGATAGATGGCCCTTATGGGCACTGACAGGTGGCTGGCACTGAAATGCAGCAATAAATTACATGAGGAAAGGATTTATTTTTGAAATGCTGTGCTGTGATGGTACACCCTGCCGCAGTAAGCAGCAGCAGACATCTTGTTACACCCAGCTGGGCTGGGTGTAATAAGATGTCCGCTGCTGATTTACTACAGCCGAGTGCAGGGTGTACCAAGATGGGCGTTGGGATGTTCAGCCGCCGACGGCTCTCTCTGATGTCTCTTTCTCTCTGATCGCTCTCTCTCTCTGATCTCTCTCTTGTATGTATTTCTCTCTCTCTGTTATCTCTTTCTCTGATGTCTCTCTCTCTCTGATTGTCTCTCTCTCTCTCTGTCTCTCTGTTGTCTCTTTCTTGGATGTCTCTCTCTCTCTCTGTTGTCTCTTTCTCTGATATCTCTCTCTGATTTCTCTCTCTGATGTCTCTCTCTCTGATGTCTCAGGTACAGGGCAGCAGAAGACACGCCCCCTTCACACAAGCCCCCGTGTAATGTGTCTCATATCACAGACTGACTCCGCCCACCCTCTCCGTCCACCAGCTGACTCCACCCACCAGCTGACTCCGCCCGTCCTCTCCGTCCACCAGCTGACTCCGCCCGCCATCTCTGCCCACCAGCTGGCTCCGCTTTCTCTGTCCACCAGCTGACTCCGCCCACCCTCTCCGTCCACCAGCTGACTCCAGCCACCAGCTGACTCCGCCCATCCTCTCCGTCCACCAGCTGACTCCGCCCACCATCTCTGCCCACCAGCTGGCTCCGCTTTCTCTGTCCACCAGCTGACTCCGCCCACCCACTCCGCTTGCTTTCTCCGTCCATCAGCTGACTCCGGCTGCCCTCTCCGCCCACCAGCTGACTCCGGCTGCCCCCTTCGCCCACCAGCTGACTCTGGCCGCCCTCTCCGTCCACCAGCTGACTCTGCCCGCCCTCTCCGTCCACCAGCTGACTCTGCCCGCCCTCTCCGTCCACCAGCTAACTCTGCCCGCCAACCAGGTATCTGATCTGGCATCAGGAGCATTTGTGCGAGTACAAGTACTCGCGCAAATCTTAGTATCGGTCCCGATACCGATACTGGTATCGGTATTG
The DNA here is from genome assembly GCA_028564925.1 of Lithobates sylvaticus. Classification (NCBI taxonomy): domain Eukaryota; kingdom Metazoa; phylum Chordata; class Amphibia; order Anura; family Ranidae; genus Lithobates; species Lithobates sylvaticus. The sequence goes on from CM053029.1 coordinate 14,471,384, forward strand.
GGACAACCCTACCTTTCACTACCTATTGCTATTATAGGGGATATTTACATTCCCTGAGATAACAATAAAAATTATTTAAAAAAATTAAAGGAACAGTTTAAAAATATAACAAAAAAGTAAAATAAATAATAAAAAAAACACCCATGTCCCCCCCCTGAAAGGCGAACGCAAGTGTCGGTCTGGTGTCATATGTAAACAGCAATTGCACCATGCATGTGAGGTACAGTATCACCACGAAGGTCAGATCGAGTGCAGTAATTTTAGTAGTAGACCTCCTCTGTGAATCTAAAATGGTAACCTGTAAAGGCTTTTGAAAATATATGTAGTTTGTTGCCGCTGCACATTTGTGCGCAATTTTAAAGCATGCACTATTTTTATTTCATCAAACATTTGGGCAATATACTGTGTTTTAGTGCATTCAAAATAAAAAAGTGTTTTTTTTTTTCCAAAAATATCGCATTTGAAAAATCTCTGCAAAAATTTCAACACCCACCATTTTAATCTGTAGGGCCTTTTCTTAAAAAAAATATATAATGTTTGGGGGTTCAACGTAATTTTCTTGCAAAAAAATTATTTTTTCATGTAAACAGAGAAAATTGAGTACTGTCCGTGATACTTTTTTTATTTGCACTAACATATAATTTTTCATGGACGAGCTTTCGGGGTGTGTCCCCTTCTTCAAGGTCTAAGCAGTACTGATTCACAAAAGTTTTAGCAGAAAGTAAAATGTTAAAAAAAAAGAAATAAATAAAGAAACAATCTCTGAGGGGTAGGATAAGAAAAACAAACACAAACATATACATATTTCTCTGTCACAATTGCACTAATACGGCTACAATCACTTCATGTAAACAAAAATTGTCAGAAAAAGCTTTGTCTTCAAGTGGTTAGAAGAGTGAGTGATGTGTGACATAAGCTTCTAAATGTTGGGCATACAATGCCAGGACAGTTCAAATCCCCCCAAATGACTTTTTGGAAAGTTGACACCCCAGGCTATTTGCTGAGAGGCATGTTGAGTCCATGGAATACTTTATATTTTGTCAAGTTTTGGGAAAATTACACTTTTTTTATTTTTTTGCACAAAGTTGTCACTAAATGATATATTTATCTTTTTTTATATTTTCATGTTTGAGCAATATATCATTTAGTGACAACTTTGTGTAATTTTTTTTTGTAATTTTTCAATCAAAAAATAAAATCAGCTCAACATGCCTCTCAGCAATTTCCTTGGGGTGTCTTCTTTCCAAAATGGGGTCATTTGGGGGGGGGGGGGGGGTTGCTATCTTGGCATTTTAGCACCTCAAGAAATTAGTAAATTCCAGATAATGTACCCTAGTTTGTAGACGCTATAACTTTTGCGCAAACCAATAAATATACGCTTATTGAGAAATGCCCTAAGAAGGGGAAGGGAGGGTGGGTATCTCGCACAGGAAACTGACAAAGACCGGCAGGCTGTGGGCTGGTTATATACCCTCCGGGCTCCTCCCATAACTTCAGGCCACCATACTGGCCTTCCAATTTATGGTTTAGAGCCCTACGGCCGATACGAGTAAAGATGACATACAGGACTAACACAAACTTACCAACATGAAATGGACCTGAAAGTGTGCCTTGGTCTATCGTATGGTACACCAAAATAAGGGGGCAAAACCTTCAGGTAGGGAATAGCTTAGTTGGCGGGGTAAGTCACTGGGTAAGCCTGGCAAACGCCTGGGCCATTTCCACTTGTGGATTAGGTATACAGCGGGAGAAGCAGGCTGACTTCCATCTACCTAGTTTCTAGATGATGTGGTCCGGGATGCCCTGCCGGGATACTGTTGTGGCTGCCCTGGTCCGAATGAAAGCCCGGAGTACCGACTGAGGTTCAGGGGTAGGTTGCTGAGGAGAATCCGGGTAGGTTCCATGAACAGGGACGTGTTGAGGGCAGAAGAGGGCTGATGTCTGGTTGACCGGACATAAGTGTGGCCGACCGGTTCAGTGTGGCGACTGGGCACCAGTTATTGTGGTTTTGAAGAGGTGTGTGTCTGATCCTGCCCTAGCTGCTGAGTATTTGACCCGGTCAGGGTATAGGACGAAATTATACAGGTGACGGACTAAGTTACCTGCGTAACACTGGACCAGCTGGGTGGTTGCAGGTAAACTCGCTGAGTCGTAGAAAGCCGTAGAGGCCAAGTGTATGGCGGCTTGTAGGACCGTACTGGGGAGAAGACCGAACGGGGACATGACCAGGATGGTGGACATGTCCCTGAAGACGTCTCCGGTTATCGGTAGTCGCTTGTGCCGACTACAGGCTGACGTTTCTGAATTCCGCGCGGGATGGCCCGTACTGCAGGGAACGAGAATACGAAGGTGTCGTGGAGTCCTGGAGGGACATGTAGTGCTGCACGCCAGCCAGGTACAGCCGTACGGCATTGTGGGATAATTCCAGGAGTGAGTGGCAGTAGGAAATAAAGGCCAGAATTCGTTTGACGCTGGACGGTACTCTGGGATATAGAGGCAAGAACTTGTTGAATGCCCTCCAAGCGGTCTGATAGGCCTTGCGGGTATTGCAGGAGAGTGATGCATTGACGAGGTTGGTAGCTAACGGTAGGTGCTGAGTTACTCTAGGGTCAGCCGTGACCAGTCCGGGGTAGTGTCCGACCGGGGACTGGCTACAGGCATCTATCTGAAGAAGGACACATAGTTAAAAGGGGGAAGCGGCTCTGCTGCTAAGTTGCGCTTCCCCGGGATGGATGAACAGTAGATGTTAAACTGATGCTGAAGGGACAATTAGACCAGCCTACGAAGGAAGGACATGACAGGCCTGGACTGGGACTTGCCTTGCTGATGATCTTTGCTGTGGCTAGGTTGTTGGTTGTAACGCTACGATCTGTCCGGACCAGCTGTGGCCCCATAAGTGAGCAGCTGCCATGATGGGGTAGAGCTCAAAGAGGCAGACATTGTAACGAAGCCGGGTGTGGCCAGTGCCTGTGGAGGCCAGGGGGCTGTAAACCATAAATGGCCAAAAATGGTGGCACCCTGTGGAAGCCGCCGCATCTGTCACCACCCGTGGTGACAGGGAGGACACTGAGGGAATGAAGAGTGAGACGCCTTTCCAGTTAGACAGAAACTCCTCTCACACGGACAGGTCTGCTACTGCTGCGGCATCAAGACTGATGACCTGCCTGGGTCCTGGTTGTTTAAAAAACGACCCTAGCCTGTTGGGATGCCCTGGGGTTGTCCCGGGCGGTTCTGTCAGCAGGAAGTCGTCCAGTTAGTGGGCAACCTCCTGGCACTGTGCTTTTGCAGGAGGACCTACGTGAGGGTCTTGGTGAACGTGTTAAAGCCAGGGGCTACTATTAGACCCGAAGGTCGATTTGGTCGCGAAAATAGTATGCCTCCTTCCCTTTGATGCCCTGCCAGCTACTTGTATGATGAGGCGCTGACAAGTTGTAAATTGGACGTGTCTCTTCTTTTTTTTTCCAGAACTTTCCATGTACAAGCCTGACAGGGCTAACCCTCCATGTATTGAAGAGGGGGCTGGATTGAAGGGCCTATCATAAGGTCCCGGTCTAATTCTGTCTGGAGGTGTTGGTCAATGGCTTGATCCTCTGTGGCCGCTGAACGTAGGTTCCTCCACTCGTGGGTGGTGTGGGGCAGGGAGATGAGCCCGATGTGGAACACTTCTGAGACACCTTGGATGAGGTAGACGGCCAGGGATGGCGTGGGATGTGAGGTCAATTAGATGCTGCGCCGTACGAGATTAACCCGGCTTAGTCATGCCTTCCGCTGCTTGACCTCACATAGGAGCCTGGGGTGCACCCTCTGGCATAGGGTACATACACGTAGTAAACGACACTGGCTACAGCTGCAGGAGCCATAATTATAGATGTTGCAAATTGCTGCTGCCCCGGCCGCCCGAACTAGTCGTCCTAGTTTGTCCATCTTCAGCCCTTGTGCAGGGGCCTGCTGACCCTGACCCGTGCTAGTAGTGGCCGTGTTGTCTACCTGGTAGACGGAGACAGGGTTGGCACACCAGACGGCGGTGTGGGTCGCTGACTGGCATATGGCGCACCGTGGTGGTCGTAGGCCCGCAAAGTGCTGACAGAACAGCTCGGTGTCCACGATGTTCCAGTCCGTAATGAAATGAATGAAATGAAATGAAATGGAATGAAATGACAGACAACAAAACAAATGAAATTAAATGACATGTTGCCTTAGATGAAATGGAACTCCCATGACAGAGGCCTGGCCCGGTCGTACCGCATTGCGAGTGACTGCGAACCGGACTCTGGAGCATGTACTGAAATGAGACAACGGTGAAATGAGGCCAAATACCTGGGGCACACCGGGACGAATTGATAACATCGTAGATGCCACGGAATTTGAATCAGAGCGCAACTAGGTGAGGTGAAATGATTGAACTCCCATGACAGAGCCTGAATCGCCATGCCACTTGTTTAGCGACTGAGCACGATTGACTCTGGAGCATGTACTGAAATGAGGCCGGTCCTGGGCACGCCGAGACGAATTAGTACGGGGAGATGACTAAATTTGTGTCAGAACGTGGTAAGGTGACACAGAAATGATATACCATGACAAAGACGAGAATCAAAAACTGACCGAACCTTCGAAGTGAATCTGAGGCCGAGCAGCTGGGCGCACCGGATCGAATCGGTCGGTGCATCTCGCGGATGTGACTGGATTTGAATCGGAACGTAATAGGTGACAGAACGATGCCATGACAAAGACTAGAATCAAACAACTGAGGCTGGTACCAACAAGTGAATCTGTCTCTGGCGCATGTACTGAAATGAGGCTGAGTGGGCTGGGCGCACCGGATCGAATCGGTCGGAGCATCTCATTGGATGCGACTGGATTTGAATCGGAACTTAATAGGTGACAGATGGCACAAAGGCACAAATACATGGAAGCCACACTGACTCAGGCAGATATGTAAATGGTCATGAGCCCATTCCGCTATACAAACTGGTATCTGAAAAGAAGTCTCACAGGATCGCTGGGTAACCTTAAGCTCTTGGATCCAACTGATCCTTCGGCTTACCAGCCACCATGAGCAGTTGACTACTTTGGCCCCTTAACTTCCGTGCTCCCACCCCTGTCTTTGTTCCCACTCCCGAGGGTAAACTGCTATGAACTGTTGTCTCTCTCTCTGTTTAATCAAACTCTTATTGGTTAAAAGGACCCCCTTTGTCGAACCCCCCCCATAACTATATATACGCACGCTTCATATGCAATGTTTTCATCTATATCAAGTAATGTTTGTACAAGTTGACTAGCCTGCTTCAAGGATACGTTATTCTTTGTGTTTATGTACATGCTATGCAAAAAACAATAAAAAAAATGTAAAAAAAAAAAATAGGTGACAGAACGATGCCGTGACAAAGACTAGAATCAATAACTGAGGCTACCACCGACAAGTGAATCAGTCTCTGGAGCATGTACTGAAATGGGGCCGAGCAGCTGGGCGAATCGGAGCGAATCGCTGCATCTTGGATGCGACTGGATTCGAACCGGGACGTAATATGTGACAGATACCATGACAAAGACTAGCATCAAGCCTGCATCCGTAACCAATGGTGAGACTGTCTCTGGAGCACGTATTGAAATGAGGCCGTAGATTCATTCATTCACTGGGGCACACCGGATCAAATCAGTGCATCGGAGATGCAACGAGATTCGAACCGGAGCGCAGCTGGTGACAGAAATGAAATGAAACTAAGTGAAATGATTTGAAATGATTTGACATGATAGAAATGATTCGAGAGTGCGCATGCGCGGGACTTCCGTTAGGACGTGCTGAACGGGAGCTCCGCGCCGATCCGGCCCTTCTCAGCCCCCACAGCAAACAGATCAAGCGGATTCCGGCTGAATCTCCCCCTGCCACTCTGCAGAAGCCCCAGGCATATCCCTGTATGCCGAACGAGGCGCACAAAACCGAGGTGAGCCGCCAGCTGGACTTCAATCGAGCGGCCCCTGCACCTTCCAAGATGGCGGCCGCGGCGTCCACACGTGTGAACAGGGAAGAGCAGGACTCCATTGCGGATCCCCCTTCCTCTCACCAACACCTGAACAGCTTAATAACATCTCCGGGACTAACAGCACTGCCCTGCACCTGCACCAGAACCTGCTAGCAACACCAGTGAGTAACTTTAACCCCCAAGGGATCTCCCCTGCCTCCACAGTGTCCCTCCTCAACAGGACCCTAGGTGATCTCCTGCAAACTCCAGGGCTGCAATCCCCTCTAGGCCTGGCAGGCCCACACCTCTCCTCCCCCACTCGGCCACATTACCCCCCTGACATGCAGCTGATGCTACAGAGCTTCTCAGAAATGCTGGCAGCAGGACTAGCTCATAACGCTTCACAGATCACTGCCACTATAGAAGCAGACTTACAAAGTCTGGGGGCCCGCATGGATGCAATTGAGCAAGTGGTTGACAACACCTCTGCCCGCACCAACCAAAATACCACCTGCATTCAAACATTACAAGACCAACTCGAGACCGCATTGTCCAAAATAGATGAGTTGGAAAACAGAAGCAGGAGGTACAACTTCCGCATACGCGGTATTCCCGAGTCGGTCACAGGCGTACCCGATACGGTCAAATTGTTCATTAAGGAACTTATTCCAGACATCCAGGATCATAGACTCAAACTAGACAGGGCCCACAGAGCTCTCCAACCCCCCCCCCCCGACAAGATGGGCTCCCGAGGGACATAGTGGTTAAGCCGCACTTTTATGGTGTCAAAGAGGACGTCATGAGAAAAACTCGCAATCTGGACAACCTCTCCTTTCAAGGGAACAAGATTCAAGTCTTTGCAGACATCTCGCCTACCACGATCCAGAAGAGGAGATCCCTCAAACCCCTCCTGGAGGTTCTTAACCAAAATTCTATTAAGTACCGATGGCAATTCCCATTTCGCCTCCAATTCCAACTTAGAGACAAATCATTTGGCTTTTCCAACTTTCCAGATGGAGAACGTCTTCTGCTCAAACTTGGTCTTATCTCGCAAGAAGGAAACCCTCAACATCCGACGACTAAACCGGGCTCATCCAAGCGTCCCCCCCCCGGGCAGCCCCCTGACCCCGCTGTGGAACAAGCAACTACCGAAGAGATACCGGGACTCTCACCCCCCGAGATGAAAACCTCATTCACACTCCCGGCCGGGAGATGTTTTTCCCTCCTTCTGAAGAACAGTCTGGGACTCTCGCCCTCCCCTGAAGGGCGGGCAGATGATAATCTCGGACACCCCTGACCTCGAACTGTCAGGCCACTGCCTTCAACGGTCCCCCTTTTTTTTTCTTTTGCTAAATGGGAAACCTACCCAGGTTCAACCCCCCCACCCCCCCACCCAGTTCTTCAATGCCCAACAGTTTGTTTTATGCCACGCTCACCCCCCCACCCCCGGTGACTTGGCATTGCTGCCTCTCTCCACCCCCTCCCCCCCCCAGCCTCGGCAGGACCTTTTTTGTATACAGGTTTTGGCATGGTAATTTACCCACATGTCTAGAAGTTCGGACTAACATGTCCTTGGTTTCTTAATGTTTATGATGCAAATGTTAATAGGCCGGCCCTTCCAAGGGGTCTTTTGTTCCCCCCAACAGGGGGTCTGACGGCCGGAGCGGTAACTCGTGCCACTCCCTCTGTTGTAACAGAGCGGGCTTTAACACCCCTCTGGTGACAACAGGTAGACAACCTCCTCAGAGGTTGCTCCCACTCCAAGTTTCCCCTCACCGAGGTCCTTGGACTTGGACTCGGCTTGCCGGTCCAGTGATTTTAATTTTTTTTATTTTGTTTTTTTTTATTTCTTATTTTCCTTGTTTTTCCTTTATTTTTATTCTTGTGATTGAATTGAATTATCTGATTGCACAAGTCTGTTTTTTGACATTTCTGCTTTCCTTCCCATCATCCTTATGCTCTTCACTCCCTTTCTTGGTCTCCTCCTTGATCCCTCTTCTCCCCCTTCACCTTTCCAACTCCCTCTCTCAGGAACCCTCGCGGAGAACTCCTCCCAGCCTCCCGCCACAGTACCTCCGAGCTCCTGCACCATCTTCAAAGGTGTCCAACCATCTCATCTCAAAGGTAAGCTCCACATCTGCATCATCGCACCTCCTCCCAGTCGCCCATGACTGACACAAACACTCGCAAACCTTTTCTAAAAGTTGCCTCTCATAACACACAGGGACTCAATTCACCCTCCAAACGCCGAAAGGCGTTGCAAAGCTACCACTCTAGAAGCCTTGATGTTGTCCTACTCCAGGAGACCCACTTCCCCTCCAGCTTTTCCCCTTCCTTCCTTCACCGTAACTTCCCCACTTTCTTCCTCGCTAACGCTGAAACCAAAAAGAGAGGAGTTGCCATCCTCTTTGCGAAACGGATCCCTTTCACCCATGCCCACACAATCAAAGACAAGGAAGGCAGGTTTATTCTTGTTAAAGGGGACATTGATGGGGTAATGCACTCCTTCCTGTCCTACTATGCCCCTAATCAGAACCAAGCACACTTTTTCGCCTCTATGCTCTCGACCCTAGCACCGCACCTAGAAGGCAAAATCATTGTAGGAGGCGACTCCAATATCGCTTTCGACCACTCTCTTGACAAATCCTCTCCAGTTAGAACCCACCCGAAGAAGCTCCCCAAACAAGGTCTCAGAATAGCACGCCTCCTCCACGATCATGGTCTTATTGATGTGTGGAGGGAGCTGAACCCCACGGGAAAAGACTACACCCACTATTCCGCACCCCATAAAACGTATGCCAGGATAGACCACATATTCATCCCCAATGCCGACATTCACTCTGCCATCAGAGCTACAATACAAGAGGTACCGTGGTCGGACCACTCGCTGGTTACCCTCAGTATCCACAGCTCCTTAGTGTCCTCAGGCCCTCCTCAATGGCGCCTGTGTAAATCTCTCCTCTCCAACCCAGTCCACTGCACCTTATTGGAAAAGGAAATCCATGAGTTTTTCCTCCTCAATGATACCGGAGACATGTCTCCAAGCACTCTCTGGGGAGCCCATAAGGCGGTCCTGAGGGGCAAAATGATACAGCTAGCCTCTTCACTTAAAAAAGCAAGGAAAGGGGAAGTAGACAAACTAGAAAAGGACTTCCAATTGCTCAGCAAAGCACACAAGAAGAATCCCACTCCCGCCTCATTGGCACAGCTGGACTCTGCCCGTACGGCTCTGAACTTGGCTCTGACATCCAACGCCGACAGGCACCTGAGATGGCTAAGCGGGAAATTCTATCTTCAGGCCAACAAAATTGGTCCTCGTCTGGCGGCTAAACTTTCCCCGAAAATCAGGAATTTTGCCCTCCCCAAGATTAAATCCCGGTCTGGCACCTTAACCCAGAACCCCCAAAGAATTCTGGAATCTTTCCAGGACTTCTACACTAAACTTTACTCGGCCTCACCCCCAGATGACCCAGATTCCATTAATTCCTTTCTGAATGACATCTGTCTCCCCAGAATTTCAGACTCCCATAAGTCCATTATGGAATCCCCCTTTCAAATGAAGGAAGTCCAAGAGGTCATTAAAAACCTCAAGCCAGATTCCGCCCCAGGCCTGGACGGATTCTCTGCCCAATATTATAAAAAATTCTCTGAGATCCTCTCCCCTCATCTGGCCCGCCTCTTCAACTCTCTGCGAGGAGGCGCCACCTTGGAACCTGCCGCTAACCTAGCGTATATTTCAGTGATCCCGAAACAGGGCAAGGATCCAAGCGAAGTAAGCAACTATAGGCCTATTTCTTTAATCAATAATGATTTGAAGATTATGACAAAAATCCTTGCGAATAGAATGTCCTCTTTTATAGCCTCTTACGTTCATAAGGACCAGGTGGGCTTCATCCCGGGGAAGCAGGGACCGGACCAGATCAGGAGGGCGGTAGACTTAATTTCCCTTATGCAATCCTCTTGGGATGGGAACCCCCCCCCCCCAGCCAGGATATGTCCTTTCAATAGACCTCCAAAAAGCATTTGACACGGTCACCTGGCCGTACCTCTTCACCACCCTTCAGAGATGGGGCTTTGGCCCGGAATTCCTCAGAACCCTCTCCTCCTTATATTCTACCCCTAAAGCCCAAATTAAACTACAAGGTCACCTTTCCGATCAATTCCCAATCCTGAAAGGCACCAGACAGGGATGCCCACTATCTCCCATTCTCTTCGCCATAGCGATAGAAACCCTGGCTCTAGCTATCAGCCAAAACCCAGACATCCATGGAATAAAGTGTGGTCAACACTACCACAAATGCGCCCTTTTTGCGGACGATGTCCTCCTCTTTATCTCTTCCCCTCTCATTTCGACCCCCAACATCCTCAAACTCCTCAATTCGTTTGGAACAATCTCAGGCCTCCAAGTCAATATGTCAAAGTCAATGGCATTGAATATCACATTACCGCAGGATCTAGTCAACAGACTAAAAGCTCACTTTCCCTTCTCTTGGTGTGCATCCTCTCTCCCCTACCTGGGGGTGTCCCTCACCCCTAAAATAGAACTGCTGTACCAATACAACTTCCCCCCTATGTTCAAAAAGCTAACAGATGAACTCAAGCAGTGGTCTCTATACAAATTATCCTGGTTGGGCAGAATCCACTCTGTCAAGATGACGTTATTTCCCAAACTTTTATACCTATTCCGATCACTCCCTATTCCCATCAAAAAATGTGCTTTGGACCAACTACAATCTGCCATCATACGGTTCATCTGGGGAGGGAAGGGTCACCGCCTCTCTAAAAAGGTTCTATTTAGAGCTAGGAAAAAAGGAGGCCTAGGCCTCCCTAACATTTGGTATTATCAAGCGGCACAATTATGTCAGTTCTCAGCAATTTACTTCAAGGGTCCAAAACCGGACTGGGTGGACATTGAGAGACAGGCAACCCCCAACCACACTCTGGACTTCCTAGTCTGGAAACCACATAAAGACCGTCCCCCGATCCTTTCACCTACACTCTCTCACTCTATGTCCCTGTGTGATAATCTTCATAAAAATACCCACCTCATTTCCTCCTGGCATCCCCTCGCTCACATTTTCCACAACCCCCAATTCCCTCCAGGACTCAACATCAAGGCTTTTAGATGGTGGCTCGATAAGGGCCTATACAGAATAGGACAATACTTTAATAACAACAGCCCCATCACGCTCAAATACTGCATCTCCAAACTGGACTTGCCGTCATCCGAAACCTTTCGCTACCTGCAACTAGCACACTTCCTGCGAGATATTTGGAAAGGCTCGGCCACTCTGCTCTCAGTCACTTAATACGAACTCTGGTGTTCCTCAGACATGGGCGTCAGGGGAGGAATCTCCCTTATCTATTCAGCATTAGCTGACCCTCAGGGAAAAGCGACTTACATGCAAAGGTGGGAGCATGACCTGCAATTTGATTGGGAACTGGACACCTGGCACGCAAACTTTGCCCGATCGTACAAAGGCATTCTAAACACCTCCCTGATAGAGGCAGACCTCAAAGTTATCTCTCGCTGGTATCTAGTTCCTACCAGACTCACCAAATTTTACCCACAGTCCTCCCCATTGTGCTTTAGAAATTGCGGACTCACGGGCTCCCTCCTCCACACTCTTTGGGAATGTCCCAAAATTAGAGGGTTCTGGAACAGAATTTTTAGACTAATCCGCAAAACCACTGGCTGCGCGGTACCGCAAGACCCCACCATAGCCCGTCTCAACAACAAAATTCCAAAGGTTCCCAAATTGACCAACTGCCTCATCCACTTCATCCTCCTAGGGGCCAAGATTACACTTCCCCGCGCATGGAAATCACATACAGTCTCCTTCCGCCAAACCAAGCTTAAGATATCTTGGATAATGGCACAAGAAAAAATCTCTAGCACTATCCTAGACACCACAGATAAATTCTGCCTCATCTGGGACCCCTGGGCGAGGTATGTAGGCATTTCACTTCTCCCTCTATGAGCAAGCTCACTAACGGATTACCTCAATCCTTGCAGTCCTTCTTCTCCTCCTGTTCTCCGCGGGGGATCCCGACCCCCCCAGCCCTTCCCTCCCCTCCCTCTCTCTCTTTCCTTTCTTCTTTCTCTCCCACCCTTCCTTCGCATGAAGCTTCTCTCTGCCTCAAGCTCCGAGTGGGCTCCAGGGCCCACCCTACTGTTCAAATTGCAGTTGGGAACAGATTCAATGCTGCTTGCCCTCCCCCTCAGGGGTCGGCAATCAGTACAGGGGTTAGGAAAGTTTTGCTCACATAAAATGAGCCCTCCCTAGAACCGTTTGCCTGTTCATCCCACGCACAGCAGGATCCCAATTGGGGTGCGTGGACAATTAGGAAGGAGGCTTGGGACCATTGTCCCGTACCATGCCCTCTGGAATTCGCTTTCCTCTGGGTCCCCTTTACTGAACTGAATACTCCCCTGCGAATGGTGCTATGTTTTAGCTTGTATTGTACTTGCTCAGAAGTGACCTTATATTTTTTGTAACTGCTTCACAAGTTATGTATCGACCTCAGCTTGAGGCTACAGTTCTCTTTATTTAGTTGTATTGTTCATACTTTTCAATAAAAAAAATGTTGAAACTCAAAAAAAAAAAAAAAAAAGAAATGATTCGAAATGATTTGGCATGATAGAAATGATTCAAATGATTTGGCATGATAGAAATGATTCAAAATGATTTGGCATGATAGAAATTATTCGAAATGATTGCCATGATAGAAATGATACGAACTGACTTGACATGATAGAAATGATACGAACTGACTTGACATGATAGAAACGATTTGAAATGATATGATAAGACAGAAATAATTTGAAATACTGCGACACGATAGAAATGATTCAAAACGATCTGAAATGACAGAAATGATTTGGAGTGTTGCGAACAGATCTCAAAATGACTTGTCAATGTTTTTGAACGATTCAAAAGATTGTGCGATTCAACCACATGTGATTTGTGAAATGAGTGCCGGACGCAGCATTTTTTTTTTTTTTTTCGATTTGAAATGATATGATGAGACAGAAATAATTTGAAATACTGCGACACGATAGAAATGATTCAAAACGATCTGAAATTACAGAAATGATTCGGGGTGTTGCAAACAGATCCGAAATGAATCGTCAATGTTTTGAACGATTCAAAAGATTGTGCGATTCAACCACGTGTAATTGTGAAATGAGTGCCGGACGCGGCATTTTATTATTTTTTTTTTCTCAACGATTCGAAATGATATGATAAGACAGAAATGATTTGAAATACTGCGACATGATAGAAATGATTCAACCGATCTGAAATGACAGAAATGATTCGGAGTGTTGCAAACAGATCCAAAATGACTCTTTAATGTTTGAACGATTCAAACAACTGTGCGATTCAACCACGTGTAACATATGAAATGAGTGCCGGATGCGGCATCGGACGGCGTGCCGTGGCGAGCGACTGTGAGCCGTGCGACACCTGGTGACGTGCGTTTGTTTGGTAAGGAACACGTGCGGGTAAAATGTTTGCGATTCGAGACATGTTTGTGAGTGTTCGTGAGTTAAGCGTAATCACAGTTTAGTGACATGAAAAAACAATGCATGAAAACGAAAAATTGGGAGCCGAAGCCCTACCTGCGACAGCTGAAACCGATATGTTTGTACGAACCTGCGACTCGGAACACGAGCGCAACACGACACGAACGACAACGACAGACGAACACGAAACACGGAACTGCAATCCGCTGAGGAAGACGGGACTAACGACAAGGAACTCACGAACAGGAACTCACAAACGCTTGTCTCGAATAGTCGGCCCTTGATGTCTGACGTATCAGATATCTCGCACAGGAAACCGACAAAGACCGGCAGGCTGTGGGCTGGTTATCCTCCCATAACTTCAGGCCACCATACTGGCCTTCCAATTTATATTGCAAAAAATAAAAATCGCAGAGACAATCAAATACCATCAAAAGAAAGCTCTATTTGTGGGGAAAAAGGGCACAAATTTTGTTTGGGTAGAACATTGCATGACCGCACAATTACCAGTTAAAGCAGCGCAGTGCCGAATTGTAAAAAGTGCTCCAGTCATTGAGCAGCCAAATCCTCCAGGGCTGAAGTGGTTAATGTCAGCAATTGTTTGTTTATATTCTGCGGTCAGTGTCCAGCTGTCAGCAGATGAGTTCTGGTTGTAAAGGACGCCGTGGCCAGCTTGCCGACCGCCTACTTAACAACCATCTATTCTTTACACAGAATTCAGATCGATCGATCAATTTTCGACCAATTTGAATTTTAATCGTTCCAAAAATTCACCAGGTGGCCCCGCCCTCGTTATGAAAGACCTGTCAGACGCAGCGAAGCCTCACACAGCAGGAGCCTCCCATTGCGAGGAGCGGCCCAAGAGGAGACGCCGACGCCATGGAAGAAGATGCCGGACGAGAAGACCAGAGCAAGAAGAAGCGGATCGGAGGAAGAAGAAAATGGAAGAAGAAGATGGAAGAAGATGCCGGAAGGAGAAGATGAAGAAACCGAAGGATGAAGAAAGGAAGAAGGAAGACCAGAAGAAAGAAGATTTTAATAAAGGAATTGTCAAAGACCGTCTCCTGTCATTTTTACAATTTTTGCCACTTTTTTGGTGAAATGGTAGGGGTACAGTACCCCCTTACCATTTCACACAGGGGGGCCCGGGATCTGGGGTCCCCTTGTTAAAGGGGGCTTCCAGATTCTGATAAGCCCCCTGCCAAAGGCCAGGGTTGCCAGGGTTGTGGGGACGAGGCCCTTGTCCTCGTCAACATGGGGACAAGGTGCTTTGGGGGGGACCCCAAAGCACCCTCCCAATGTTGAGGGCACGTGGCCTGGTATGGTTCAGGAGGGAGGGGGGGCGCTCTCGTCCCCCCTCTTTTCCTGCGGCCTGTCAGGTTGCGTGCTCGGATAAGGGTCTGGTATGGATTTTGAGGGGGACCCCACGCCATTTTTTTTTGGCCGGGGTCCCCCTTAAAATCCATCCCAGACCTGAACGGTCTGGTATGGATATTTAGGGGGGACCCCACGTCATTTTTTGAAAAAAAATTGAAGTGGGGTTCCCCTTAATATCCATAGCAGACCTGAAGGGCCTGGTAATTTAATTTGGGGGGACCCCCATGCTTTTTTTTTTTATCAATGACTTTCAATGAATGACTGTTACGGGACCCGGCAATTCATTAGCCGCGAGTGATTTTAAATAGGTTTTTTCCTGTAAAAATGACACTTTGTGCAGGAACAGTTCTCGATATTAGATATACTGAATCTCGAATTCTTTCATATTAGTTGAAATTCGATATTTGGTAGTTGGATTCGAATTGTTCTCTGTGTTACGGGAACCAGCAATTCATTAGCCGCGAGTGATTTTAAATAGCTTTTTTTTCCTGTAAAAATGACACTTTGTGCAGGGACAGTTCTAAGCACGGGAAACATGCGCCCCTTCACAGGCATACTATAGAGTTGTAACGTTAATACGTTTTCGGATAATTCGCTATTATTAATGATTCGTAATGATTCGAAGCGATTCAAAACAATTCTAAATTTTATTAACCTATTCGTACGAAATTCGTATTTCGTACGGTTTCGAATGAAATTTCGTACACAAATTACGTTTTTTTTTTTTTTTTTTACGAAATAAAACGGAACGAAACTAAACAAATTTTTTGACGGTTCCCATGTCTAATAACAGGCTTGCTGCTAGAAAAATGTGCCCTACCCCTAGGTGCTGCACCCTGATGTGACCTGTGGATACAAATTCTAGAAGAAAAGTATGTCAGGGTGGCCCTCAAGTGGTTAAATAGATGTTTATAAGTGTAAATGTACACAGTCATGGGGCGTGTCCTAATCTGACATAGAAAGGTTTCTAAGTCAACAGAGAGCTGAGCTCAGCCTCACCCTGTATAGGAGGATCTCACCCCTCCCCCATCCACATTCCTCTCCGGTGTCAGAGACTTTCAGTTTAGTTTCTCTTCTGCTGTCAGCGATGGCGTCTGGTGATCTGAGAGCCGAGTTGGAATGTTCCGTCTGTCTGAACATTTATACAGATCCTGTAACCCTGAGATGTGGTCACAACTTCTGCCGGTTCTGTATTGATCGTGTGCTGGATACACAGGGGGGGTCTGGAGGATATTCCTGTCCTGAATGTAGAGAGAAGTTTCCGGATCGGCCTGCACTGCAGAAGAACATGAAACTACGTAACATAGCAGAGACTTTCCTGTCTTCTCAGCCAAATCGGGAGGAGTCCGGGGTCTTCTGTACTCACTGTGTGGACTCTCCTGTACCTGCTGTTAGATCCTGTCTGCTCTGTGAGGTTTCTCTGTGTGATAAACACCTGAAAGTCCACAAAACGTCCCCAGAACACGTCTTATGTGACACCACCTTGTCCATGGAGAGCAGGAAATGCTCCGTCCATAAGAAGATCCTGGAGTATTACTGCACTGAGGATGAGACCTGTGTCTGTATGTCTTGTTATGTGATTGGAGGACATAAAGGTCATAAGATGAAGTCACTGGATGAGGCTTCTGGGAAGAAGAAGAAGACACTGAGGAATGTTCTGCAGAAACTTCTGACAAAGAGAGAGGAGGTGGAGGAAAGAGTCCAGAGTCTGCAGGAACACAGGAGGAAAGTAGAAGAAGAAGCAGCTGGTGACACCGAGAGAGTCACTGCCCTGTTTAGAGATCTCAGGTAGACACTGACAAAAAATTAATTTGTTTTCTTTTCATTCGTTTTTTTGTAAATTCTGAAATTAGAAAATTCGGAAATTCAGAAATCCGAAAATTCGGATTTTCAAATTTTCGAATTTCCAAATTTCTGAATTTCGTTTTCCGAATTTTTGAATATTTGAATTTTCCAATTCACAAATTTTCCCATTTATGAATTTTCTGAATTTTCCAATTTCCGAATTTCAAATTTTCCAATTTCTGAATTTTCGGAATTCCAAAATTAGAAAATCCAAAAATTCGAAAATATGAAAAATAGCAAGAAAATCTGTAAAATTTGAAATAATAGCTAACTAATAAATTATAGGTATTGGAATTTCCTTTCAAATTTGTCTGTTAGTGAACAAAAAAAATACAAATGTATCTGAAGTTACGAATTATCCGAAATAACGAATGCTGCATCTGAACAAATGAAATGGAACAAATGATTAATTAATAATAAAAAGGTTTTGTTATTATTATTTATTATTATTAGATCGTTAATTTCCTTTCGTTTAGATTTGTTATTTCAGGAAAATTCATAACTGGATAAATTCATACTCATTATGTTCACTAACAGCCAAATTTGAAAGAAAATTCCAATACCTATAATTTAATATTTATTATTAGTTAATTATTATTTCAGATTTTCGGGTTTTCAAACTTTCAGATTTTCATTCTTTTGAATTTTCATTCTTATTTTTGCTTTTTTAAATTAAATTTTTTTTTACTTTTCAAATTTACAATTTTTTTATTTTTCAAATTTACACATTTTTGAGTTTTCAAATGTACAATTTTTTTATTTTTCAAATTTACAATTTTTTTAATTTTTCATGCTTATTTTTGAATTTTCAAATTTACAATTTTTTTATTTTTCAAATTTACAATTTTTTTATTTTTCAATTTTACATTTTTTTTATTTTTCACATTTACAATTTTTTTATTTTTCAAATTTACAATTTTTTTATTTTTCAAATTTTCATTCATTCTTTTTCATTTATTTTCATTTAATTGTTTTTATTTATTTTTGGATTTTCAAATTTACTAATTTTAGAATTTTCAAATTCATGAAAGTTAGATTTTTTTAATTTCCTAATTTAGAATTTAAAATTTTCGAATTCAAATTTTTGAATTTCCGAAATCTCAAATTTCAGAAATTTTTAATTTTTTTATTTCAGAAATTTTGAATTTTTTAATTTCAGAAATTTTGAATTTTTGAATTTCAGAAATTTGGAATTTTTGAATTTCAGAAATTTGGAATTTTTGAATTTCAGAAATTTGGAATTTTTGAATTTCAGAAATTTGGAATTTTTGAATTTCAGAAATTTAGAATTTTTGAATTCCAAATTTCCGAAAATTAAAATTTCCGAATTCCAAATTTCCGAAAATTCGGAAATCCGAAATTTGGAAATTCAAACTATTTTTGGATTTTCAAATTTTTGCATTTTTGAAGTTGGAAGTTTGGAAATTAGCAGATTTGTCAAAATTTGTTAAAAAAACAAATTTGGAACTAAACGAATTGCACGATTGTCTAATCTCAGGAGACGTCTGGAAAACCTGGAGAAGAGAGTCCTGAGGGAAATCTCCGGGAGGGCAGAGCGGATCTCCATCTCCATCCGGGATCTGGAAATAAAGAAGGAGGAGCTGTCCAGGAAGTTGCGTCACATTGAGGAGCTGTGTAACGTGACGGATCCACTGACTGTCTTACAGGAATCAGACACAGGTGACTTGTGTGATACTGAGGATGGAGATAATGAGGACAGAGAGAGACATGAGGAACTCCTCCATGATGGAGGGGGTCTGGATGTGGCGGGGGTCTTACACACAGGTTTATCTGATATAATAACAGAGGTAAATGTATACTTCTATATACAGGGAGCTGCAGACATATTACTGGATGGAAACACAGCTCATAATATTCTACAGATATCAGATGACAGGAAAACTGTATCCATGTCAGAGAGAAACCAGAATCCCCCAGAAACACCAGAGAGATTCCAGTATTGTCCTCAGGTGATGAGCAGTCAGAGTTTCTCCTCAGGGAGACATTACTGGGATGTGGATGTCGGGGGATCAGATTGGTGGAAAGTCGGGATGTGTTACCCCAGTATAGAGAGGAGAGAGGTGGAGTCAGTGATTGGAAGGAATAAGAAGTCCTGGGGATTGGACAGGACTAATAATAAGTATTCGGTGATACATGACGGTAATAAGATCCTCTTACCCACCAATCCCTCCAGTAACAGAGTCAGGATATATCTGGATTATGAGGCCGGGCGGATCTCCTTTTATGATCTGTGTGATCCGATCCGACACATCCACACCTTCACCACCACCTTCACTGAGCCCCTCCATGCTGGGTTATGTGTATGGGAAGGTTGTATAAAGATATGTGGGGGGAGGCGGGAGATGTGAGAACTCCGCCCACAGTCTGGTGACATCACAGGGACGGGTGGTGGGATTGGTTCATTGATCAATGATTGGAGGAAGTGGTGGCTCCTGGGAGAAGTCTGAGGTCCTCCTTCTGAAAATACTAGTTCCCTGGCTGTGTGTAATGTAAGAACTTATAAAGTTGTAGTAAAGACAAAATATAAAATGGCGGATATGACGGCGTCTGTCACTGACATGAACACAGCAGTCTTTGTTTTTCGGAGTCCTCCTGTAATTTTGTTCTTTTACCTGTTGGTTCTGCTGTTATTTCCCAACTTCCTATAACAGAACAATCTGTCCAGCAAAAGTGTCAGTTAGAGGGTTGGGACAAACCATTTACCACTGACAGGGGTGCTTACAATGGTCAGCTTTTATTCATTGATGTAAAACCTTTATCCCAAAATAGTGTCAAAAGTGTCCGATCTGTCTGCCGCAATGTCCCAGTCCCGCTAAAAATCGCTTATCACTGCCATTGCTAGTAAAATCTATCCCCTATTTTGTAGATATGATAACTTTTGCGCGAACCAATCAATATACACTTATTGCAATTTTTTTTTACCAAAAATATGTAGAAGATATATATCGGTCTAAACTGATGGAGAAATATAAAAAAAATGACATAATTATTATAGCAAAAAGTAAAAAAAAATATTGCTTTTTTTTTCAAAATGTCTTTTCTTTATAGTGCAAAAAATTGAAAAATGCAGAGGTGATCATATACCACCAATAGAAAGCTCTATTTGTGGGGAAAAAAGGACATACATTTTGTTTGGGTACAACGTCGCCCGAACCACGCAATTGTCAGTTAAAGCGACGCAGTGCCGTATCGCAAAAAAAATGGCCTGGTCAGGAAGTGGGTAAATCTTTCCGGGGCTGAAGTGGTTAATGAGACATCAGGGGTATAAAAGACCCCTGATGTCCCCCCTGTTCCATATTGAAGCTAATGGAGCAACAGATCGCAGTCCCCGGCCATACCGGCTGGTGAAAGTGCCAACAATACCCAGAAGTGACATTTTATACATCACTTCCGGGTCATTAGCCGGAAGCGGAGATCAGAGAATGGACATTTACTGATCTCCATTCCCCCTACTTGGTGGCCCCACCATGCCGCTCACAGGTCCACCGATCAGCCCAGGAAATGGGCGGGACCACACCCAGGGAGGACCGCACTTTGTGGGTGGGTGAAAGTGATTGTTGTGCCGCCACCTGATTGCTTCCATATGACAGCTGTACTATGTATGGTGGTGGTAATGGTAAAATAATTACATATAATAAATGTCATTCATAAACTGCCAGGTGTGTCTGGATTCCAGGGACAGTCCCGGGATTTGGAGGTTTGTCTCTGGAAATGTTGCAGATTTTAATATATTTTTATATAATTTCTCTATTATGATTTGTATTACAGAATCAGTTCACCTTCATGGTAATAAAAATCGGTGACGGGTATTTTATTAAACAAAATATATAATGTAGTGCAACCAAAAACTCATAAATCAAGTCCAAATACTGACAAAATCCCACCGTAGTGCAACTTTCAGTGACAGTTCATTGATATCCGGTGACTTCAGACTCTCGCTGGAATGCCTGATATATTCTGTTTATTACCGATGATGTGGAAATATTGAGCTTCATATTTATATCAAGGGGCTTCAAGGGAACCATTGTGAGGACTTTCTAATTAAATTACCATCCCCCGTTAGATGGGTATATATATATATATATATATATAATGTGTTTTTCAGGAGGATGATGTACATAATATATTTTATGATATTATGATGAGATATGGGTCCGGCTCACAAGACTTCTTCATGTTTCTCAAAAGCTGTTTGATGTCTTCAATAGTCGGGTGATAACTAAGTTCCCCGATTGTTTATAGAGATGGCCATATCAGAGGAACTGGTTATGCTCAGATCAAAGAGGGTTTCTTACCCAACAACCAGAAATATGGTAGACAGAGAGGCACTGAAGAGAGTCTAATGCTTATGTGAGAAGCATGACGGCCAACTAGGCTTCAGGTACAGCCAATAAGAATTTGATGCAACTCATTGAACCAATGAAATTAGTCCATTTGTGTAATTGGTGGGGATGGATAGAGAGGGAACATAAAAATCAAAGCTCCCATTGATGGGCCCTCTCTTAGCCTCATGGTCTCCACAAGCATGGTCACGTAAGATCTGTCTGTGGAACGTATCCGTATTATCTAATTTCTCTTTTCTTTTTTCTAACTTTTTCTGTCCTAGGATTTGCCTTAATACACTGATAGCATTTATATGTTCATTGTAACAATATATCCTTTTTGTATTAATTATTTTTTTCCACTGGCAACACTGTATTTGTAACATCACTACGTTATATTTGGTAATATCTGATTATTCTAACATTTCTTTTCTGTATAAATAAATTTGATTGTTATTCTATTCGCACAGTTATCATTCGTTTTTAATTCTATCCGTAATAGCTGCAACCACATTGGTTGATTCTTATATAGACAAAAGGTTTTACTCACTTATTTTATGTATCATTAAGCATATAAGTGAGGTAGGTAGAAATCGCCATCACACCTATTGAGAGTCACATGTGGATACACTCTGAGTGGTGTGGGCAGCAATCACATCAATCCTATTAGTAGGATAATTACATTGATTATTGAATTTTTATTTTCACAATCACATTGTTTATTGCACTGATTATATATATATATATATATATATATATATATATATATATATATATATATATATATATATATATATATATATATTTTTTAATACAAACGTTTTTTATTGAAATAAACAAAAAGTAAAGAAATACAGACGATTGACAGTAGGTATCGCACACAAACATGTGATAAAACATAAGTACATACCTGTCAAGGCAGTGATAATAAAAGAAAATAATAATAATAAAAAAAAAATACAAAAATAACCAATGAAGCATCCGAAGGCAGCAGTTGCCTGTAGTAAAGTTTCTAAGGGAGACACAATTTCTTATACCAGAATGTGGGGTTAGGGGAATGTAGCAGCGCGACGTGGTCTAGGGCAGCTTAGTTACCTGTATAGGGGTGAAAATTAGGGCAATAGGGATTGTCTATGAGATTTCCAGGGAGTCCACCTCTGGTC
This sequence comes from Lithobates sylvaticus, assembly GCA_028564925.1. NCBI lineage: Eukaryota > Metazoa > Chordata > Amphibia > Anura > Ranidae > Lithobates > Lithobates sylvaticus. The sequence goes on from CM053029.1 coordinate 14,493,600, forward strand.
AAATAAGTGCATCCTATCACTCAGTGTGTAGAGGATCCTTTCCATTAACATAATGGTATCCATCCTGTTAAGGATGGAGGAGATAGGGACCGTAGGGGTTTTCCAGTGAAGAGCAATGGCCCACAGAGTGGCTAAGCAGATAGTGTGAATGAGGCATTCCTCGGATCGAAGTACACCCGGGATAGGTGCTCCAATGAGGCCCATAGAGGGCGTAAGTCGTACCGGGATCCCTGAAATTGCCGATGCTATAGCCATCACTGTATTCCAGATGTGGGACAGCCTAGAACAGTCCCAAAATATATGCATAAATGTACCAGGAAGTTGACATCCTCTGAAGCAGAGTTCAGAGGTCCCAGGGAAGATGGAGTGAAGTTTGGCTGGGGTATAATACCATCTAGTTAAAACTTTATACGCCGTTTCTCTAACGGCCAGGGATTTAGAGGCTTTGCGCAAATTGGTCAGCATCGTGTCCCAGTCCTCCGAGTCGAAATTTTCTTTGCAATCAGCTTCCCATTTTTGTTTGTATGGGATAGCTCCAGGAAAAACTGCAGTTAGGGCTGATCTGTAAAGGGTAGAGATAAGGCCTTTCCCTCTTGGGGAGTCACGGCAAAGCTGTTCAAATGTAGTAGAAGGGGAAGATGGGGAGAGAGCAAAGTGGGACATGTAAAAGTGTCTAATTTGCATGTAGCGGAAGTGTTCCCTTAATGGGATATGTTTTTGTGTACGTAAAAAATCAAATGAGACAAATGAGTTACCCATTTGCAGGTTAGTTAACGTGTCCATAGAGTTAGAAATCCACCAGGAGAAGCTTTCAGGGTGATTAAAAGCCATGTTAAATAAAGGTTCTCCAATAAAGGAGGAGCCACGGGGTGCTTGAGATACTAGGTGTAATTTATGTTTATACCGGCCCCATAGGATGAGAGAGTGGGCTACTAGGGAATTAAGGGAGATCATTTTATGGACTAATTTGGAAGGGGACCAAAGTATAGTAGAAAGTCTATATGGTACGATGGATTGTGATTCAAAATCCACCCAGGGAACTCTAGAGTTAGGAATATTCCATTGAGCAATCTGAGAAAAACGTGCGGCCAAAAAGTAGAGCCAAAGGTTTGGTAGACCCAGTCCACCATTAGTTTGAGGGTTGTAAAGTACTAATTTGGAGAACCTAGGCCTCTTGTTTTGCCATATAAATCTGTGAATATCCTGCTGAAGTTTATCTATAAAGGATTTAGGGATAAGAATTGGAAGGGCCCTAAAAAGAAATAAAAGCTTGGGCAAGAGGGTCATTTTGATTGCCGTGACTCTCCCAAGAAGTGAGATATGGTACGTGCTCCATAGTTTAAGCATGTTGCGGAGACGGGACACACATGCCGGGTAATTTGCAGCAAAAATAGAGGACCAATGCGGGGTGATGTAGATGCCTAGGTAAGGAATCTTGTCGGCAGACCAATGCAAGGGGAAGGAGCTCCGGAGTGTTTCACACTGAGCAGGGGGGATGTTAACTGGAAGAGCAGTAGATTTAGACATATTTACTGTAAGTCCAGAGAGGGAAGCGAAACGGGATAATAAGTCAAATAGGTTGGGTAGGGAGATATGGGGCTGAGTTAGAAAGAGCATGACATCGTCTGCATACATGCATAGATGAGAGGTGGAGGAAGCCATAGGGTAACCTGATATGTCAGGATGTTGTTTAATAGCGATGGCAAGGGGTTCAAGGGCTAGGGCGAATAATAGAGGAGATAGGGGACATCCCTGGCGGGTGCCCCTACCCAGTGTGAAAGAGCCGGAGCTGCAGCCTGGAATTTTAATTCTTGTTTGTGGATGATGGTATAGAGCTTGTACACCCATCAAAAATTCATCCCTGAAGCCCAGTCGTTGAAGTACTGCGATCAAATATGGCCATAGTACACTGTCGAAGGCTTTGTTGATATCTAAGCTCAAAAGAAGGACTTGTTGCTTGCGAATGTTGGCATCCTGAAGGACATTAAGTGTCAAACGAATGTTATCTGTGATGAGTCTATTAGGGATGAATCCAGATTGGGCAGGGGAGGTCAGAGTTTCTATAACAGCAGCTAACCTGTCAGCTAGGGCACGGCTAAAGATCTTAAGATCATTATTAATGACCGAAATTGGTCTATAATTTTGGGGGAGGGAGTGATCTTTTAACGGTTTAGGTAAGAGGGACATATTGGCCAAGGTCATCTCAGAGGGGAATTGTTCACCTTCGAGAATCTTGTTAAACATAGTAGTGAGGCGTGATAGCAAAATAGGGGCATAGTGCTTATAGTAACTGGCTGTAAAGCCGTCCGGGCCTGGGGCTACAGAACGTTTCAAGGACTTGATAACGCCCAGCAATTCCTCTTCTGTAAAAGGGGCATTCAGTGATTCCCTCTGTAAGTTAGACAGAGCAGGTAGGGGTAGAGAGGCAAGCCAGTCTTGGGAGGGTTGGGCGGGATAAGGAGGAGGATGAGAAAGTAAATTAGAGTAAAAGTCTTCAAAAATATTGAGGACCTCTTTGGGGTGGGATACCATCCTACCAGTGGAGTTGCGGAGTTTATATACATGTGGGGGACGTAGAGTATGATTTAGTTTGCGAACAAACATGGCGGAGGCCGTGTTGCTATGGAGAAGAAAGTTAGCCTTGGACCATCTTAAAGATTTTTCGGTTTTGGTGGACAACAAGGTGTCCAAATCCAATCTTTTTTGTGCCACAAGACGTGCAATGTCTTGTGTAGGGTTACCTATCTGGGCTTTGTGGAGGGTGTCTAGTTCAGTGGTTAACGTGAAGATGTTTCGCCATCTTTCTTTATTCTGTCTTGATGCAATACTGATGAGGCGACCGCGGAGTACTGCCTTATGGGCCATCCATAGCGTACCAGGGGATATGTCTGGGGTGGCGTTGATAGTGAAATATTCCTGAATGGCAGTGGAAATTTCTTGGCGAATTACAGGATCAGATAAAAGGGAGTCGTTTAGTCTCCACGTGTAAGGCGTGTCCGTTAGTCCGATAAAGGTGGTGGACAAGGCAACCATACTATGATCAGACCAAGGGCAAAGGTGGATTTCGGAAAGTGTAGAGTTGGCGAGAATGATAGGTGTGCAAAAAATATAGTCCAATCTGGCAAAAGAGTTATGGGGGTGAGAGTAAAATGTAAAATCCTTTGCGCCGGTATTATGAGCTCTCCAGGCATCGGATAGTTGGAATGATTGAAGGGTCTTGGACAATGATTTAGGGAATGCTGAGTTCAATTGGGAGGAGCTACTTCTGTCCAATTGTGGGTGTGCTACAAGGTTAAAATCACCCCCAACGAACATATGTGTTGAGGAATATTTCTCCAGTGTTTTAAAGAAAGTGGAAAAAAAAGTGGCCTGTGCGGTATTAGGGGCATATACATTAGCAATAGTAAGTTCTCGACCAGCTAATAGACCTTTGACAATAAGGAACCTACTGTCGGGATCTTTATAGACCTGTTTGACCTCTAAGGGAAATTAATTGTGAAGGAAGATTGCTACCCCTCTGGATTTAGAGTTATATACCGTATAAAAGGCTTGCCTATACGAGTTGTGAAAGAAGGTTGGGTGTTTGTCAGCAGCGAAGTGGGTTTCTTGTAATAACAAGATTTTGGCCCCTAATTTTTTATAGGATGTGAATGCCTTCTTCCGCTTGTGAGGAGAATTGAAACCCTGCACATTATGTGTAATACAAGTAATCACCATTTATGTGAGTGGGTGCGTCATAAGCTCACCTGGAGGGTCCGGAAACCCTGACAGTGTAGTGTTGAAATTCTCCATCACAAGGGGAACCGCAGTCTGGAATTTCAAGCAATAGACAACATAAAAGGTACAATAGAAGAGTACACATTTGGAATGCTTCAGTGACCTGAACAAAAAAAAAAAAACACATAAAAGGATAAAAGAAAATACCTCAAAACATAGTGCCAGCGGAGCAAATGCTAGCTGGACTAACAAAGGGTCAGGGTGCATAAAGCAGAAACCTGAAACAGTGAAGTGAACTGGATAAGGGGCAAAAGCTCCCTTAACTCCCCAGGTCATACCCAGAAATCAAATAGGAGTCTGGATATGAGTGGGGTGGGGCAGCACGGCATCAACCTCAACCGAACTAGCCTGCTGCAAGTCAGTCATGTAAATAACATTACATGTTAAAGCATGTGCATGCGAAAGATCATTGGATCAAAATAACTGTATTCATCTGATGATCTGAGAACCAAGAACCAACCGAAACATATAGGAAAGTCCCGGGAGCAACATCCTATAAAAAATCATCAGATTCATCAACTGAGAAAAAAATTAAAAATAATAAGAAAAATAATATATAAAAAATTCTGGGTTATGCAGGACCCCTGGTTGGTGAGGAGTACTGGTACTTAGGGTCCAGTCTGCTGGGGTGATGTTCAAGGTAGGATGAAAAGATGTAGGACAAGTCTGGTGAATCAGTAGTTCCAAAATGGGCCAGTAGATGGCGCTCAGACACCATGAAATTCAAATATAGCTCAGAAGCTCAAAAATAGCAGAGGAAACAAAAATTCAAAAAATGACAGAAAAAGAAAAGGCCCAGGATCAGTTCAGAGAGGCATTATGGCCAGGATCATGTGTGGGACGCCTGCGATCATGTCTCGGAGGTGGAGTGTTCCATATGGGTCTCGGTCTGGGCGTAGAAGGTTGGCGAGGAAGGGCTTCAGCATCCAGGAGGCCCAACTTGACAAGAATTTCCTGGCCCTCTAACAATGTGGTAGCAGTATACGTTGTGCCATTATGAGGAATAGAGAGCTTAAAGGGGAAGCCCCATCTATAGCGGATATGTGCCTTTGCCAGCACCGTGGTGACCTCCTTCATCTTGCGGCGTCTGTCTAGGGTGGCAGGGGAGATGTCTGGGTATATTTGGATTGGAGAGCCGTCCAGGGAGATGTTGTGGGAGTTGCGAGCAGCTCTGAGGATTTCCTCCTTGATGAGAAAGTCCTTTAGGCAGAGGACAACGTCCCTGGGTGGTTTGTCAGGGGGAGGTTTGGGGCGAAGTGCCCTATGGATACGGTCGCATGTAAATGCTTCCAACGCATGGCCTGGTAACAGGGATAGAAATAGCTTGTGTATGGCTGGGATAAGATCAGAGGTAGTTTCAGGGACTCCCCGCACCCTGAGATTGTGCCTGCGATTACGATTGTCGAGATCTTCGACTTGGGATTGTAGCTGGGAGACAGTCGCATTGAGGGATTCAAATTCCCTGGAGAGGTCATTATGGGCAATACTGAGCTCATCATGGTTGGTTTCCAGGCGATCAGTACGGGCACCCAGGGCAGCGATTTCCTGTGTCAGGGTATTGGTGCTCTTATGTAGTTCCGTTTGGAACTTGGTGGCAATTTTGCTGTATATTGATTCTAGACTTTTGTCTAGATCTGCTTTTGTCAGGGGGGGAAAGTACTCACAGTCTTGTGTGGTGTTCCGAGCAGATGCGGTCGTATCTTGTGAGTCCTGTGAGTCTTGTAATAACGGAGATGCAGGGCTGCCGGCGCCATCTTGAGACATGTTGCAGCGTTCCTGGGTCCTCAGCAGGTATGTAGTGAGTGACCTTTGCGCGGTCTTTCTGCCCTTCTTGAGCTTCGGAGGCATGCACAGCTCGGTCCGGGGGGTGATAGTGGCTGTTGTGGAGAAAATCCAGTGTTTGTGCCCCCGGGAATCAGGCTATTCAGTCAGAGTAGTGCGGAGCTACTCAGTCATGCGGCCGGCTCCGTGGAAGTCGCGCATGCGCCCCCGTATATATATATTTTATATATATTTTCACAATTACAGTTATTTTATTCCTCCATTTCCTGTTTCTATCAATGTTGGCAGCTTTCAGTCCTGGAAATCAGTAGTGGCTGGTGCTCAATTTTTTTGGGGGGCACAACATTAAAAAAAAAAAATAACATCAATTGCAGCCACTGTGCCCATCAAACGCAGCCACTGTGCCCATCAATAGCAGCCACTGTGCCATCAAACTCAACCACTGTGCCCATCAAACTCAACCACTGTGCCCATCAAACTCAACCACTGTGCCCATCAAAGGCTGCCACTGTGCCCATCAAACACAAACACTGTGCCCATCAAACTCAGCCACTGTGTCATCAAACTCAGCCACTGTGTCATCAAACTCAGCCACTGTGCCCATCAAACGCTGCCACTGTGCCCATCAAACGCTGCCACTGTGCCCATCAAATGCTATATGAGGAATATTGAGGTCCTCTCACTTCCTGTTAAAGCAGAACTTTACGGGTTACGGGTTGTATTCATGTATACAGAGCCGCATTCATTTCTCTCTTTTTTCTGCCCGGAGTTCAGCTTTACATTAGAGAAGACACCCCGACATTCTCCCCCTCATTGATTTCCTAAGATTTGTTTGATTTTTTTCTCTGAATGTTTTATATAGAGAAAACTTTCACAGTTGCAAATTTCTATATCCCAAACCAAGATCAAACTAAAATAATTGAGAGGTACCTTAATCTTCTAGCAGATTTTGCAGAAGGTACTGTTCTTGTAGGGGGAGACTTCAATCTTGCTCTGGATCCTATTCTAGATACCTCAGCTCAAAGATCAAATACTTCATACTCCTGTCTGAGAGCTCTTAAAAAAAACTTTCTGAACACATGTTACTGGATTTATGGCGGATCTTAAATCCTAAGAAACGTAATTATACTTATCTCTCCTTAGCCCATAAGACATATAGTAGGTTAGATTATTTCTTAACAGGTCCTAAAGTAGTAGAATGGTCCCCGCAAATGGAAATAGGATCATTTATTTGGTCCGACCACTCTCCAGTATTCTTAACAATAACCCCTCCTCAGACGCAGGGGACAAATTGGTCCTGGCGCTTGAACGATAAACTCATAACAGATTTAACATGCCATAGGGCAATTATAGCTGCAATTGACAACTTTATTACAGACCATGAACATGATGAAACTGCACTCCCTTTTAAATGGGAAGCCCTTAAAGCGGTACTCCGGGGGGTGTTTATTCAACACGGTTCGCGTATCAAGAGAGAAAAGTCTAAAAATATTGAAACTATTACGTTAAAACTTAGCTCGCTAGAATCACAACATAAAATTCATCCATCGGCAGAATTACTAGCTGACATATCTCACACAAGATCATCTTTATTACAGACTCTTGACGCCTATCAAGGCTCATACCAACAAAGGCGAGCCTTGGGTAGATATAGATATGAGAATAAATGTGGGAGATTGTTAGCTAATAAACTGCATCCACGTCCCTCCCAAACTTCTATATCAAGTATAAAAAAAACATCGGGAGAGCTTACATCGGACCCACAAACTCTTCAAGAAATCTTTAAGGCATATTTCTCGGCTTTATATAATTTGGTTCCACTGACCTCGTTAGAAGAGAAAGATATTGAATCCTATGTACAAGAAAATGCAATTCCAATAATAGACAATGGAAATAAGATCTTGCTGGACTCCCCTTTCTCACAAAAGGAAATATTAGATGTAATTGATAATATACCAACAGATAAAAGTCCAGGCCCGGACGGATTCACTCCAAAATTTTATAAAACATATAAAGAACAGCTATCTCCATTTATGCTTCAGGTATTTAATTCTATTTCCTCAAATAGTCAATTCCCAAAACAGTCTTTGGAATCCCATATAACTTTGATTCCAAAACCAGATAAGGATCCAACACTATGTTCTAGTTATCGACCGATATCTCTGATTGGGGTAGATATAAAAATGTACGCTAAATTGATAGCGCTCCGTCTCCAACCTCTCCTCCCTGGTCTAGTACATACAGACCAGGTAGGATTTGTCCAAGAAAGAGAAGCGCGCGATAATACAATTAAAACTATTTTATTAATGAATCACGTCAAAATAGCTAAAATACCAGTATGCCTTTTTTCAGTCGATGCAGAAAAGGCATTTGATCGGGTAGGATGGTCCTTTCTCAAACAAGCATTAATACAAACGGGTATGGGGAAAAATTTATTTAATAAGATTATGGCACTCTATATTAGTTCAGCGGCTAGGATAAAGATTAATGGATCATTAACATCGAGTTTTAATATACAAAATGGCACACGCCAGGGATGTCCACTTTCCCCGTTACTCTATGTTATAGTGATGGAGTATTTGGCAACAGCAATTAGACGGAACCCATCCATAACCGGCATAAAGATTAAACAAAACGAAGTAAAGCTAGCCCTATTTGCTGACGATCTATTACTCTATGTTACTAATCCCCATACCTCACTACCTTCTATAATATCTGAATTCGAGCGCTTTGGAACCCTGAGTAACTTTAAAGTAAATATCCAGAAATCAGAAATCCTTAATGTATCACTAACACCACAACAAATTACGGCTATAAGAAACAACTTCTCATTAAAAATTTGCCCAACAGCACTGAAATATCTAGGTATTAAAATACCCTCTGACCCGCGCCATCTATATCAAATGAATTATATTCCTCTTTTGCAGCGCACCTTATTAGATTTGAAAAAATATGATGCTAAACAACACTCATGGTTTGGGAGGATTAATATATTAAAAATGGATATAATACCACGTTTCTTATACTTTTTTCAAACCATCCCTGTGCCCATCCCTAGATCTTTTTTCTTAACGTTACAAGTAGCCTTTACAAAATTTATCTGGGGATATAAGAAACCTAGATTACACAAGAAGCTATTAATAGCCCCAAAAAATAAAGGAGGAGCAGGTGCACCGGATTTATACAATTATTACGCTTCAGCAGTTTTGATTAGGTTAGTGAATTGGTTTCATCATTCAGAAATTAAACAATGGGTATCAATAGAGCAGGGGCTGAACTATCTGGACCTTAAGGGGATACCTTGGCTAGATCTATCTAGAAGAAATATAGGTCTAGAGCCAAAAAAAAATATGCCACCCCTCACATCCCATCTATTGAAAATCTGGAAAAAAACAGTTATACGGTTAGAATTGTCCTCCTTTGTTGGACCAATGACTCCGTTATTTGCAACCCCAATTTCCCGCCGGCAATAAACCGCACACACTTTCTAATTTGGAATAAAGAGTCCCACCCAAGATTGGGCCAGACTCTTTATCAAGGAAGAGTCCCTCCCTTACAAAATTTATTTCCCATGCAACAACCTTCAGGTATACAAAAATTGGAATACTGGCAACTAACATCATTCTTGGCATCTATCTCCTCAAATAGATCTCTATATAGAGAGTTAACACAGGTTGAAAGCCTTTTGTTACAAGTATCCAAACCAAAACACGTTCTTTCAACAATATATAAGACGCTTATTTCAAAACAGTATTCTGAGCCACCGGAATTTATAAAAAAATGGGAGAAGGAGATCAATGTTCAAATCGAGGATAAAGAATGGGAGAAGTCATTTAATTTAACTCATTGTTTATCAGCAGCAATCAAAGCACAAGAAACGAGTTACAAAATTATCTCAAGGTGGTACTGGAGTCCAGTAGCACTACAGCATATTTACCCGGATAAATCGGACACGTGCTGGCGATGTCGCACGGATAAGGGCTCACTGCTCCATATCTGGTGGGAATGCCCCCAAATATACAGCTTCTGGGAAAAGGTCTTGCAAATGTATACTATAATTACAGGGGAGGTAATACCGAACACGCCGCAAATTACCCTGCTCTCTATCTTACCAGGCTCATATAAGACTATCAAAAAAAGCCTTCTCTGTCACTGGTTGACAGCGGCAAGACTGGTAATACCGAGGCACTGGCGCTCATCTCAGTCTCCATCAATAAAGGAATGGGTTATGGAAATGGACAATATTGAAAGTTTAGAAAAACTTTTAGCACACGAAACAGACACGCTGGGGGAATGGACACGGAAATGGGCCCCCTGGAGGATCTATAGAGAATCACAGATAATTTAGGGAATAGAGAGGGAATGGCGACATTCTAGATAATATGGACTGAGGTAACAGGGATAAGAGCTTTGTCACAGAGAGGCGGGGAGGGGGAGGAGGAGAGGAGGGGGATGGGGAGGAGGTAAACCTAAGTGTGGTCTCCCCCCTGCCCCGCTTTTGCCCCGCCCTTTCTCTTTTTTTTATTTATTTTTTTGTTATATTATATATTTTTTTTTTTTTTTTTTTTTAATTTCTTTGCTTTAATTTTTTTTTTTTTCCTCCCCCTTTTTGTGTAAGGTGGTGTCCGGTTGGTTTATTTGCACCAGCGAGTATGATGAATCGCTGGTAGGTATGTGTAAAGACATCCACAGGATTTAATGGATTAACAAACTGATATTAATTCTGAGTGACAATGTAACCGATCGAACTGTCCTTGTTTGTTTATTTGTGTGTATAATTAATGTATATATATATAATTTATAATAAAATAAGATTGATATATAGAGAAATGTTCTTTTATCATATAGTGATAGGAAGTGATGAGGATTTAGGCCCCATTCACTCTTGTGTGACTTGTCATGTGACTTTGGACCCCAAAGTCGCACAACAAGTCACACCCCATGTTTCCCTATGAGTACTGTTCATATCTGTGCGACTTTAAAGTAGTTCCTGCGCTACTTTGGTCCGACTTTCAGGCATAGACCTCAATGTAAACCCTCAAAAGTCGCATGAAAGTCACACCTGTATAATCTAGAATCAATTTTGATGTGACTCTGTATAAGTGCGATAAGTGCAGAACAGAAAGATTTGTTAGGTTTCTTTATTTTCTAGTGAATTACAAATTTTCAAATTGATTGCAATTCAAATTCTATGTGAAGAATAGATGGTTGTTAAGGAGTGGTTCGGTAAGCCGGCCGCAGTGTTCTTAGCAACAGATGATTCATCAGCTGTCAGCGGGTTTCCCCACTGACAGCTAAATAAAAAAAAAAAGAATGCCAGCAATAATAAAAAAAAATGGCTTGGGGTCCCCACCAATGCATGCCAGGCCCCTCGGGTCTGGCCCCTCTGGTCATAAGGGGCGGTGCCACCCAGTGATGTCACCGGGTGGCCCCACCCTTTAGTTATTTAAGAGCTGTCACAGGGTGGAGCAGGCAGATGGTGGGAGCCTTCATCGGGGCCGGAGGTTTTTTCTCTTCTTTTTTTTGGGTTGGAAATGCAGTGGGCTGTGTGATGGATCTACTTCGGGGGACATTGTTTTTTTATTAAAGAAATTGTCAAAAACTGGTGCCCTCCCTGCTCCAAAGCACCCCCCCATGTTGGGAGCATGTGGCCTGGTATGGTTCAGGGGGGGCACCCCCCCTTTTCCTGACCTGCCCGGCTGAATGCTCAGATAAAAGTCTGGTATGGATTTTGAGGGAGACCCCATGCCGTTTAATTTTGTTTTCATTTTTTTTATTGCCGGCATTATTTTTTTCACATGCAGCTGTCAGTGGGGAAACCCGCTGACAGCTAATGAGTTATCGGTTGTTAAGAATGCTGAAATTCGGGTTACAGGCCCGCTCCTTAACAACCAGCTATTCTTCACACAGAATTCAAAACGGTCTATCAATTTTTGACCAATTCAGATTCCAGTCGTTCTGAAAATTTGTACTTCGTTAGAAAATAAGGAAACCTAACACATTTTTCCACTCTGCACAAGTCACACTCATCCAAAATCGCATCAAAATCGCATCAATGTGCCACTATGTCGCACAGTAAAGTCCCAATGGAAATCACATGATGTTTAAGTTGCACAAGTGTGAATGGGGCCTTAGTGTTATAAGGGAACGGCTGGACTGAGGAGCTGCTAGAACTAGTATTGTCCATGTCTAAAGGGGTCCCGGGGAATCTTTATTTCATAGAAAATAATCCAGAAATAGATCTGCAGATAAGGGTCTGGATTGTGCTTGGCAGAAGAGCTGACAATCCACATCAGATTTCCCCCATGATAACCCCAGAGACACCTATCATCCGTTCGTCCACCAGAGGACCCGATTAGGAATGTTCATGTTTCTATTGGTCATGTTCTATTTCTATCACCGGAGTCATGTGATCAGTTCTGTCAATCATTTTTCGGATCTTTTATGTCACAATCATGTCTAGTAATTAGAAGTGATTGTCAGGAATCGTATTGTATTGGAAGTGATTCCTTTATAATAAATGGAGATGAAGCATTTCCTCTGATTGGGTTGTGCTCACTATGATATGAGAAGTTCTAGAACCCCAAAGACCCGTGACACCGGGGTTACTGTGTATATTGAGGATGAGCCCCGGCACTGCACACTGCCTGATCTGAGCCAGCCCACATCCACCAATGGGGATCAGTATAGAGACTGATAGGGGGAGGGGCTGGAGGATGACACTCCTACACAGGGACTTCTGCAGCTCACAGATGGACATGACCTGAAATGATGGAGGTCTACTGATGTCTTTATTATTTCAGGAAAAACAAAGAAATCTAGATATCGGAATGGAGTCATTCTACTATGATGGGAGTGAAGTCATTTCCCATGATCCTCGGAGAGACTATTACAGGAGATAGGTCAGGTACTCCGCTCCAGCAGAAATTATTACATCATATTGCTCATATGATTGGTTACTAAGGGCTACAATCAATATCTGTACAGGTATAGTGCCCACCGGGTGGTACCATGAACACTCACAATCTTAACAAGTGACCAAACCCAAAATTGGGCATAATTTAGAGCAGGGGTCTCCAACCTGCAGCCCGGGGGCCAGATGCAGCCCTTTGCTTGCCTTTATCTGGCCCTTGGGGCACTAATCCTCCCACTGATACGAGACACTATTCTACCATCTAACACCAACAATGGAGCACCATTTCTCCCACTGACACTAATAATAGGGCACTATTTCTCCTTATGATACCAACGATACACTATTCCTCTAACCTAATACCAAAAGTGGTGATGTTTACTTCTACTGATGCCAGAAAAATTTCCACTCCCGCTGGCTACGATCTGAAGGACAGTAAAGCGGCCCTTTGTTTGGAAAGTTTGGAGACCCCTGATTTAGAGAAATCAAGAGGATGGACTTTAAAGGCACATACACCAATCAGTTCCTTAAAAATTCCATATTTGATTAACCGCTTCCCAACCGCATCACGCAGATATACTGCAGCAGAAGGGCACGTACAGGCAGAATAACGTACCTGTACGTTGCTCTTTAACCACTTTCAGACCGGACCAATTTGCAGCCATAGGATCAGGCCCCTTTTTGCGAATCGGCACTGCGTCGCTTTAACTGACAATTGCGCGGTCGTGCGACGTGGCTCCCAAACAAAATTGACGTCCTTTTTTTCCCACAAATAGAGCTTTCTTTTGGTGGTATTTTATTTTTTGCGCTATAAACAAAAATAGAGCGACAATTTAAAAAAAAATGCATTATTTTTTACTTTTTGCTATAATAAATACCCCCAGAAAATATATAAAAAAAAAAATTTTTTCTTCAGTTTAGGCCGATACGTATTCTTCTACATATTTTTGGTAAAAAAAATCGCAATAAGCGATTATTGATCGGTTTGCGCAGAAGTTATAGCGTTTACAAGATAGGGGATAGTTTTATAGCATTTTTATTAATATTTTTTTTTTATTAGTAATGTCGGCGATCTGCGATTTTTTTTGTGACTGCGACATTATGGCGGACACATCGGACATTTTTGACACATTTTTGGGACCATTGTCATTTATACAGCAATCAATGCTATTTAAATGCATTGATTCCTGTATAAATGACACTGGCAGTGAAGGGGTTAACCACAAGGGGGCAGTGTAAGGGTTAAGTATGCCTAGGGGTGTGTTTCTTACTGTGGGGGGGCGTGGCTGTCAGCTAGTGAATGCTGATCTCTGCTCCAATCACAGGGAGCAGAGATCGGCGTCACTAGTTGCTAGGCAGAACGGGGAGATGCTGTTTATCTCGGCATCTCCCCATTCAGCCTTCCCGTGAGACGATCGCGGGTGTCCCCGCGGCGATCGAGCCTGTGGGGACCGCAACCGGACTCACGGGGGTCCCGACCGGCGCACTCCCGATGGCATGGACAGGCTAAAGGAGGGACTTATATATACGCCCTCCTGCCTGTACGTGCCATTCTGCCGACGTATATCGTCGTGCGCCGGTCGGCAAGTGGTTAAGAGGCGCATCGCGGGCACGCCTCAGGCGGTAAGCATGCGCACCCGCCGGGAGCACCGTGATCATGGGTCCCACAGGCTCAATGTCCACTGGGATACCTACAGCACCACCCAGTGGTCAACCCCTTCACTGCCAATGACATTTTTACAGTAATCAATGCAATTTTTTTTAGCATTGATCATTGTATTAATGCCAATGGTCCCAAAAATGTGTCAAAATTGTCCGATGTGTCCACCATAATGTCAAAAACCGCAGAGGTGATCAAATAGCTCTATTTTTTAGGAAAAAAAGGACGTCAATTTTGTTTGGGAGCCACTTCGCACGACCGCGCAATTGTCAGTTAAAGTGACACAGTGCCGAATCGCAAAAAGTGCTCTGGTCAGGAAGGGGGTAAAATCTTCCGGGGCTGTAGTGGTTAAAAGATCCAAACGTGGTGTAATGCACATATAGAAGCTTGTCAAGATGTAAGCTACGTGCTTCAAGTCTCTCCAGGTGCCAAGATTTTCTTACACCAGCGTGGTTAAGCCTACATGTTTCACAAAATGGCTGCTTCTTCAGGAGCTAATAGTGCGCCTATTTATAAAAAATGTAAACTTAATAAATACAGACATTTTAAAAGCAAAATCATCACAAATACTTTGTAATCAATACAATTTAATTATTGCAACATTTGTTCATATTAAAAAAAATACTTGTTGGTGTGCCTGCCCTAGAGATCAGAGGGGGAGAGAGAGCCTACACTGGACTGCAACGTGGATCCCTAAAACGAGTGCGGGGGAGCATTCCGCTAACTGGGGGACCTGATACATCCAGGGTGAGCAACTTGTACACTTCTCCCAGTTTAATATGTGTGCAGAGGGTATCCCAGAATGTGAAGGTCCTTATAAATGCTAGGAGACATGACCCATACAGTACCTGAGGTTACTCCTTAACACAAAACACCACCCAACATTTACCAAAGTTCAGCCCCTAAGAAAAGGGGTTTGGCCCCCAAAAGGGAAATGTTACCTATTTGTAGTCAGTTTATAGGCGCCTCAGGCAGCATATCTAACGGAGCCAACATCATCCCTCCATCCAGAGGTGGGTCATAGGGCTGCTCCCAGTCCCTGAGTTTAAATACCACCCCAACCGGGGAGCACACTCCACGCCTGGTGTGTGACGTCACATGGCCTGACCACAAACCCACAGCGCATGTGCCACCATCTGGGGCATACGCCAAGAGTCCGCCTGACTTGGCCATTACACACTCGCCAGATTGGGAGCCACCAGCCCGGCCATGGTCACCCTCCCATCCCTGAACCGGGTCATGTACACCAACAATCATGTATATACAACTATATTTAAGAGCTTCATTCATGTACATACTGAAACTTGACTAGCAATATATCCACAGAGAACTCAAAAATATACAAAAATTATACTAAAGAAAAAAGAAGAGAAGATAAGGCGTTCCCCTATTATTTTTTCCACTGCATGTTACTTGTGCAGACATAATCCATATCCTACAAGGACCCCAATTACCTATTTCCCAATTTATATGAACTATTTAGAGACACATGATGGTTATTAAAAGGACCCCTCCAGTGGAAATCTTGCCAATCCTCATGGATCAAAGACATGTTAGCAAATACGTTTATATATTATAGCTAATTTTACACTATAAGAAAGGCTTCTATGATAGAACCTCATTGAGTCCTGGAGATTATGTGGCTTTAAGCGGTTAAATCCGAAGGATTTCCTTTTGCAGGGTCCTCATATCCCAGTCACCGCCACGTTGGTCTTTTGGAATAACTTCCAACATAATCAACTTTAACAGGTAGTGTCAAATCAAGTGGCGGATGACTGGAATGAGCATATTTGAGTTTTGGGAATAATAACCATAGAGCTGGTCATACAATCTCTGTTTAAGTTGCCTTATAGTTTTGCCAACATAGTAGGCACCACCTTTGCACATCATTAAATAGACCATTCCCTGTATTCCACAGTCCGCATAGAAGCATGGGGAGAAAATTTCCACACTCAGTAACCTTAATTTTGTACCTTTACAGATCCATGGGCAATAGGTGCGCCATCTACATGTAAATACCCCTTTAGGGGAGGGGCTCTTCATTTGACTAGATGCATAACAGCCAGCTGCTCCATTTTTTTACCCCCCCGACAGGAGACACAGGCAGTGGCGATCACCCCCCACCCCACGGGAGACAGGGGGCGGCGATCACCCCCCACACTCCTGAGGGAGACAAACAGCGGAATTCATCCCAGAGGCTGCCTTACCTTGTGGAGGCATGGAAAAGGCATGGAGGCAGGGAGAAGGAAGAGCCGGGGCCACTCCGGCAAGCACAAAGACATTCTCCTTCCGGCCGATTGGAAACCAGAAGTGTGTCCTGAGACACGATTGCCCAGGGAGTCCGAAAGACTCTCTGGCCAATAGGGGCTAATTGACCGGGAGGGGAATGAGGAAGAATATTCATGTTTATTAAAGTGATTTATAGCTGGTTTTGTCAAATTAAAAACACCTGTGTAGAGACAGTATGGCACCCAGCTGTGTTAAATCAAACCCTCCTTGTCCTGATAAGACTTTACCAACTCAAAGAGAACAGATTTATGACTTTGGGAAAATGAACTTTCAATAATCCCACCTTTATGTGTTATGTCTTATTGTTTCTCACTATACAATCCTATGTGCATGTATACATATATGGGTTTCACAAAAAAAGTACTGTATCATCTACACACACACACATATATATATATATATATATATATATATTTATATATATATTTATACAAAGCCAATTGCTTTATTCAATATTGTCTAATTATTAATATATACATATATATTAGTATTTCCTTATTCAATGTATTTTAACAGTTTTAATGAGGGCACAAGCAGACCTTTGTTTGACCCTGTCAAACTTAAAAATTGAACATAACTTTCCCATATTCCACATAATTATTTCTAAACCACCTGTATAAGATGTTCTTATCTTATCAGGCTGTACTTCAACTGATGTCAAGTGTTTTTTTTTCTAATTAGCGCTTACTTAAAAACAAAAAAATAACTATCCTAATGAACTTTCACCTAGTAAACTATCTTATAAAAAAAAATCAGAAAGAAGCAGAAAGGTCATCTAAAGTTCAACATTTAAAAATGAAGATTTTCTATATCTATGGAAAACATAGTATACATTATTAACCACTTCCCGCCCGGTCTATAGCAAATTGACGTCCGGGAAGTGGTTTCGTTATCCTGACTGGGCGTCATATGACGTCCATCAGGATAACAGCCGCCGCGCGCCCGTGGGGGCGCGCATCGCGGCGATCGGTGGAGCGGTGTGTCAGTCTGACACACCGCTACACTGATCTCGGTAAAGAGCCTCCGGCGGAGGCTCTTTACCACGTGATCAGCCGTGTCCAATCACGGCTGATCACGATGTACACAGGAAGAGCCGTTGATCGGCTTTTCCTCACTCGTGTCTGATAGACATGAGTAGAGGAGAGCCGATCGGCGGCTCTCCTGACAGGGGGGGTATGCGCTCATTGTTTATCAGCGCAGTCCCCCTCAGATGCCCACACTAGACCATCAGGGAAGCCCCCAATACCACCAGGGAAGCCCCCAGCATGTGGATGGCCAGGTACATCCCCCATGGCCATCCACATGTTAAAAAAATGCCAAAAATATGCCAATCAGTGCCCACAGATGGGCACTGATTGGCACATCATATTTAATAAAAAAAAAGTTAAAAAAGGGATGCAAAAAGGGATGCCCAGCAATGCCACCCATCAGTGTCATCAGTGCCACTCATCAGCGTCCATAAGTGCCACCTATCAGTGCCCATCCGTGCCCACCCATGCCCACCTATCAGTGCCCATCCATGCCACCTATCAGTGCCACCTATATGTGTGCATCAGTGCCGCCTATGAGTGCCCGTCAGTGCCGCCTATGAGTGCCCGTCAGTGCCGCCTATGAGTGCCCATCAGTGCCACCTGAGTGCCCATCAGTGCTGCATACCAGTGCCACCTATCAATGCCCATCAGTGCCACCTATCAGTGCCCATCAGTGCCGCCTATCAGTGCCCATCATCAGTGCCACCTCATCGGTGCCCCCCTAATTGGTGCCACCTCATCGGTGCCCATCAGTGCCGCCTTATCAGTGCCCATTAGTGCCGCCTTATCAGTGCCCATCATTGAAGAAGAAAACGCACTTATTTACAAAAAAAATTAACAGTGACAAAGAAAAACTTGTTTTTTTGCAAAATTTTCGGTCTTTTTTTGTTTGTTGCGCAAAAAATAAAAATCGCAGAGGTGATCAAATACCACCAAAAGAAAGCTCCATTTGTTGGAACAAAATGATAAAAAATTTGTTTGGGTACAGTGTAGCATGACCGCGCAATTGTCTGTCATTCAAATTGCGACATCGCTGAAAGCTGAAAATTGGCTTGGGCGGGAAGGTGTCTAAGTGTCTGGTATTGAAGTGGTTAAAGATGAATAACTATTACTTTACTTATTGAATAATATTATTGATAAAACCACTACTATAATAATAATAATAATAATAATAATAATAATGATACTAGAAAAGCTACAATTTCTGGGGAAATTGTGTGAAGTGTTCTTGCCTCCACCTACTGGAGTGGGCAAAGTAACTGGGTGGAGTGGCTTGAGTAACTGTTGTGTGGTTGGAGTGGCTGGAGTAACTGAAAAGTGTTAAAAAGCGTAATATTTTAAAAAGTATAAATAGTAGTAAAAAAATTGAAGCAGTCCCATCAGTATCAGTTACTGATGGGACTGCTTTCATTTTTTTTTCTCGAAAAATTAATTTTTTTCAAAATATATATATATATATATATATATATAAATATATTTTGAAAAAAATAAATTTTTCGAGAAAAAAAAATGTTCAGCTCTTTCAGTTACTGATGGGACTGCTTCAATTTTTTTTACTACTATTTATACTCTTTAAAATATTACGCTTTTAGAAAAAAACATTTAAAAAAAATTAAATAATTTTTGAAAAAAAAAAAATAATTTTTGAAAAAAATTATTGAAAAAAAAATAATTTTTGAAAAAAATAAAATTTTTTTTTTGAAAAATTAAAAATTATTATTTTTTTTTTTCAAAAATTATTTATTTTTTTTCAAAAATTATTTTATTTTTTTTCAAAAATTATTTTATTTTTTTTTCATTATTTTTTTTATTATTTTATTTTTCAAATGTTTTTTTCTAAAAGCATAATATTTTAAAAAGTATAAATAGTAGTAAAAAAAAAATATTTTAATGGGGGGACATAGTGTTTTGGCTGATCATGGGGGGGGGGGGGGTCATAATGTTTTGGCTGATTATGGGGTTGTCAGCTTTTGTCACCTCCAACTCTAGTTTTGAACATTTCTCCATTTTTATTTTAAATGATTTTGTTTTTATGATTTTTTTTTAAAAAAATATATTTTTTTTTCAAATTTCCTAATTTTCATTTTTTTTTTCTAAAATGATTGATTTTTTTTTTTTATAAAAAATATTTTTTTCAAAAATTATTTTTTTTTAATGATTTTTTTTAATTATTATTATTTTTTTTTTAAATGATATTTTTTTTTCTAAAATTATTTTTTTTTTCAAAAAAGAATTTTTTTCAAATTTCCTCATTTTCATTTTTTTTTCTAAAATTATTTTATTTTTTACTTTTTTATTATTATTTTTTTTTTTTTAATTATTATTTTTTTTTTTCAAATTTCATAATTTCATAATTCCCCTCAGGTAAATTTGGCTATAATAAGAATAATAATAACTAGAAAAGATACAATTTCTGGGGAAATTGTGTGACGTGTTCTTGCCTCCACCTGCTGGAGTGGGCGGAGTAACTGGGTGCAGTGGCTTGAGTATATAAACTTTTATTAATTTTTTTCAAAAATGATTATTTATTTTTTTCAAAAATGATTATTTATTTTTTTTTTTAATGATTTTTTTTTTAATTATTTTTTTTGATTTTTATTTAATTATTTCTAAAAAAAATATTTTTCAAAAAATATTTTTTTGTGTGGGACTACCTATAATCCCACTCAGAGCTGTGTGGGACTAGCTATAATTTACCTCAGAGCTGTGTGGGAGGAGCTATAATTCCACTCAGAGCTTCTGTCACCTCCCACTCTAGTTTTGAACATTTCTCCATTCATTCCTATGGGACAAATTTCCCCGCAAAAAATACGATATTTCGTGAACCGTTCGGCGAAACATTCCACAAAGTAATAGCACACCATTCGGGAACAATCCGCACGTTTTGGTATATATTCGGTCTATGTAGCGTAAAAACTGTGGGAGGAGTTAGCGTGGTAAATTTGGCTATAATAATAATAATAAGAACTAGAAAAGATACAATTTCTGGGGAAATTGTGTGACGTGTTCTTGCCTCCACCTACTGGAGTGGGCGGAGTAACTGGGTGGAGTGGCTTGAGTAACTAAACTTTTATTTATTTTTTTCAAAAATTATTATTTATTTTTTTTAATGATTTTTTTTAAATTTTTTTTTTTTTTTATTTAATTATTTAAAAAAAATAAATATTTTCAAAAATTATTTTTTTTTTTCAAAAATTTTTTTTTTTTTCAAAAATTTTTTTTTTTTCAAAAATTATTGATTTTTTTTAAAAATTATTTTTTTTTTTTCAAAAATTATTTTTTTTTTCCAAAAAGATATTTTTTTTTTCAAATTTCCTAATTTTCATTTTTTTTTCTAAAATGATTGATTTTTTTTTTTATAAAAAAAAAAAAATTTTTAATTATTTTTTTGAATTATTATTTTTTTTTTAAAAGAAAACATTTTTTTTGACAATAATATTTTTCAAAAAATTTTTTTTTTTCCAAAGAATATTATTTTTTTTCAAATTTCCTATTTTTTTTTTCTAAAATTATTATTTTTTTTTTTTATAAATTTTTTTTTTTTTTCAAAAATGTTTTTTTTTTTTTTTAATGATTTTTTTTAATTATTATTTTTTTTTTTAATTATATATTTTTTAAAATATTTTTTTTTTCAAAAAAGAATTTTTTTTTTTTTAAATTTCCTAATTTTCATTTTTTTTTCTAAAATTATTTTTTTTTAATTTTTTTATTATTATTATTTTTTTTTTTTTTTAAAATTTCATAATTCCCCTCAGAGCTGTGTGGGACTAGTTATAATTCCCCTCAGAGTTGTGTAGGACTACCTATAATCCCCCTCAGAGCTGTGTTGGACTACCTATAATTCCCCCTCAGAGCTGTGTGGGACTACCTATAATTCCCCTCAGAGCTGTGTTGGAGGAGCTATAATTCCCCTCAGAGATGTGTGGGACTACCTATAATTCCCCTCAGAGCTGTGTGGGACTACCTATAATCCCCCTCAGAGATGTGTGGGACTACCTATAATCTCCCTCAGAGATGTGTGGGACTACCTATAATCTCCCTCAGAGATGTGTGGGACTACCTATAATTCCCCTCAGAGCTGTGTGGGACTACCTATAATCCCCCTCAGCTGTGTGGGACTACCTATAATTCCCCTCAGAGATGTGTGGGACTACCTATAATTCCCCTCAGAGCTGTGTGGGACTAACTATAATCCCCCTCAGAGCTGTGTGGGACTACCTATAATCGCCCTCAGAGCTGTGTGGGACTACCTATAATCGCCCTCAGAGCTGTGTGGGACTACCTATAATCCACCTCAGATGTGTGGGACTACCTATAATCCCCCTCAGAGCTGTGTGGGACTACCTACAATCCCCCTCAGAGCTGTGTGGGACTACCTATAATCCCAGTCAGAGCTGTGTGGGACTACCTATAATCCCCCTCAGAGCTGTGTGGGACTACCTATAATTCCCCTCAGAGCTGTGTGGGACTACCTATAATCCCCCTCAGAGCTGTGTGGGACTAGCTATAATTCCCCTCAGAGCTGTGTGGGACTACCTATAATCCCCCTCAGAGCTGTGTGGGACTACCTATAATTCCCCTCAGCTGTGTGGGACTACCTATAATTCCCCTCTGAGCTTTTGTCACCTCCCACTCAAGTTTTGATCATTTCTCCATTCATTCCTATGGGACAAATTTCGCCGCAAAAATGACGATATTTCGTAAACCATTCGGCGAAACGACGAAGACTACCTATAATTGCCCTCAGAGCTATGTGAGAGGAGCTATAATTCCCCTCAGAGCTTTTGTCACCTCCCACTAGTTTTGAACATTTCTCCATTCATTCCTATGGGACAAATTTCGCCGCAAAAATGACGATATTTCGTGAACCATTCGGAAAAACGTTCCACAAAGTAATAGCACACCATTCGGGAACAATCCGCACGTTTTGGTATATATTCGGTATATGTAGCATAAAAACTGTGGGAGGAGTTAGCGTGCAAAATTTGGCTATAAGAATAATAATAATAATAAGAATAATAATAATAATATATATGTGAGATAACAATAAGTGATCTTGCTATGCAAGAACACTTAACTAGCCACTTCAGCCCCGGACCAATTGTCAGCTTAAGGACCAGAGGTCTTTTTTCAATTTCGCACTGCACTACTTTAACTGGTAATTGTGCGGTCATGCAATTTTGTAACGAAACGAAATTTGCGTCCTTTTCTTCCCACAAATAGAGCTTTCTTTTGATGGTATTTGATTGCCTCTGCGATTTTTATTTTTTGCGATATAAACGGAAAAAGAGTGAAAATTTTGAAAAAAAAAGAGATTTTCTACTTTTTGTTATAAGAAAAATCTAATAAACTCAATTTTAGTCAAACATTTGGGCCAAAATGTATTCAGCCACATGTCTTTAGTAAAAAAAAAGTTATAGCGTCTACAAACTAGAGTACATTTTCTGGAATTTACACCGCTTTTAATTTATGACTGCCTATTTCATTTCTTGAGGTGCTAAAATGGCAGAGAAGTACAAAACCCCACCAAATGACCCCATTTTGGAAAGTAGACACCCCAAGCTATTTGCTGAGAGGCATGTTGAGCCCATTGAATATTTTTTTTTTTTTAGTCCCAAGTGATTGAATAAAGACAAAAATAAAAAATAATTTTTTTTTCTTCAAAAAGTTGTCACTAAATGATATATTGCTCACACATGCCATAGTTATATGTGGAATTGCACCCCAAAATACATTTTGCTGCTTCTCCTGAGTATGGGGATACCACATGTGTGGGACTTTTTGGGAGCCTAGCCGCGTACGGGGCCCCGAAACCCAAGCACCGCCTTCAGGATTTCTAAGGGTGCAAATTTTTGATTTCACTCCTCACTACCTATCACAGTTTCGAAGGCCATAAAATGCCAAAATAGCACAAAACCCCCCCAAATGACCCCATTTTGGAAAGTAGACACCCCAAGCTATTTGTACTCAGGAGAAGCAACAGAATGTATTTTGGGGTGTATTTCCACATATGCCCATGACATGTTTGAGCAATATATCATTTAGTGACAACTTTTTGTAAAAAAAAATATATATATATTTTTTTTTTCATTATTCAATCTCTTGGGACAAAAAAAAAAAATATTTAATGGGCTCAACATTGCTCTCAGCAAATAGCTTGGGGTGTCTACTTTCCAAAATGGGGTCATTTGGGGGGGTTTGAACTGTCCTGGCATTTTATGCACAACATTTAGAAGCCTATGTCACACGTCACCCACTCTTCTAACCACTTGAAGACAAAGCCCTTTCTGACACTTTTTGTTTACATGAAAACATATTTTTTTTTTTGCAAGAAAATTACGTTGAACCCCCAAACACTATATAAATTGTTAAAGCAAAGGCCCTACAGATTAAAATGGTGGGTGTTGCATTTTTTTTTTTCCACACAGTATTTGCGCAGCGATTTTTCAAACGCATTTTTTGTGGAAAAAATACACTTTTTTTTATTTTAATGCACTAAAACACACTATATTGCTCAAATTTTTGATGAAATAAAAAATATGATCTTAGGCCGAGTACATGGATACCAAACACGACATGCTTTAAAATTGCGCACAAACACGCAGTGGCGACAAACTACATACATTTTTAAAAGCCTTTAAAAGCCTTTACATGATACCACATTAGATTCACGGAGGAGGTCTACTGCTAAAATTACTGCCCTCGATCTGACCTTCGCGGTGATACCTCACATGCATGCTGCAATTGCTGTTTACATATGACGCCAGACCAACGCTTGTGTACGCCTTTGCGCAAGAGAAGGGGGGGCAGGGGTGCTTTTTTTTTTTTTTTTTTTAGTTTTTTTTTTATTTATTTAGCTTTTTTATTCTATTTTTAAACTGTTCCTTCCATTTTTTTTCTTTGTTATGATTTTTATTGTTATCTCAGGGAATGTAAATATCCCCTATGATAGCAATAGGCAGTGACAGGTACTCTTTTTTTGAAAAAATTGGGGTCTATTAGACCCTAGATCTTTCCTCTGCCCTCAAAGCATCTGACCACACCAAGATTGGTGTGATAAAATGCTTTCCCAATTTCCCAATGGCGCGGTTTATATCCGGGAGGGGGGACATTCCCTCCTACTGCTTGTAAAAGCAGTCTAGAGGCTAATTACCCGCTAGAATTGCTTTTACATGAAAGCCGATCACTGGCTGAAAAGAATGATACCAAGATGATACCTAAACCTGCAGGCATCATTCTGGTATAACCATTCAAAGTCCAGCAACATACTGGACATATATTGTAATCTTTTTTTTTTTTCATGCAGCCTCTTGGCTGAACGAAAAAAAGAGATTGATTGGTGGGTATGCCCACCATTAGAATACCTCCCTTCATCCACCCACTTCTAATGATGGGCATACATGCACCATTTATATATGCCGATGCATGGGGGCATCCTCCCGCAAAAGTTATGCCGTGTACACACGGTCGGAATTTCGACCGTATGTACGTGGCATTAGGAGCCAATCGCTCCTCCGCCCCCCCTGCTGCCCCCATGCTTCGGCACCTATGCTCTTTTTTTTAACTGTGGTGGTGAAATCACCTCCTACAGCGTTGGAGTCGCGGCTTTATGTATCGTGGGAGCAAACGCTGTTGCTGTCAAGATAAATAAATCCGCGCTGCAACTGAATGGCGCACCTGAAAACAAAAAAATGCTTAACACTAAAACACAGTAAACAAAATTACATACCTGAAAAGCAAGCATGATAAAACATAATAAAACATTGCAGAATAGAATGGAGTAAAAAAAGAGCAACAATAGAGAGAGAGAGAGAACAATAAAACGACAACTATTTTTGTTTTTTTTATTTTTTTGAGATTCACAGGTAAAAAAGCTCCTGACTGTTAGCGACTGAATCAAAACGCTACCACAAAAAAAATGTTAGCGATCGCAGGGATCAGGCCTGACTCTGCGAACACTGCAGTTATGTGTGCTTAGTGTTTTGTAAGTGACAGTGATCGATCGATACTGCACTTGGGTGGGCTGGGCTGGGCTGGGCGGAGGGGGAAAACGCAGGTGCTAGCAGGTATCTGGGCTGATCCCGCTAACAATGCGTTTTTTTGGAACCCTAAACTGCTGGGACGCTAGTATAGATCTGATCAGATCAGATATTGATCTGTTCAGATACTATACCACTAAGGGAGGTGTATGCTTTGCGCGTGGGTGTTTGCGGTACTGGCACTAACCTGGGGCGACGCAGACCTTATTTGACCCTAAAACCTAATTGATATCACCCGCCGGGCGATCAGGGGGTTAAACCGTTATTGGGTAATAAATGGCGGGTGCCCTGACAGTATAAAAAACAAGCTAACTAACCAGCGTCACCCGTAACAGTAATACAAAAAAAAACTGGTTACCTAGCGACACTAATGCAGCGATCAGAAAAACGATCGCTTAGTGACACTGGCAAAAGGGGGTGAAAGGGTTAACTAGGGGCAATCAGGGGGTTAAACCTTTATTAGGTAATATATGGGGGTACCTGACGCTATATAAAAACCTGACGGGGAACCTAAATAACGAAATAACTAACTGGCTAACCAGCGTCACCAGTGACATTTTATACGGTGATCACTGGTGAAAGGGTTAACTCTAGGGGCAATCAGGGGGTTAAAACCTTTATTTAGGTTGTAATATGGGGGTACCTGACCTATAAACCTATTTATGAACCTATATAAACATGGCGGTTAACCTAAAAAAAAACTGGTTACCTAGCGACACTAATGCAGCGATCAGAAAAACGATCGCTTAGTGACACTGGCAAAAGGGGGTGAAATGGTTAACTAGGGGCAATCAGGGGGTTAAACCTTTATTAGGTAATATATGGGGGTACCTGACGCTATATAAAAACCTGACGGGGAACCTAAATAACGAAATAACTAACTGGCTAACCAGCGTCACCAGTGACAGTTATACGGTGATTACTGGTGAAAGGGTTAACTCTAGGGGCAATCAGGGGGTTAAAACCTTTATTTAGGTTGTAATATGGGGGTACCTGACCTATAAAACTATTTATGAACCTATATAAAACATGGCGGTTAAAATAAAAAAAAAATGGTTACCTAGCGACACAATGCAGCGATCAGAAAAACGATCGCTTAGTGACACTGGCAAAAGGGGGTGAAGGGGTTAACTAGGGGCAATCAGGGGGTTAAACCTTTATTAGGGGGGGGTAGGGGGCTACCTAGGACCTAAAACTAACTGCCCTGACAGTTATTACAGTCACACTGACACTAAATGCAGTGATCAGTAAATAAATGATCACTGCAATTAGTGACACTGTGACTGGGGGGGGAGGGGGTGATCTGGGGGTGATCTGGGGGTGACAGGGGGGTGGATTGTGTGCCTATGTGTACTGGTGTCAGTGTACTGTTTGTGCACTAACCTTTACATGTTCTCTGCTCGGCGTTCCGGTCACATAGACCGGCGCACCGAGCGTGACATCACTTCCGCCTTCCTGTCTATACAATAGACAGGAAGGGGAAGCTTTTCATTCGCCAGGAGCGATCGCGAGGGGGTGGCCAGAAACCACTGGCCGTCCCCTCGTCCCGGATCGCTCCTGAAGCGATGCCGACCGTCCCCGCCGGCGGAGGGGGGTCCGATCGGACCCCCCAACCGCCTGAAGAATGGCACGTACAGGTACGTGGTTCTGCCTGTACGTGCCATTCTGCCGACGTATATCTACATGGGGCGGTCGGCAAGTGGCTAGAAAAGCTACAATTTCTGGGGAAATTGTGTGACGTGTTCTTGCCTCCACCAGTAGTCTTCAACTGGAGTGGGCGGAGTAACTTGGAGGAGTGGCTTGAGTGACTGTTGACTGTTGTGTGGTTGGAGTGGCTGGAGTAACTGTGGAAAGGTTGGACTGGGCAGAGTAACTGTGTGGAGTGTTTGGAGTGAGTAAAGATAGTAAACATTACACTAACCAATTGATTGATCAAATTTAAAAAGTGCACATGACAAGCTTGATAGAGTGAGAAATGCATTTCAACTTTAACAAAATTGTATTTTATATATATAGCACATATCACATTTCACATATAGCACTTTCTTACAAAGTTACACTAAAACATACATTATACAGGGCTATCCACCTAGACTAAAAAAAACAAAAAAAACATACATTAATAAAAACATTAGCGGTATTATCAAGCCTAGCAGATGAAGGTATGACCACATGCATTTGGGGGGTCTCAGCATATTGATGTATAATGGGGGTGAAGGTGTGAAATCTGATGATAATCCGTGTTCACAACCACTGTTTCCTGGCAACGCTCATGCCCTGTTTATGCAGGCTCTAAGCGTGTTTACAACCACTGCTCAAAACACAATACACAGGATCATGATAGCTGTAATAAGTGTGCAGTACTCCTTACTGGAGACAGTGCTGCACCCTGGAGATGTAAATGTGATCCAACAGTGTGTTTTTTTCTGTGGTGGCTGCACAGACCAGTTGGGTATATCCTCTTGAGTGAAGAAGGTCAGATATTGGCTTCTTTGCTCTGCACAGAAAATCTTCATTGAAATCTCCACAGAGTATTATAGGTTGGCAATCCATTATTTCCAAAGATTCCAAGAGGCCCAGCAGGTTAGTAAGGAATTGGCCAATACTGTAATCCGGTGGCCTGTAAACAACAGCGATCAAAGCTTGTACATGGGACTCCAGTTTGACAACCAAGAACTCCAAATCAGTCACATTGTGATGATACTGCTTTTCAAAGGCCTTGAAATGGTTTCTGACATACAAGGCGACACCTCCGCCACTTTTACTTGCAATGTCAGGAAGGTTCGTGTACGAGAGGTGTCTGTTGCGTTTGAACAGGTTGTAGCCCTCCAGCTGGAGACTTTCAGCAACAGAAGAGCCTGAGAGATGAGTTTCAGTGAAACATAAAACATCTCCAAGTGTCAACTCGTGGTGAGATTTGATATCTTCAATGTGAGCTGGTAATCCTTCCGTGTTGTGATGGATAATTGTTAATGTTTGCTGTTTGTCTGTTGTCTGTAGAAACTTTAAGCGGGGCATAACACTTTCCAGTGATGCATCCTTCATTGAGTCCAGGGAGGCTGTGATTTCAGGATCAGCAAAGATCTTCTTCTCATCAAAGTCGGTTATGTGCAGTCCTTGCAGTGTAGTCGTTCTACTCAGAGCAACATAGGCCATTCCCGGTTGGAAGACCCGTTTCAATGAGACCACTGCCGACTGTATCGACATCCCCTGACACTTATGAATCGTACATGCAAAAGCTAACTTCAGGGGGAACTGCCTACAAACAACTCCTTTCTGTCTCAGGTTTTCCTCTACCCTTTCTATGTACACTAAGTTGTCAGCATCACAAGACGACTTGTTACGGTATCTCTGTCCTGCATTTGGATTGTCCAGCACAAGCCCAAGCTTGTTTACCGTAGTAGCACCATTCTCAGTCTGGATGATTATCCTTGCAATCTTGCCAAATGTCCCGTTAACAAGCCCATCTTCAACATCAATGTTTCTTGTGATCATGATACGGGCACCTTCAGCTGCTTGCAGTGTGTCAATCAGATTGTCTTTGTGTCCTTTGAAAGGTTGGTGTTACCTCAGCATCACTCCTGTTTTAGGGTCTTTTCTGTAATCGTCGGCATCTATGTTGGTGACGATTGAATGGAGAACAGACACAGTTGCGGCATTATGTTTGTGAACCTCTTTGTTGGTGGCAAAGATGTGGAGCACGTCATTAGGGCAGTGGATGGGATCTGTCAACGCCTGAGAAAGCAGAGCTTTGTCATCATTGCTTAAGGTGCTAGTCTTCTGCTTGACTCTGATTCTATTCAAAAGCTCAGCAAATGAAATGTCATCCTTCTGTCGCATGATCTCTGTCAGCGTGATCATCTGAAAGTAGTCTTTCCAGATGTCATTGGTATTTTCCTCAAACACACAGAGTGGCTTACTTTTTCCCAGCGGGGGGACCTGGTAAAAGTCTCCTACTGCTAGTACTGACATACCACCAAAAGGTTTCTTACTGCCTTTGATTTGCTGTAATCTCCAGTTGATGTAGGCAAACAGGGGCTTTGAAATCATTGACACCTCGTCAATAACAATGATCTCCGCATTTGACAGCTGTGCCCTCACTTCATCTATGAGGTTTCCAAGTCCTTGGTAGGGTGGCTTCAAGCTTCTTGGCAACTTTAGCAGAGAATGCAAAGTGTTGCCTGAAATGTTGAAAGCTGCTGTTCCTGTAAATGCAGTTAGTAAAACGCTGGGCATGGATATGTCTGCTTCCTCACGTAGTCTGGTAAGTTTACAGAGTATCTTTGTCGCCTCAGCATAGATGCACTTTATCAGGTGTGATTTGCCTGTTCCTGCGCCACCAGTGACAAAGTAATAGAATGGGTCAGGATTTAGGCCACGCACACGGTTAGTGCACCAGTCACAAACTGAGTAGAATGTCTGAGCTTGTGTCTGGTTAAGGTTTCTGTACATTTTCCGAAGGAAATCAGGGCACATTTGTGGGGCCTTCACAGTAAGAGCAATTCCACCTCTTTGTTTGTGATGTGTATACTCCGGAATAGGGATGGGCCCGGTGCTCGATGCGAACCCACGTTCGCATCGAGCACCGGGCGTTCGCTCGCTCGGCGAGCCCAGAACTATTTTGGCCGCTCGCATCACGTTCGTGTGATGCGCGCGGCCCCGCAATGCATTGCGGCCGGCGCGGCCGACGCAGTGCATTGCTGGCTGATGATTGGCCAAGCATGCACTGTGACCCCGCATGCTTGGCCAATCACAGCCCCGGAAACTCGAAGAGCCATAATTGGCTACAGGCAGGACGCCTGTAGCCAATTACAGCTCAGGGGCTGTAGTACACGCCCCCCCCCCGATAAAACGCCGCCACGCCGTCTGCGCCGGTCACATGCTGTTCCGGCGCAGATTGAGCAGGCTGATTCTGTGACACTCTGCTGCATTTAGATAGTTAGAGAGATTCACTTACAGAGATTGAGTTAGATAGATTGAGTTACAAAGATTGATTGAGAAAGAGGGGCTTGTAGTGTGCTCGTGGCAGGCAGGCAGAGCTCCTATATTTTGTTACCAGAAGCACCTATAGGACTTGTAGTGTGTTCGTGGCAGGCAGGCAGAGCTCCTATATTTTGTTACCAGAAGCACCTATAGGACTTGTAGTGTGTTCGTGGCAGGCAGGCAGAGCTCCTATATTTTGTTACCAGAAGCACCTATAGGACTTGTAGTGTGTTCGTGGCAGGCAGGCAGAGCTCCTATATTTTGTTACCAGAAGCACCTATAGGACTTGTAGTGTGTTCGTGGCAGGCAGGCAGAGCTCCTATATTTTGTTACCAGAGGCACCTATAGGACTTGAAGTGTGTTAGTCCCATTACACACACAGAGCTATATTTTGTTCCCAGAAGCACCTATAGGACTTGAAGTGTGTTAGTCCCATTACACACACAGAGCTATATTTTCTTCCCAGAAGCACCTATAGGACTTGAAGTGTGTTAGTCCCATTACACACACAGAGCTATATTTTCTTCCCAGAAGCACCTATAGGACTTGAAGTGTGTTAGTCCCATTACACACACAGAGCTATATTTTGTTCCCAGAAGCACCTATAGGACTTGAAGTGTGTTAGTCCCATCACACACACAGAGCTATATTTTGTTCCCAGAAGCACCTATAGGACTTGAAGTGTGTTAGTCCCATCACACACACAGAGCTATATTTTGTTCCCAGAAGCACCTATAGGACTTGAAGTGTGTTAGTCCCATCACACACACAGAGCTATATTTTGTTCCCAGAAGCACCTATAGGACTTGAAGTGTGTTAGTCCCATTACACACACAGAGCTATATTTTGTTCCCAGAAGCACCTATAGGACTTGAAGTGTGTTAGTCCCATTACACACACAGAGCTATATTTTCTTCCCAGAAGCACCTATAGGACTTGAAGTGTGTTAGTCCCATTACACACACAGAGCTATATTTTGTTCCCAGAAGCACCTATAGGACTTGAAGTGTGTTAGTCCCATCACACACACAGAGCTATATTTTGTTCCCAGAAGCACCTATAGGACTTGAAGTGTGTTAGTCCCATTACACACACAGAGCTATATTTTCTTCCCAGAAGCACCTATAGGACTTGAAGTGTGTTAGTCCCATTACACACACAGAGCTATATTTTGTTCCCAGAAGCACCTATAGGACTTGAAGTGTGTTAGTCCCATCACACACACAGAGCTATATTTTGTTCCCAGAAGCACCTATAGGACTTGAAGTGTGTTAGTCCCATTACACACACAGAGCTATATTTTGTTCCCAGAAGCACCTATAGGACTTGAAGTGTGTTAGTCCCATCACACACACAGAGCTATATTTTGTTCCCAGAAGCACCTATAGGACTTGAAGTGTGTTAGTCCCATCACACACACAGAGCTATATTTTGTTCCCAGAAGCACCTATAGGACTTGAAGTGTGTTAGTCCCATCACACACACAGAGCTATATTTTGTTCCCAGAAGCACCTATAGGACTTGAAGTGTGTTAGTCCCATTACACACACAGAGCTATATTTTGTTCCCAGAAGCACCTATAGGACTTGAAGTGTGTTAGTCCCATTACACACACAGAGCTATATTTTCTTCCCAGAAGCACCTATAGGACTTGAAGTGTGTTAGTCCCATTACACACACAGAGCTATATTTTGTTCCCAGAAGCACCTATAGGACTTGAAGTGTGTTAGTCCCATCACACACACAGAGCTATATTTTGTTCCCAGAAGCACCTATAGGACTTGAAGTGTGTTAGTCCCATTACACACACAGAGCTATATTTTGTTCCCAGAAGCACCTATAGGACTTGAAGTGTGTTAGTCCCATTACACACACAGAGCTATATTTTGTTCCCAGAAGCACCTATAGGACTTGAAGTGTGTTAGTCCCATTACACACACAGAGCTATATTTTCTTCCCAGAAGCACCTATAGGACTTGAAGTGTGTTAGTCCCATTACACACACAGAGCTATATTTTGTTCCCAGAAGCACCTATAGGACTTGAAGTGTGTTAGTCCCATCACACACACAGAGCTATATTTTGTTCCCAGAAGCACCTATAGGACTTGAAGTGTGTTAGTCCCATTACACACACAGAGCTATATTTTGTTCCCAGAAGCACCTATAGGACTTGAAGTGTGTTAGTCCCATCACACACACAGAGCTATATTTTGTTCCCAGAAGCACCTAGAGGACTTGAAGTGTGTTAGTCCCATCACACACACAGAGCTATATTTTGTTCCCAGAAGCACCTATAGGACTTGAAGTGTGTTAGTCCCATCACACACACAGAGCTATATTTTGTTCCCAGAAGCACCTATAAAACTTGAAGTGTGTTAGTCCCATCACACACACAGAGCTATATTTTGTTCCCAGAAGCACCTATAGGACTTGAAGTGCGTTAGTCCCATTACACACACAGAGCTATATTTTGTTCCCAGAAGCACCTATAGGACTTGAAGTGTGTTAGTCCCATTACACACACAGAGCTATATTTTGTTCCCAGAAGCAACTATAGGACTTGAAGTGTGTTAGTCCCATTACACACACAGAGCTATATTTTGTTCCCAGAAGCACCTATAGGACTTGAAGTGTGTTAGTCCCATCACACACACAGAGCTATATTTTCTTCCCAGAAGCACCTATAGGACTTGAAGTGTGTTAGTCCCATCACACACACAGAGCTATATTTTCTTCCCAGAAGCACCTATAGGACTTGAAGTGTGTTAGTCCCATCACACAGAGCTCCTCTATTTTCTTTGCAGAAGCACCCATAGGACTTCTAGTGTGTTAGTGGCATCACACAGAGCTCCTATATATTCTTCTCAGCAGCACCCACAGGACTTCTAGTGTGTTAGTGGCATCACACAGAGCTCCTCTATTTTCTTTGCATAAGCACCCACAGGACTTCTAGTGTGTTAGTGGCATCACACAGAGCTCCTCTATTTTCTTTGCAGAAGCACCCATAGGACTTCTAGTGTGTTAGTGGCATCACACAGAGCTCCTATATATTCTTCTCAGCAGCACCCACAGGACTTCTAGTGTGTTAGTGGCATCACACAGAGCTCCTCTATTTTCTTTGCAGAAGCACCCACAGGACTTCTAGTGTGTTAGTGGCATCACACAGAGCTCCTCTATTTTCTTTGCATAAGCACCCACAGGACTTCTAGTGTGTTAGTGGCATCACACAGAGCTCCTCTATTTTCTTTGCAGAAGCACCCACAGGGCTTCTAGTGTGTTAGTGGCATCACACAGAGCTCCTCTATTTTCTTTGCATAAGCACCCACAGGACTTCTAGTGTGTTAGTGGCATCACACAGAGCTCCTCTATTTTCTTTGCAGAAGCACCCATAGGACTTCTAGTGTGTTAGTGGCATCACACAGAGCTCCTATATATTCTTCTCAGCAGCACCCACAGGACTTCTAGTGTGTTAGTGGCATCACACAGAGCTCCTCTATTTTCTTTGCAGAAGCACCCACAGGACTTCTAGTGTGTTAGTGGCATCACACAGAGCTCCTCTATTTTCTTTGCATAAGCACCCACAGGACTTCTAGTGTGTTAGTGGCATCACACAGAGCTCCTCTATTTTCTTTGCAGAAGCACCCACAGGACTTCTAGTGTGTTAGTGGCATCACACAGAGCTCCTCTATTTTCTTTGCATAAGCACCCACAGGACTTCTAGTGTGTTAGTGGCATCACACAGAGCTCCTCTATTTTCTTTGCAGAAGCACCCATAGGACTTCTAGTGTGTTAGTGGCATCACACAGAGCTCCTATATATTCTTCTCAGCAGCACCCACAGGACTTCTAGTGTGTTAGTGGCATCACACAGAGCTCCTCTATTTTCTTTGCAGAAGCACCCACAGGACTTCTAGTGTGTTAGTGGCATCACACAGAGCTCCTCTATTTTCTTTGCATAAGCACCCACAGGACTTCTAGTGTGTTAGTGGCATCACACAGAGCTCCTCTATTTTCTTTGCAGAAGCACCCATAGGACTTCTAGTGTGTTAGTGGCATCACACAGAGCTCCTATATATTCTTCTCAGCAGCACCCACAGGACTTCTAGTGTGTTTAGTGGCATCACACAGAGCTCCTCTATTTTCTTTGCAGAAGCACCCACAGGACTTCTAGTGTGTTAGTGGCATCACACAGAGCTCCTCTATTTTCTTTGCATAAGCACCCACAGGACTTCTAGTGTGTTAGTGGCATCACACAGAGCTCCTCTATTTTCTTTGCAGAAGCACCCACAGGACTTCTAGTGTGTTAGTGGCATCACACAGAGCTCCTCTATTTTCTTTGCATAAGCACCCACAGGACTTCTAGTGTGTTAGTGGCATCACACAGAGCTCCTCTATTTTCTTTGCAGAAGCACCCATAGGACTTCTAGTGTGTTAGTGGCATCACACAGAGCTCCTATATATTCTTCTCAGCAGCACCCACAGGACTTCTAGTGTGTTAGTGGCATCACACAGAGCTCCTCTATTTTCTTTGCAGAAGCACCCACAGGACTTCTAGTGTGTTAGTGGCATCACACAGAGCTCCTCTATTTTCTTTGCATAAGCACCCACAGGACTTCTAGTGTGTTAGTGGCATCACACAGAGCTCCTCTATTTTCTTTGCAGAAGCACCCATAGGACTTCTAGTGTGTTAGTGGCATCACACAGAGCTCCTATATATTCTTCTCAGCAGCACCCACAGGACTTCTAGTGTGTTAGTGGCATCACACAGAGCTCCTCTATTTTCTTTGCAGAAGCACCCACAGGACTTCTAGTGTGTTAGTGGCATCACACAGAGCTCCTCTATTTTCTTTGCATAAGCACCCACAGGACTTCTAGTGTGTTAGTGGCATCACACAGAGCTCCTCTATTTTCTTTGCAGAAGCACCCATAGGACTTCTAGTGTGTTAGTGGCATCACACAGAGCTCCTATATTTTCTTCTCAGCAGCACCCACAGGACTACCGACTACAATGGCTGGAAGACCGCCAAGGGGAGGCAGAGCGTGCAGAGCCAAGAACACAGGGCAGGCAGGCTCTGTTTCTAGTGGACGTGGCCATGGACGTGGACGTGGTCGTGCATCGTCATCAGCACGTGGCCATGGGACACGCGCGTCTTTGTTTTCGGCAGCTGGACATGTGGAGCCGCATCATGCTGAAGGCTTGGTAGAATGGATGACCAAGCCCTCCTCATCCTCCTCATCCTCTCTCACCCAGGCTCAGGGTACTGACAGAGCATCATCAGCCACCCCTTCCCTAGACCCACCATGTCCTCCTGAGGAGTCCCCCGAACTCTTTGAGCACAGTGTTGGGTACATGCTCCAGGAGGATGCCCAACGATTCGAAGGCTCGGATGACGATACCCAGCTTGAGGAATCTGGCAGTACAGTTCCACCAGCTGCAGCTTACTGCCAGGTTTGCTCTAGTGGTGAAGAGGGAGGGGATGATGAGGTCACTGACTCCACGTGGGTGCCTCAAGGGAGAGAGGATGAGGAGGAGGACGAGGAGGAGGAGGATGCGGCGTCACATGTCCAACGAGGCAGGATGCCCCCTGGAGGCCAGGTAGAGGCCAGCACAGCAACTGTACAACACCGCAGAGCTCCGCCTGTGCAGGGCGCTGCCTCTGCACGTTATCAGAAAAGTTCTTTGGTGTGGGCCTTTTTTGAGACGAGTGCAGCAGATCGCACCACTGCTATTTGCAATATTTGTCTCAAGCGTATCTCGCGTGGCCAAAACATCAGCCGCTTGGGCACGACAAGCATGACCAGACATATGGCGACCTGCCATGCAGCTCGTTGGCAGGCACACATAAAAGACCCACACCAAAGAACTAAGCGGACCTCTCCTTGCTCCTCCTCAGCTGGGATCTCCATCCCCACTACACCTTCAGTCCTCTCTGAAAGCTGCTCTGAGAGGACTGAAGGTGTAGAATTCGGTGTGTCACAACCAAGTACTTGCAGTACACCGACGTCCGAATGCAGCAGGCAAATTTCCCTGCCCCAGCTGCTGGACCGTAGAAAGAAGTACACTCCCAGCCATCCACATGCCCAGCGGTTGAATGCTAGCCTTGCTAAATTGCTAGCACTTCAACTGCTGCCTTTTCAGTTGGTAGACTCGGCCCCCTTCCGTGAGTTTGTTCAATGTGCGGTTCCTCAGTGGCAGGTTCCCAAACGCCACTTTTTCTCGCGGAAGGCGATTCCGTCTCTCTACCGGCATGTGGAGGGCAATGTCCATGCCTCGCTGGACAGGGCGGTCAGCGGTAAGGTGCATATTACCGCTGACTCATGGTCCAGCAGGCATGGACAGGGACGGTACCTTTCTTTCACGGCCCATTGGGTCACTCTATTGGCAGCTGGGAGGGATGCAGGACAAGGTGCAGTAGTGTTGGAGGTTGTTCCGCCACCACGCCTCCAAAACGCGACTACTGCTACTGGTTGTGACACACCTCTCTCCTCCACCCCCTCCTCTTCTTCTTCCTCCAGTGCTCTGTCCTTGGAACCAGCGGTGCTCCGTAGGCGTACAAGGGGCTACGCAAGTACGCAGGCAAAAAGATGCCATGCCGTGCTTGCGCTGGTGTGTTTGGGGGACAGGAGCCACACTGGGCCAGAGGTTCTGGCAGCTCTGCAGGGGCAGGCCGAGAGGTGGTTGACGCCACGTCAGCTTAAGCCAGGAATGGTCGTTTCTGACAATGGCACCAACCTCCTCTCCGCCCTGCGACAGGGGCAGCTCACCCATGTGCCCTGCATGGCTCACGTCCTCAACCTGGTGGTGCAGCGGTTCTTGGGCAGGTTCCCAGGCTTACAGGATGTCCTGAGGCAGGCCAGGAAAGTCTGTGTGCATTTCCGCCGATCTTATAATGCCAGTGCTCGGCTGACTGAGCTGCAAAAGGAGCTGAACCTGCCCAAGAACCGCCTAATATCTGACATGCCCACCAGGTGGAACTCAACGTTGGCCATGCTGCAGCGACTGCACACGCAGCAGAGGGCCATCAATGAGTACCTTTGCGACTACGGCACCAGGACAGGGTCAGGGGAGCTTGGTTTTTTTCCCCCACGTCAGTGGAGCATGATCAGGGATGCATGCACTGTCCTCTCACCATTTGAGGAGGCCACGAGGATGGTGAGCAGTGACAGTGCATGCATCAGTGACACTGTCCCTCTTGTCCACCTGTTGGAGCATACGCTGCGTGGGATAATGGACAGGGCACTTGAGGCAGAACAGAGGCAGGAAGAGGAGGACTTCCTTGCCTCTCAAGGCCCCCTTTATCCGGACAGTGTTCCTTCTGTCCCACCCATCACACAGGAAGAGGATGAGGAGGAGGAGGAGGAGGAGGAGGAGGAGGATTGTGTGAGCATGGAGGTGGAGCCTGGCACTCAGCATCAGCAGCAGCAGTCTTTTAGGGATGATGTACAGTCCCAACAAGCCAGTGGACTTGTACGTGGCTGGGAGGAGGTGGCTGGCGATCATGTCATCCTCAGTGACCCAGAAGACTCCGGACCGAATGCCTCAGCTAACCTACGCTGCATGGCCTCCCTGATCCTGCAAAGCCTGCGGAAGGATCCTCGTGTTCTTCGGATCAAGGAGAGGGACCATTACTGGCTGGCCACTCTCCTTGATCCGCGGTACAAGGGTAAGGTTGCGGACCTTATCTTGCCGTCGCAGAGGGAGCAGAGGATGAGACATCTCAGGGAGGCCTTGCAGAAAGGTCTGTGCAACGCGTTCCCAGAAACTGGGAGGCTACAAACTCCTGGTCCTGGGCGACGAGTTGCTGAGGCTTCGGTCAGTGGCAGAAGGAGCGGTGGGGAAGGTGGACGTCTGACCGATGCGTTCAGACAATTTTTAGTCCGCAGCCCCAAGGTATGATCGGTTCCAGCAACCATCGCCAGCGTCTGATATACATGGTGCAGGAATACCTTGGGGCAAGGTCAGACTTGGACACCTTTCCCACCGAAAATCCTCTGGCTTACTGGGTCCTGAGGATGGATCACTGGCCAGAGCTTGCACAGTATGCAATTGAGCTACTGGCCTGTCCTGCCTCCAGCGTTCTTTCCGAACGCACATTCAGTGCTGCTGGAGGATTTGTGACTGATCATAGGGTGCGCCTGTCCACCGCCTCGGTTGATCGACTGACATTCATCAAAATGAATCAGTCTTGGATCACCACCAGCTACCAGGCACCTGAGGCGGATATAACCGAATAATTTTTAATGTCACATCCCTTCAAGACTGCCTATGCTGATGCTGAGTGACTGTCCTCTTATGTTCACTGACTATCCTCTTCCTCCTCCTCAATGATCCATGCCACCACACCAGTGCCTAAGGCACAATTTTTCAGCCCCTGTTTAACAGGGGCGTGTACTTACAATTTTTAAAAAAAATGCTTCGCAACACGTGTGACTGCTGTGCTCCAAGTACAGTCTCTGTGAGGGCCGTGTTGCAGTGTTGTGGCACCAGCACCAGTGCCTAAGGCACAATTTTTCAGCCCCTGTTTAACAGGGGCGTGTACTTACAATTTTTTAAAAAAATGCTTCGCAACACGTGTGACTGCTGTGCTCCAAGTACAGTCTCTGTGAGGGCCGTGTTGCAGTGTTGTGGCACCAGCACCAGTGCCTAAGGCACAATTTTTCAGCCCCTGTTTAACAGGGGCGTGTACTTACAATTTTTTTAAAAAATGCTTCGCAACACGTGTGACTGCTGTGCTCCAAGTACAGTCTCTGTGAGGGCCGTGTTGCAGTGTTGTGGCACCAGCACCAGTGCCTAAGGCACAATTTTTCAGCCCCTGTTTAACAGGGGCGGGTACTTACAATTTTTTAAAAAAATGCTTCGCAACACGTGTGACTGCTGTGCTCCAAGTACAGTATCTGTGAGGGCCGGGTTGCAGTGTTGTGGCACCAGCACCAGTGCCTAAGGCACAATTTTTCAGCCCCTGTTTAACAGGGGCGGGTAATTACAAATCTTGATCTAATAGTTCACAGCAGGGCCCATTCCTGCGCCCACCAAGAGTAACTATGAGGGCCTGCAGTCTTGTGGCAACACCGTCCACCACCACCGCCAAAGGCCCAATTTTTCTGCCCTGTTCATCAGGTGCTTGCAATTACAAATCTTGATCTAATAACTCACAGCAGGGCCCATTCCTGCGCCCACCAAGAGTAACTATGAGGGCCTACAGTCTTGTGGCAACACCGTCCACCACCACCGCCAAAGGCCCAATTTTTTCTGCCCTGTTCATCAGGTGCTTGCAATTACAAATCTTGATCTAATAACTCACAGCAGGGCCCATTCCTGCGCCCACCAAGAGTAACTGTGAGAGCTTACAGTCTTGTGGCAAAACCGTCCACCACCACCACCACCACCACCCCCAATTTTACTGCCCAGTTCAACAGGTGCATGCAATTACAAATCTTGATCTATTAACTCACAGCAGGGCCCATTCCTGTGCCCACCAGTCTTGTGGCTACACCAACATCTAATAGGGCAAATTTCTGCAGAGTATATACGCCAGGCCCCTACTTTCAAACATCCAACTTACAAAGGACTCCTACTTGCAAATGGAAAGAGAAAACAGGAAGTGAGAGGAAATCTACCCCTAGGAAGGGAAATTCTATCCTGTTAGATTTAATTTGGGAAAAAGGTATCTCCTCTCTACTGATACTTTATCACCAATCCTTGTTTCAATTAAAACCCCACTTTTCCAAAAACATTTGTCATTGGGACGGAAAGTGAGGTGACATGTTCTGAACAGATGTGCAAAGACAGCAAATGTTACAGGGGTGATAACCCCTCCCTATGTTCTCCAAAAAGCTTAAAAATAGATTTTTTTGGGATGGAGCTACACTTCATAATGTACCTGTTCAGATTCTACTTAAGATCAAACCTAAAGCCGCAAGTGGTTTTAAATGGCTTCTTTTTTTCCTTTACAAATGTCATTTTGTGCAAGGACAGTTCTAAACACGGGAAACACATGACACTTCACAGGCATACTTTAGACACCCCCCAGGTACCATATTTAAAGGAAAATTTCACTTTTTTTTTTTCACTTTATGCATCATTAAAATGACTGCTCCCGAAAAAACGTTAGTTTTTAAAAGTTCTTTTTGCATTGATATATGTCCCCTGGGGCAGGACCCGGGTCCCCAAACCTGTTTTATGACATTAACATGCATATTGGCCGTTGTAATTAGCACTTTTGATTTCGAACGTTCGCGTCCATTATAACGTATAGGGTTCGAAAATTCGCGCGAACTTTCGGTCCGTTCGAAGGTTCTGGTTCGAACCGAACCCGGGGGTGTTCGGCTCATCCCTACTCCGGAACATCATCTTGTTCATTCTCATGAAGTGGCTCCCCTTCTTTGCGTTCCTCTATACATTCCAACCTATCCAACTCAGCTTCTGGCGCAAAGGTATTCCAAGCATCTTCAACAGGGCCGTTTTTTACAAAGTCATCCAAGACTTGTTCCACAATTTTGTTGTGTTGTTCAAACTTCTTTTGGTTGCTGGTAACAATTGCAGACACTGCTCGGATTGCTTCTTCTCCGGGTAAGCTCACACAGGCACCTTTGTAAAAATCCTGGTGTGTTGGGAACCTTACAGTTTTCAGTGATGACTCTGAACGGTGGGGGAGGTAGAGTTTAAGCAGTCTGCCATAGTAGTTTTCGGGGTCCTTCTTCTCTGAGAAGCGTGCGTACCTGATGATTGCAGGCTTCCCTCTCGTGCGTTTTTGAATCATTCCCATTTCATTCAATAGGCTGACACGCTTGCCGTCTTCCTTTTGCTTGCCATCTTCCTTCTGCTTGCCATAGACAATCCTGTAATGGGATGCAAAGTCTGCCAGACACATGGACTCAAACTCTGGTGTTTCGGGTCTGGATCTGTATTTGTCGACAAAACTCGTCATCCACACATTAAGAGAATCGGCTGGTTTGTTCTGCAATGCACTGAGCGGGAGACTCATTTTCAGTGCGTTGTCACCAGTTGGCAGAAAAACAACCTCACGTGAGCAAGACTTCATTTTCAGGCTGCACGTACGGGCCACAGACTCCTGGGCGCTGACCTCTCTGTGTTTTGAATAGGCCTGAAGAACTTCTTTCATTTCTTCTCGTTCTGTCTCTGTTTCTGGGCTCATTTCTTTGACTATTGTTTTGAGATAGTCACTCATCTCACGTTCTGGCTTGGATATGTAGGACAACATGTACATGATGCAACCATACTCATCAAGAATGTACTGGATGTCCATGTTGGCGTTCCAGGCCATCAGCAAATGTGGATTGTAGTTGTTCACCCAGCAGTCTTTGACATCACGCTTCATTAGAATCACGCTTGAGGAGGTCAATGCCTCAATGTACGAGTTGTACTGATTCAATGTCATATCACACTGTGCCAGTAGCTGTGACATGTCTTCAAGCTGCACTTTTGGGTTATTAAGCAAATCCCAGACTGGTTTCAGTTTGTTTTTGGCTGCTTGTGGTTTCATTGCACAATCTCCTTGTTCTTCTGGCATCGGGTAAGTTATCCTTGTTTTTCTAATTGGTGGCTTTGGAAATCCAAATCTGCATACTCTGTTACCTTTCTTGCACGATTTTGAATGAGATCTGCTGTGTATTTGAAGTTCTGTTACAAATCTGTGAAGTAAGGCATGTTTGGCTTCATCAGGCAGCTGGCATGAGATGTTATTATCTATAAAGGCACACACCTTGTCATCACTGTCTTGTCCAAATATAGGAGCTCCTGCTACCCAACAGAGACAATGTATATGAGGGCTCCCTCTTGCCTGAAATTCAACCCGGTAAAAGTAATCAATAACTTCACCGATTGGCTGTGCAGGACCCAACAGCAGCTCTCGCATCAGAGCATCAACTCGTTTGTCAAACATGCGCATGGTGGTCACTGGGTTGCCTCGAAGAATGTCACACTTTTCAGCCCAGTCTAGCCCTGCAAAATCCACCTTTTGACCTTGTTGTGCCTTTATTGCCGTTATTGCCTCTGGCCATCTGAATTCTGCAGCAGAGAAGGTAAGAAAAAATGTTGGCTTACCCAATTGTCTGACCATGGCTAGCAAATTCTTCAGATTTTTATCCCAGTAAGCTGGACTCCCTCTCAGTGGTTGCATGAACCTTGTGGCATCTCGGTTTCGCACCAACCTCTCAACCTCACGCTTGTCCTGTAGCAGTTTGTTGGATATTTTCCGTCCATCCCTGGTATTGGGTTTTCCTTTCCTTAACTGGATGGACATGCTGCTTTTGGCCATGTGTGTTTCTGTGACAAACTGCGCAAAGAAGAGGTAGCTTGTGTCTCTTGCAAAACGAGTATCAACACAAAAAAGCCTTGCATTGAAATACATGCTCGGGGACAGTTTGACTTGTCTTGCCTGGTCCAATGTATTCTGTCCAGTAGGGAACTGAACAGGGAAAGCCATTGCCTCAAGCCTAGGAACTTTAAAGAAGCTGACAGGTGTGTTTCCTTGTGCAGGTGCAATGCTGAATATCCCATCACCGTGTGTCAGTGCTTCCTCTCCAAGGTCAGATGGCTGCAAACAACTGTCTAGGCCAATTCCAGGTCTTAGTGCATCCTTCTCATCCTCTGCATTGGGGGGTTGTTGGTCATGGCCTTCCTGTTGCTCAGAAGCAGCTGGTAAACATGCAGACTGTACCTTTGATGGATCACAATTTTCGATGCGTTCAAGTATCTCCATCATTTCAGCTTCATCACAATTGTCGAGTTCCATCCCATCATCAGCATCATCATCATCAGTGATTGTCTCATCCACTCTGATTAAAATGTCGCTGTAATCGGGGTGTGTGTCAATGAGTTTTGACAGACCTGCTACTACATTTCTCATGTTGACATTGTGAAACAGCTGGTGGCCTTTGTAAGTCAGACGTCTTTTAAGCTTCACTCTGTGTAACTGGGATGTGCTGTGCGATCTTGGTAGAGTATTGACTGTTGTTTCCACCTTGGATGGCACACACACTACAGCGCCATGTATAGCTAGCTGCCTGTCGACCTTTGGGAAGTGTGATGATCTTGGCAAATGGCAGTATTTTGGCCAAAAGTTGTCTTTCCAGCACATTCAAATCGCAGAGCTCTGGGGGAATGGGCGCCAGCTCCATGTTGTTAGCCACAGCGATGGATGACTTGTGTCCTGCTTTTAAATGTGAATCACAGTTGTGACAAATCCATTCATTGGTCCTTTCATCTGGTACGGTGCATTGTTCAGGGCCTTGACAGTGATTGTTGCACATATGGACATATTTCCCTGTCAAACAGGCAGCAACAATGTGTACGTTCTTCTTGTAATTGCTGTGAATGCAATGTTTCACTTGGTTAGGGAACACACAAAAGTTGGCCCAGCTTTAATGCATTCATGGAAAGTGGATATAGCTGTCTGCATTAGGCTGTTGTCCACTGGTTGACTGCATTCCCGCATGACACGAGTCCGTCTGTATTTCATTCTTATTTTGAAGGCACATTGCATCTTATGGGTTATGCGAAAATCTGCTTGAGTGTGACGCTTCATTTTCATGTAACTCATGCAATGTTGCAAGTGACGTTTTCTGAAAGCAGGATCATTATGATATTTTCTGGTGATGTATTGCTTCTGCTTAAAGTTGAAATCGGCATTTGTTGCATATTTTCTGGTGATGTATTGCTTCTGCTTCAGGTTGAAATCTGCATTTGTCGCATATTTTCTGGTGATGTATTGTTTCTGCTTCAGGTTGAAATCTGCATTTGTCGCATATTTTCTGGTGATGTATTGCTTTTGCTTCAGGTTGAAATCTGCATTTGTCGCATATTTTCTGGTAATGTATTGCTTCTGCTTCAGGTTGAAATCTGCATTTGTCGCATATTTTCTGGTGATGTATTGCTTTTTCTTGAAGTTAAAATTGGCATCAGTTGCATATTTACTGGTTGTGTATTGCTTCTGCTTCAACTTAAAATCAGCATCTGCTTTGTATCGGCTGGTGATGTATGTCATCTTCTTATTGGTGACAGACATCTTTGTAGCCTTGAAATCACGCCTTCTTTCATTTCTGTGTCTTGTTTTCAGTTTTTGTTGTCGTTGTGCATTTAATTTGGAAAATGCCTTACTGTCCTTCCATATGCCC
The DNA here is from genome assembly GCA_028564925.1 of Lithobates sylvaticus. NCBI lineage: Eukaryota > Metazoa > Chordata > Amphibia > Anura > Ranidae > Lithobates > Lithobates sylvaticus. Next base: position 14,538,210 of record CM053029.1, read on the forward strand.
TGTGAGGATTTTGCATCAAGTGACCGTGGAGAATGCTTGCTGGCTGGGAATCCAGTGTGTGTTGCATCTTTGGTCATCTGTGTCACTTTGTTCTCCACATGCTTTCCATTATGTGGTTTGTCAGATTGCACCGGTGGGGACAGCAAACCATCTGACAGACGTCTTGCACGATGAAATGAGACTGGCATGAAGTCATACTGCAGTCCATCAATAGGGCCTCTGGTGTCTGTAAGGAGCAATTCATACAATTTATAAATCCTTGCCCCCATATCACTCAAATGTGTAAAAGTGATCATAACAGCTTTTCCTTTTCCAGTGGCAGGAAGTCCATCCTTATTTCGACTATGAGAATCAAACAGTCCATATCTCCCAGACTTGTCTCTGAACAATGCAATGCAATATGGCACTACTATAAAAAGTGCATGCGTAACATCTGCATTGAGGCACTGAAGTCTTGTGGAGAGGTCAACAAACCAACCTTGGTTGTCACTGTCTACCGTGGCTCTAACACATCCTGATAACACTGGAGATTTAACAACGTTATACTCATATTTGTCAGTGCTGACTCTAAGAGGCACTTCTTCCATTGTCAAGTGTTGGTGCTGATAGACATTTATTAGTTTTAGCTGTTTTATTGTTGTGCCATACAAGCTGTTGCCCTTCTTCAGTATTTGATCAAGATCATCCTTCCTCACATCATCAAGCTCACTGTGGTATGCCAAAAATGTCAGAGCCATGCATGTACACTGTTTGTTCCTTAACCTTCCATAACCATGATGACCCTGATGAAATGATGCCTGCACAGATATCTCACTTGGTACACATGGTTCTTGTATGCCATGGTTTTCAGAAGTGCCCATCACACTGTCACTGTTCTCTTGAACTTGACACTGAGTTGAACATGGGAATGACACCACAGGTTCAGTTTGTACCTCCTGGGCACATTCACTGTCACTAACCTCCATTTCCACTATGCTGTTGTGGGGCTCCGGATCCCAAAAGTGTGTGCCTGAAAGGTCCAGTTTAGTCCAGCGTATCTTTGCAGCTTTAGATCTCTTTCCTTTAGATGGCATGATGATATTTGTGGAAGGAGCTATAATTCACCTCAGAGCTGTGTGGAAGGAGCAGTAATGCTATAATTTCCCTCAGAGCTTTGTGGGAGGAGCTACAATTCCCGTCAGCATTGTGTGGGAGGAGCTACAATTCACCTCAGACTTGTGTAATTCTCCTCCGAGCTGTGTGGGATGAGCAATAATGCTATAATTCCTCCCCCTCAGAGCTTTGTGGAAGGAGCTACAATTCCCATCAGAGCTGTGTGGGAGAAGCTACAGTTCCCCTCAGAGCTGTGTTGGATGATATTAGGAGGTTAGGTTGGGATTGGGTGATATATTATGAGGTTAGGTCAGGATTGGGTGATATTAGGAAGTTTTGTTGGAATTGGGTGATATTAGGTGATATAGGTCGGGATTGGCTGATATTAGGAGGTTAGGTCAGGATTGGGTGATATTAGGAGGTTAGGTCGGGATTGGCTGATATTAGGAGGTTAGGTCAGGATTGGGTGATATTAGGATGTTATGTCGTGATTGGGTGATATTAGGAGATTAGGTCGGGATTGGGTGATATATTAGGAGATTAGGTCTATCGACAGGATCTAATTAACCTACCAGCATGTCTTTGGAGTGTGGGAGGAAACTGGAGTACCCAGAGGAAACCCACGCAGGCACAGGGAGAACATGCAAACTCCAGGCAGAAGGTGTCGTGGTTGGGATTTGAACCAGCGACCCTATTACTGCTAGGTGAGAGTGCTAACCACTACACCACTGTGCTGCCCCTTAAGAGGTTAGGTCGGGATTGGGTGATATATTAGAAGGTTAGGTCGGGATTGGGTGATATATTAGGAGATTAGGTCGGGATTGGATGAGATTAGGAGGTTAGGTTGGGATTGGGTAATATATTAGGAGGTTAGGTCGGTATTGGGTGATATTAGGAGGTTAGGTCGTGATTGGGTGATATATTAGGAGATTAGGTAGGGATTGGATGATATTAGGAGGTTAGGTCAGGATTGGGTGAAATTAGGTTAGGTCGGGATTGGGTGATATTAGGAGATTAGGTTGGGATTGTGTGATATTAGGAGATTAGGTCAGGATTGGGTGACATTAGGAGATTAGGTTGGGATTGTGTGATATTAGGAGATTAGGTCAGGATTGGGTGACATTAGGAGGTTAGGTCGGGATTGGGTGATATATTAGGAGGTTAGGTCGGTATTGGATGATATTAGGAAGTTTGGTCGGTTTTGGGAGTTTCATTAAATGTCAATAGATGGCGTGAGTTGCAAACCAATGGTCATATTGTGAAAACTATCAGGACTATATTATGACCACCCCATGATCAGCCAAAACATTATGACCACCCAATGAAAAAAAAAATAAAAAAAAAAATATTTTGAAAAAAAAAATTTTTTTTAAATGTATAAATAGTAGTAAAAAAGTTGAAGTCCCATCATTAGCTGAACATTTTTTTCAAAAAATATTTTTTTTTTAATTTTTTCTTTTTTTAATGATTCTTTTTTAAATGATTTCTTTATAAATGATTTTTTTATTTTTTCAAAAAAATATTTTTTTAAACATTTTTTTTCTCAAATTTTTTTTTTCAAAAATTATTATTATTTTTTTTTAAATGATTTTTTTTTTCAAATTTTTTTTTTTATATTTTTTTCATGGGGTGGTCATAATATTTTGGCTGATCATGTTGTGGTCATGATGTTTTGGCTGATCATGGGGTGGTCATAATGTTTTGGCTGATTATGGGGTGGTCAGCTTTTCTCACCTCCCACTCTAGTTTTGATGATTTCTCCATTTTTTTTTTTTTAATTATTAATTTTTTTTATAGATTTTTTTTCCAAAATTTTTTTTTTTCTAAAATATATATTTTTTTCAAAAAATATATATTTTTTTTTTTCAAAAAATATATTTTTTTTTTTTCAAAAAATATATTTTTTTTCAAAAAATATATATTTTTTTCAAAAAATATATATTTTTTTCAAAAAATATATATTTTTTTCAAAAAATATTTTTTTTTTTTTCAAAAAATATTTTTTTTTTTTTTTCAAAAAATATATTTTTTTTTTTTTCAAAAAATATATTATTTTTTCAAAAAATATATTTTTTTTTTTTCAAAAAATATATTTTTTTTTTCAAAAAATATATATTTTTTTCAAAAAATATATATTTTTTTCAAAAAATATATTTTTTTTTTTCAAAAAATATATTTTTTTTTCAAAAAGGATTTTTTTTTCAAATTTCCTTATTTTAATTTTTTTTCTAAAATGATTGATTTATTTATTTATTTTTATAAAAAAACATTTTTTCAAAAATGATTTTTCTTTTTAAATGATTTTTTTTTCAAAAATTATTATTTTTTTAATGATTTTTTTTTTTATTATTTTTTTTTAAATGTTTTTTTTTTTCCTAATTTTTTTTTTTTTTCAAATTTCCTAATTTACATTTTTTTTTTTCTAAAACAATATTATTTTTTTCATAATTTCATAATTCCCCTCAGAGCTGTGTGGGACTACCTATAATCCCCCTCAGAGCTGTGTGGGACTAGCTATAATTCCCCTCAGAGCTGTGTGGGACTACCTATAATCCCCCTCAGAGCTGTGTTGGACTACCTATAATTCCCCTCAGAGCTGTGTGGGACTACCTATAATTCTCCTCAGAGCTGTGTGGGACTACCTATAACCCCCTCAGAGCTGTGTGGGACTACCTATAATTCCCCTCAGAGCTGTGTGGGACTACCTATAATCCCCCTCAGAGCTGTGTGGGACTAGCTATAATTCCCCTCAGAGCTGTGTGGGACTACCTATAATCCCCCTCAGAGCTGTGTGGGACTAGCTATAATTCCCCTCAGAGCTGTGTGGGACTACCTATAATCCCCCTCAGAGCTGTGTTGGACTACCTATAATTCCCCTCAGAGCTGTGTGGGACTACCTATAATTCTCCTCAGAGCTGTGTGGGACTACCTATAACCCCCCTCAGAGCTGTGTGGGACTACCTATAATTCCCCTCAGAGCTGTGTGGGACTACCTATAATTCCCCTCAGAGCTGTGTGGGACTACCTATAATTCCCCTCAGAGCTGTGTGGGACTACCTATAATCCCCCTCAGCTGTGTGGGACTACCTATAATCCCCCTCAGCTGTGTGGGACTACCTATAATTCCCCTCAGAGCTGTGTGGGACTACCTATAATTGCCCTCAGGGCTGTGTGGGAGGAGCTATAATTCCCCTCAGAGCTTTTGTCACCTCCCACTCTAGTTTTGAACATTTCTCCATTCATTCCTATGGGACAAATTTCGCCGCAAAAATGACGATATTTCGTGAACCATTCGGAAAAATGTTCCACAAAGTAATAGCACACCATTCGGGAACAAACCGCACGTTTTGGTATATATTCGGTATATGTAGCGTAAAAACTGTGGGAGGAGTTAGGGTGGTAAATTTGGCTATAATAATAATAATAATAATAATAATAATAATAATAATATATATGTGAGATAACAATAAGTGATCTTGCTATGCAAGAACACTTAATAATAATAATATATATGTGAGATAACAATAAGTGATCTTGCTATGCAAGAACACTTAATAAGAACTAGAAAATCTACAATTTCTGGGGAAATTGTGTGACGTGTTCTTGCCTCCACCTACTGGGGGGTCATAATGTTTTGGCCGATCAAGGGGGGGGTGTCATAATGTTTTGGCTGATTATGGAGGGTCATAATGTTTTGGCCGATCATGGGGGGTCATAATGTTTTGGCCGATCATGGGGGGTCATAATGTTTTGGCCGATCATGGGGGGTCATAATGTTTTGGCCGATCATGGGGGGTCATAATGTTTTGGCTGATCATGGGGGGGTCATAATGTTTTGGCCGATCATGGGGGGGTCATAATGTTTTGGCCGATCATGGGGGGGTCATAATGTTTCGGCCGATCATGGGGGGGTCATAATGTTTCGGCCGATCATGGGGGGGTCATAATGTTTTGGCTGATCATGGGGGGGTCATAATGTTTTGGCTGATCATGGGGGGGTCATAATGCTTTGGCCGATCATGGGGGGTCATAATGTTTTGGCTGATTATGGGGGGGTCATAATGTTTTGGCTGATTATGGGGGGTCATAATGTTTTGGCCGATCATGGGGGGGTCATAATGTTTTGGCCGATCATGGGGGGTCATAATGTTTTGGCCGATCATGGGGGGTCATAATGTTTTGGCCGATCATGGGGGGGTCATAATGTTTCGGCTGATCATGGGGGGGTCATAATGTTTTGGCTGATCATGGGGGGTCATAATGTTTTGGCCGATCATGGGGGGGGGTCATAATGTTTTGGCCGATCATGGGGGGGGGTCATAATGTTTTGGCTGATTATGGGGTTGTCAACTTTTGTCACCTCTCACTCTAGTTTTGAACATTTCTCCATTCATTCCTATGGGACAAATTTTGCCGCAAAAATGACGATATTTCGTGAACCATTCAAAAAAACATTCTACAAAGTAATAGCACACCATTCGGGAACAATCTGCACGTTTTGGTATATAACTTGTCTATGTAGTGTAAAAACTGTGGGAGGAGTTAGGGTGGTAAATTTGGCTATAATAAGAATAATAACTAGAAAAGATACAATTTCTGGGGAAATTGTGTGACGTGTTCTTGCCTCCACCTACTAGAGTGGGCGGAGTAACTGGGTGGAGTGGCTTGAGTAACTAAACTTTTATTTATTTTTTTCAAAAATGATTATTTATTTTTTTAATGATTTTTTTGATTTTTATTTAATTATTTAAAAAAAAAATATTTTTCAAAAATTATTTTTTTTTTTCAAAAAGATATTTTTTTTCAAATTTCCTAATTTTCATTTTTTTTTCAAATTTCCTAATTTTCATTTTTTTTTTTCAAATTTCCTAATTTACATTTTTTTTTCAAAAATTATTTTTTTAATGATTTTTTTGAATTATTATAATTTTTTTTCTAAAATTACTTTTTTTTTTTCCAAAAATATTTTTTTTTTTTCAAAAAAATAATTTTTTTTTTTTTCAAAAAATAATTTTTTTTTCAAAAAATATTATTTTTTTCAAAAAATATTTTTTTTTCAAAAAATATTTTTTTTTCAAAAAATATTTTTTTTTTTTCAAAAAATATTTTTTTTTCAAAAAATATTTTTTTTTCACATTTCCTAATTTTTTTTTCTAAAATAATATTTTTTTTTCTATAATTTTTTTTTTCAAAAATTATTTTTTTTAATTATTAATTTTCTAAAATTATTTTTTTTTCAAAAGATTTTTTTCAAAAAAGATTTTTTTCAAAAATTTTTTTTTCAAAAAATTTTTTTTTTCAAAAAAGATATTTTTTAAATTTCGTAATTTTCTTTTTTTTTCTAAAATTATTTTATTTTTTATTTATTTTTTTTTTTTTTGAAATTTCATAATTTCATAATTCCCCTCAGAGCTGTGTGGGACTACCTATAATCCTCCTCAGAGCTGTGTGGGACTACCTATAATCCCAGTCAGAGCTGTGTGGGACTACCTATAATCCCCCTCAGAGCTGTGTGGGACTACCTATAATTCCCCTCAGAGCTGTGTGGGACTACCTATAATCCCCCTCAGAGCTGTGTGGGACTACCTATAATTCCCCTCAGAGCTGTGTGGGACTACCTATAATTCCCTTCTGAGCTTTTGTCACCTCCCACTCTAGTTTTGATCATTTCTCCATTCATTCCTATGGGACAAATTTCGCCGCAAAAATGACGATATTTCGTAAACCATTCGGTGAAACGACGAAGACTACCTATAATTGCCCTCAGAGCTATGTGGGAGGAGCTATAATTCCCCTCAGAGCTTTTGTCACCTCCCACTAGTTTTGAACATTTCTCCATTCATTCCTATGGGACAAATTTCGCCGCAAAAATGACGATATTTCGTGAACCATTCGGAAAAACGTTCCACAAAGTAATAGCACACCATTCGGGAACAATCCGGACGTTTTGGTATATATTCGGTATATGTAGCATAAAAACTGTGGGAGGAGTTAGCGTGCAAAATTTGGCTATAAGAATAATAATAATAATAATAATAATATATATGTGAGATAACAATAAGTGATCTTGCTATGCAAGAACACTTAATAACTAGAAAAGATACAATTTCTGGGGAAATTGTGTGACGTGTTCTTGCCTCCACCTACTGGAGTGGGCGGAGTAACTGGGTGGAGTGGCTTGAGTAACTAAACTTTTATTTATTTTTTTCAAAAATGATTATTTATTTTTTTAATGATTTTTTTTTAAATGTTTTTTTTAATTTTTATTTAATTATTTCTAAAAAAAATATTTTTCAAAAATTATTTTTTTTTTCAAAAATTATTTTTTTTTTTCAAAAATTATTTTTTTTTCCAAAAAGATATTTTTTTCAAATTTCCTAATTTTCATTTTTTTTTCTAAAATGATTGATTTTTTTTTTTTAATTTTTTTTATTATTTTTTTGAATTATTATTATTTTTTTTAAAAGAAAAAATATTTTTTGAAAATAATATTTTTCAAAAAATATTTTTTTTTCAAAGAATATTATTTTTTTCAAATTTCCTAATTTTTTTTTCTAAAATTATTATTTTTTTTTTTATATTCAATCTTATTTTATTGTACATTAATTATACAAACTGAAACATTTTTAACCGTTACATAATCGCTCAAGAGTTGAGTTGATTAAATAGCCCAACATGTTCCTTTTAATTTTCTTCACACATATCTAACGGTACTACATTTGACTAACATTACTACACTAAACATGACATTACGGGTAACAAACCAACACACATAACAAAAAAAAAAAAAAAGGGAAGAGAAAAAAAAAAGAGAGGAAGGGGGGGAAGAGAGAAAAAAAAAAAAAAAAGAAAAAGTTCCACAAGTTTACTCAAAAACATTCCCTCTCTCCCCACACCCCCCCTCTCCCCCCTGTCGCCCCCCCTCTCCTTCCTTGCACCAGAGCTCTAGCACCTATTGCCTCAATCCATATCATACAATTTAGTATCTTTATGTTTCTCTGTGAGTCCTCCAAGGGGCCCATATCCGCATACATTCCTCCTGTGTGTCTAATTCATATGCTAAAAGTCTTTCTAATCTTTCTATATTGTCCATTTCTATAGCCCATTCCGTTATTAGCGGGGGCTGAGTTGATCGCCAATGCCTAGGTATCACCAGTCTTGCTGCTGTCAACCAGTGACAAAGAAGGCTTTTTTTTATGTTTTTATATGTTCCTGGTAAGATAGAGAGGAGCGTGACTTGAGGCGTATTGAGTATTACCTCCCCTGTAATTGTAGTATACATTTGTGTAACCTCTTCCCAAAAATGATAAATTTGGGGGCATTCCCACCATATATGGAGTAGTGAACCCCTATCCCTATGGTAGCGCCAGCATATGTCTGATTTATCTGGGTATATACGCTGTAGTGCTACTGGACTCCAGTACCACCTTGAAAGAAGCTTATAACTTGTTTCCTGTGCTTTAACTGCTGTTGATAAACTGTGGGTTAAATTAAATGACTTCTCCCATTCTTCAGCCTCAATTTGAACATTGATCTCTTTCACCCACTTATTTATAAATTCCGGTGGCTCAGAGTAGTATTTTGTGGTAAGTATCTTATATATCATTGAAAGCACATGTTTTGGTTTGGATTCTTGTAGCAGGATACTTTCAACCTTGGTTAGCTCTCTATATAAAGATCTGTTAAATGGAATAGAGGACCAAAATGACATTAATTGCCAGTATTCCAATCTTTGTATACATGATGGTTGTTGCATGGGAAGTAAATTCTGTAAAGGGGGGATTCTTCCTTGGTAGAGAATCTGACCCAGTCTAGGATGGGACTCTTTGTTCCAAATTAAAAAATGTGTACGATTTACTGCCGGCGGGAAGTGGGGATTGCCAAATTTTTTTTTTTATAAATTTTTTTTTTTTTTTTTCAAAAATGTTTTTTTTTTTAATGATTTTTTTTTATTATTTTTTTTTTAAATGATATTTTTTTTTCAAATTTTTTGTTTTGGCCGATCATGGGGGATCATAATGGTTTGGCCGATCATGGGGGTCATAATGTTTTGGCCGATCATGGGGGGGTCATAATGTTTTGGCTGATCATGGGGGGTCATAATGTTTTGGCTGATTATGGGGGTTGTCAGCTTTTGTCACCTACCACTCTAGTTTTGTACATTTCTCCATTCATTCCTATGGGACAAATTTCCCCGCAAAAATTACGATATTTCGTGAACCGTTCGGCGAAACATTCCACAAAGTAATAGCACACCATTCGGGAACAATCCACACGTTTTGGTATATTACTTGTCTATGTAGTGTAAAAACTGTGGGAGGAGTTAGGGTGGTAAATTTGGCTATAATAAGAATAAGAACTAGAAAAAATACAATTTCTGGGGAAATTGTGTGACGTGTTCTTGCCTCCACCTACTGGAGTGGGCGGAGAAACTGGGTGGAGTGGCTTGAGTAACTAAACATTTATTTATTTTTTTCAAAAATAATTTTTTTTTTTTAATGATTTTTTTTAAATGATTTTTTAGATTTTTATTCAATTTTTTCTAAAAATAAATTTTTCAAAATGATTTTTTTTCAAAAAAAAATTCACATTTTTTTTTTCAAATTTCCTAATTTTCATTTTTTTTTCTAAAATGATTGATTTTTTTTTATAAAATTTTTTTTTTTCAAAAAAATAATTTTTTTTTTCAAAAATAATTTTTTTTTTTTCAAAAATAATTTTTTTTTCAAAAATAATTTTTTTTTCAAAAATAATTTTTTTTTCAAAAATAATTTTTTTTTTAATTATTATTATTTTTTTTAAACGATTTTTTTTTCTAAAAATGTTTTTTTTTCTTCAAATTTCCTAAATTTTCATTTTTTTTTCTAAAATGATTGATTTTTTTTTTTTTTTATAAAAAATATTTTTTTCAAAAATTATTTTTTTTTAATGATTTTTTTTAATTATTATTATTTTTTTTTAAATTATATATTTTTTCTAAAATTATTAAAAGAATTTTTTTTCAAATTTCCTAATTTTCATTTTTTTTTCTAAAATTATTTTATTTTTATTTTTTTTATTATTATTATTTTTTTTAATTATTTTTTTTTTTTCAAATTTCATAATTCCCCCTCAGAGCTGTGTGGGACTAACTATAATCCCCATCAGAGCTGTGTGGGACTACCTATAATCCACCTCAGAGCTGTGTGGGACTACCTATAATCCCCCTCAAAGCTGTGTGGGACTACCTATAATTCCCCTCTGAGCTTTTGTCACCTCCCACTCTAGTTTTGATCATTTCTCCATTCATTCCTATGGGACAAATTTCGCCGCAAAAATGACGATATTTCGTAAACCATTCGGCGAAACGTTCCACAAAGTAATAGCACACCATTCGGGAACAATCCGCACGTTTTGGTATATATTCGGTATATGTAGCGTAAAAACTGTGGGAGGAGTTAGGGTGGTAAATTTGGCTATAAGAATAATAATAATAACTAGAAAAAATACAATTTCTGGGGAAATTGTGTGACGTGTTCTTGCCTCCACCTACTGGAGTGGGCGGAGAAACTGGGTGGAGTGGCTTGAGTAACTAAACATTTATTTATTTTTTTCAAAAATAATTTTTTTTTTTGAATGATTTTTTTTAAATGATTTTTTAGATTTTTATTCAATTTTTTCTAAAAATAAATTTTTCAAAATTATTTTTTTTCACATTTTTTTTTTTAAATTTCCTAATTATTTTTTTCAAAAATAATTTTTTTTTTTTTTTCAAAAATAATTTTTTTTTTTTCAAAAATAATTTTTTTTTTTTCAAAAATAATTTTTTTTTTCAAAAATAATTTTTTTTTTTCAAAAATATTTTTTTTTCAAAAAGTAATTTTTTTCAAATTTCCTAATTTTCATTTTTTTTTTCTAAAATTATTTTATTTTTATTTTTTTATTATTATTATTTTTTTTATTTATTTTGTTTTTTTCAAATTTCATAATTCCCCTCAGAGCTGTGTGGGACTAACTATAATCCCCCTCAGAGCTGTGTGGGACTACCTATAATCGCCCTCAGAGCTGTGTGGGACTACCTATAATCGCCCTCAGAGCTGTGTGGGACTACCTATAATCGCCCTCAGATGTGTGGGACTACCTATAATCCCCCTCAGAGCTGTGTGGGACTACCTACAATCCCCCTCAGAGCTGTGTGGGACTACCTATAATCCCAGTCAGAGCTGTGTGGGACTACCTATAATCCCCCTCAGAGCTGTGTGGGACTACCTATAATTCCCCTCAGAGCTGTGTGGGACTAGGGATGAGCCGAACACCCCCGGGTTCGGTTCGAACCAGAACCTTCGAACGGACCGAAAGTTCGCGCGAATTTTCGAACCCTATACGTTATAATGGACGCGAACGTTCGAAATCAAAAGTGCTAATTACAACGGCCAATATGCATGTTAATGTCATAAAACAGGTTTGGGGACCCGGGTCCTGCCCCAGGGGACATATATCAATGCAAAAAGAACTTTTAAAAACTAACGTTTTTTCGGGAGCAGTCATTTTAATGATGCATAAAGTGAAAAAAAAAAGTGACATTTTCCTTTAAATATGGTACCTGGGGGGTGTCCAAAGTATGCCTGTGAAGTGGCATGTGTTTCCCGTGTTTAGAACTGTCCTTGCACAAAATGACATTTGTAAAGGAAAAAAAGAAGCCATTTAAAACCACTTGCGGCTTTAGGTTTGATCTTAAGTAGAATCTGAACAGGTACATTATGAAGTGTAGCTCCATCCCAAAAAAATCTATTTTTAAGCTTTTTGGAGAACATAGGGAGGGGTTATCACCCCTGTAACATTTGCTGTCTTTGCACATCTGTTCAGAACATGTCACCTCACTTTCCGTCCCAATGACAAATGTTTTTGGAAAAAGTGGGGTTTTAATTGAAACAAGGATTGGTGATAAAGTATCAGTAGAGAGGAGATACCTTTTTCCCAAATCAAATCTAACAGGATAGAATTTCCCTTCCTAGGGGTAGATTTCCTCTCACTTCCTGTTTTTCTCTTTCCATTTGCAAGTAGGAGTCGTTTGTAAGTTGGATGTTTGAAAGTAGGGGCCTGGCGTATATACTCTGCAGAAATTTGCCCTATTAGATGTTGGTGTAGCCACAAGACTGGTGGGCACAGGAATGGGCCCTGCTGTGAGTTAATAGATCAAGATTTGTAATTGCATGCACCTGTTGAAAAGGGCAGAAAAATTGGGGGTGGTGGTGGTGGTGGTGGTGGACGGTTTTGCCACAAGACTGTAAGCTCTCACAGTTACTCTTGGTGGGCGCAGGAATGGGCCCTGCTGTGAGTTATTAGATCAAGATTTGTAATTGCAAGCACCTGATGAACAGGGCAGAAAAATTGGGCCTTTGGCGGTGGTGGTGGACGGTGTTGCCACAAGACTGTAGGCCCTCATAGTTACTCTTGGTGGGCGCAGGAATGGGCCCTGCTGTGAGTTATTAGATCAAGATTTGTAATTGCAAGCACCTGATGAACAGGGCAGAAAAATTGGGCCTTTGGCGGTGGTGGTGGACGGTGTTGCCACAAGACTGCAGGCCCTCATAGTTACTCTTGGTGGGCGCAGGAATGGGCCCTGCTGTGAACTATTAGATCAAGATTTGTAATTACCCGCCCCTGTTAAACAGGGGCTGAAAAATTGTGCCTTAGGCACTGGTGCTGGTGCCACAACACTGCAACCCCTCACAGAGACTGTACTTGGAGCACAGCAGTCACACGTGTTGCGAAGCATTTTTTTAAAAAATTGTAAGTACACGCCCCTGTTAAACAGGGGCTGAAAAATTGTGCCTTAGGCACTGGTGCTGGTGCCACAACACTGCAACACGGCCCTCACAGAGACTGTACTTGGAGCACAGCAGTCACACGTGTTGCGAAGCATTTTTTTAAAAAATTGTAAGTACACGCCCCTGTTAAACAGGGGCTGAAAAATTGTGCCTTAGGCACTGGTGCCACAACACTGCAACACGGCCCTCACAGAGACTGTACTTGGAGCACAGCAGTCACACGTGTTGCGAAGCATTTTTTTTAAAAATTGTAAGTACACGCCCCTGTTAAACAGGGGCTGAAAAATTGTGCCTTAGGCACTGGTGCCACAACACTGCAACACGGCCCTCACAGAGACTGTACTTGGAGCTCAGCAGTCACACGTGTTGCGAAGCATTTTTTTAAAAAAATTGTAAGTACACGCCCCTGTTAAACAGGGGCTGAAAAATTGTGCCTTAGGCACTGGTGCCACAACACTGCAACACGGCCCTCACAGAGACTGTACTTGGAGCACAGCAGTCACACGTGTTGCGAAGCATTTTTTTAAAAAATTGTAAGTACACGCCCCTGTTAAACAGGGGCTGAAAAATTGTGCCTTAGGCACTGGTGCTGGTGCCACAACACTGCAACACGGCCCTCACAGAGACTGTACTTGGAGCACAGCAGTCACACGTGTTGCGAAGCATTTTTTTTAAAAATTGTAAGTACACGCCCCTGTTAAACAGGGGCTGAAAAATTGTGCCTTAGGCACTGGTGTGGTGGCATGGATCATTGAGGAGGAGGAAGAGGATAGTCAGTGAACATAAGAGGACAGTCACTCAGCATCAGCATAGGCAGTCTTGAAGGGATGTGACATTAAAAATTATTCGGTTATATCCGCCTCAGGTGCCTGGTAGCTGGTGGTGATCCAAGACTGATTCATTTTGATGAATGTCAGTCGATCAACCGAGGCGGTGGACAGGCGCACCCTATGATCAGTCACAAATCCTCCAGCAGCACTGAATGTGCGTTCGGAAAGAACGCTGGAGGCAGGACAGGCCAGTAGCTCAATTGCATACTGTGCAAGCTCTGGCCAGTGATCCATCCTCAGGACCCAGTAAGCCAGAGGATTTTCGGTGGGAAAGGTGTCCAAGTCTGACCTTGCCCAAGGTATTCCTGCACCATGTATATCAGACGCTGGCGATGGTTGCTGGAACCGATCATACCTTGGGGCTGCGGACTAAAAAATTGTCTGAACGCATCGGTCAGACGTCCACCTTCCCCACCGCTCCTTCTGCCACTGACCGAAGCCTCAGCAACTCGTCGCCCAGGACCAGGAGTTTGTAGCCTCCCAGTTTCTGGGAACGCGTTGCACAGACCTTTCTGCAAGGCCTCCCTGAGATGTCTCATCCTCTGCTCCCTCTGCGACGGCAAGATAAGGTCCGCAACCTTACCCTTGTACCGCGGATCAAGGAGAGTGGCCAGCCAGTAATGGTCCCTCTCCTTGATCCGAAGAACACGAGGATCCTTCCGCAGGCTTTGCAGGATCAGGGAGGCCATGCAGCGTAGGTTAGCTGAGGCATTCGGTCCGGAGTCTTCTGGGTCACTGAGGATGACATGATCGCCAGCCACCTCCTCCCAGCCACGTACAAGTCCACTGGCTTGTTGGGACTGTACATCATCCCTAAAAGACTGCTGCTGCTGATGCTGAGTGCCAGGCTCCACCTCCATGCTCACACAATCCTCCTCCTCCTCCTCCTCCTCCTCCTCCTCATCCTCTTCCTGTGTGATGGGTGGGACAGAAGGAACACTGTCCGGATAAAGGGGGCCTTGAGAGGCAAGGAAGTCCTCCTCTTCCTGCCTCTGTTCTGCCTCAAGTGCCCTGTCCATGATCCCACGCAGCGTATGCTCCAACAGGTGGACAAGAGGGACAGTGTCACTGATGCATGCACTGTCACTGCTCACCATCCTCGTGGCCTCCTCAAATGGTGAGAGGACAGTGCATGCATCCCTGATCATGCTCCACTGACGTGGGGAAAAAAAACCAAGCTCCCCTGACCCTGTCCTGGTGCCGTAGTCGCAAAGGTACTCATTGATGGCCCTCTGCTGCGTGTGCAGTCGCTGCAGCATGGCCAACGTTGAGTTCCACCTGGTGGGCATGTCAGATATTAGGCGGTTCTTGGGCAGGTTCAGCTCCTTTTGCAGCTCAGTCAGCCGAGCACTGGCATTATAAGATCGGCGGAAATGCACACAGACTTTCCTGGCCTGCCTCAGGACATCCTGTAAGCCTGGGAACCTGCCCAAGAACCGCTGCACCACCAGGTTGAGGACGTGAGCCATGCAGGGCACATGGGTGAGCTGCCCCTGTCGCAGGGCGGAGAGGAGGTTGGTGCCATTGTCAGAAACGACCATTCCTGGCTTAAGCTGACGTGGCGTCAACCACCTCTCGGCCTGCCCCTGCAGAGCTGCCAGAACCTCTGGCCCAGTGTGGCTCCTGTCCCCCAAACACACCAGCGCAAGCACGGCATGGCATCTTTTTGCCTGCGTACTTGCGTAGCCCCTTGTACGCCTACGGAGCACCGCTGGTTCCAAGGACAGAGCACTGGAGGAAGAAGAAGAGGAGGGGGTGGAGGAGAGAGGTGTGTCACAACCAGTAGCAGTAGTCGCGTTTTGGAGGCGTGGTGGCGGAACAACCTCCAACACTACTGCACCTTGTCCTGCATCCCTCCCAGCTGCCAATAGAGTGACCCAATGGGCCGTGAAAGAAAGGTACCGTCCCTGTCCATGCCTGCTGGACCATGAGTCAGCGGTAATATGCACCTTACCGCTGACCGCCCTGTCCAGCGAGGCATGGACATTGCCCTCCACATGCCGGTAGAGAGACGGAATCGCCTTCCGCGAGAAAAAGTGGCGTTTGGGAACCTGCCACTGAGGAACCGCACATTGAACAAACTCACGGAAGGGGGCCGAGTCTACCAACTGAAAAGGCAGCAGTTGAAGTGCTAGCAATTTAGCAAGGCTAGCATTCAACCGCTGGGCATGTGGATGGCTGGGAGTGTACTTCTTTCTACGGTCCAGCAGCTGGGGCAGGGAAATTTGCCTGCTGCATTCGGACGTCGGTGTACTGCAAGTACTTGGTTGTGACACACCGAATTCTACACCTTCAGTCCTCTCAGAGCAGCTTTCAGAGAGGACTGAAGGTGTAGTGGGGATGGAGATCCCAGCTGAGGAGGAGCAAGGAGAGGTCCGCTTAGTTCTTTGGTGTGGGTCTTTTATGTGTGCCTGCCAACGAGCTGCATGGCAGGTCGCCATATGTCTGGTCATGCTTGTCGTGCCCAAGCGGCTGATGTTTGGCCACGCGAGATACGCTTGAGACAAATATTGCAAATAGCAGTGGTGCGATCTGCTGCACTCGTCTCAAAAAAGGCCCACACCAAAGAACTTTTCTGATAACGTGCAGAGGCAGCGCCCTGCACAGGCGGAGCTCTGCGGTGTTGTACAGTTGCTGTGCTGGCCTCTACCTGGCCTCCAGGGGGCATCCTGCCTCGTTGGACATGTGACGCCGCATCCTCCTCCTCCTCGTCCTCCTCCTCATCCTCTCTCCCTTGAGGCACCCACGTGGAGTCAGTGACCTCATCATCCCCTCCCTCTTCACCACTAGAGCAAACCTGGCAGTAAGCTGCAGCTGGTGGAACTGTACTGCCAGATTCCTCAAGCTGGGTATCGTCATCCGAGCCTTCGAATCGTTGGGCATCCTCCTGGAGCATGTACCCAACACTGTGCTCAAAGAGTTCGGGGGACTCCTCAGGAGGACATGGTGGGTCTAGGGAAGGGGTGGCTGATGATGCTCTGTCAGTACCCTGAGCCTGGGTGAGAGAGGATGAGGAGAATGAGGAGGGCTTGGTCATCCATTCTACCAAGCCTTCAGCATGATGCGGCTCCACATGTCCAGCTGCCGAAAACAAAGACGCGCGTGTCCCATGGCCACGTGCTGATGACGATGCACGACCACGTCCACGTCCACGGCCACGTCCACTAGAAACAGAGCCTGCCTGCCCTGTGTTCTTGGCTCTGCATGCTCTGCCTCCCCTTGGCGGTCTTCCAGCCATTGTAGTCGGTAGTCCTGTGGGTGCTGCTGAGAAGAAAATATAGGAGCTCTGTGTGATGCCACTAACACACTAGAAGTCCTATGGGTGCTTCTGCAAAGAAAATAGAGGAGCTCTGTGTGATGCCACTAACACACTAGAAGTCCTGTGGGTGCTTCTGCAAAGAAAATAGAGGAGCTCTGTGTGATGCCACTAACACACTAGAAGTCCTGTGGGTGCTGCTGAGAAGAATATATAGGAGCTCTGTGTGATGCCACTAACACACTAGAAGTCCTATGGGTGCTTCTGCAAAGAAAATAGAGGAGCTCTGTGTGATGCCACTAACACACTAGAAGTCCTGTGGGTGCTTCTGCAAAGAAAATAGAGGAGCTCTGTGTGATGCCACTAACACACTAGAAGTCCTGTGGGTGCTTATGCAAAGAAAATAGAGGAGCTCTGTGTGATGCCACTAACACACTAGAAGTCCTGTGGGTGCTTATGCAAAGAAAATAGAGGAGCTCTGTGTGATGCCACTAACACACTAGAAGTCCTGTGGGTGCTGCTGAGAAGAAATATATAGGAGCTCTGTGTGATGCCACTAACACACTAGAAGTCCTATGGGTGCTTCTGCAAAGAAAATAGAGGAGCTCTGTGTGATGCCACTAACACACTAGAAGTCCTGTGGGTGCTTCTGCAAAGAAAATAGAGGAGCTCTGTGTGATGCCACTAACACACTAGAAGTCCTGTGGGTGCTTCTGCAAAGAAAATAGAGGAGCTCTGTGTGATGCCACTAACACACTAGAAGTCCTGTGGGTGCTTATGCAAAGAATATATAGGAGCTCTGTGTGATGCCACTAACACACTAGAAGTCCTATGGGTGCTTCTGCAAAGAAAATAGAGGAGCTCTGTGTGATGCCACTAACACACTAGAAGTCCTGTGGGTGCTTCTGCAAAGAAAATAGAGGAGCTCTGTGTGGTGCCACTAACACACTAGAAGTCCTGTGGGTGCTTCTGAGAAGAATATATAGGAGCTCTGTGTGATGCCACTAACACACTAGAAGTCCTGTGGGTGCTTCTGCAAAGAAAATAGAGGAGCTCTGTGTGATGCCACTAACACACTAGAAGTCCTGTGGGTGCTTCTGCAAAGAAAATAGAGGAGCTCTGTGTGATGCCACTAACACACTAGAAGTCCTGTGGGTGCTTCTGCAAAGAAAATAGAGGAGCTCTGTGTGATGCCACTAACACACTAGAAGTCCTGTGGGTGCTTATGCAAAGAATATAGAGGAGCTCTGTGTGATGCCACTAACACACTAGAAGTCCTATGGGTGCTTCTGCAAAGAAAATAGAGGAGCTCTGTGTGATGCCACTAACACACTAGAAGTCCTGTGGGTGCTTCTGCAAAGAAAATAGAGGAGCTCTGTGTGATGCCACTAACACACTAGAAGTCCTGTGGGTGCTTCTGCAAAGAAAATAGAGGAGCTCTGTGTGATGGGACTAACACACTTCAAGTCCTATAGGTGCTTCTGGGAAGAAAATATAGCTCTGTGTGTGTAATGGGACTAACACACTTCAAGTCCTATAGGTGCTTCTGGGAAGAAAGTATAGCTCTGTGTGTGTGTAATGGGACTAACACACTTCAAGTCCTATAGGTGCTTCTGGGAAGAAAATATAGCTCTGTGTGTGTAATGGGACTAACACACTTCAAGTCCTATAGGTGCTTCTGGGAAGAAAATATAGCTCTTTGTGTGTAATGGGACTAACACACTTCAAGTCCTATAGGTGCTTCTGGGAAGAAAATATAGCTCTGTGTGTGTAATGGGACTAACACACTTCAAGTCCTATAGGTGCTTCTGGAAGAAAATATAGCTCTGTGTGTGTAATGGGACTAACACACTTCAAGTCCTATAGGTGCTTCTGGGAAGAAAATATAGCTCTGTGTGTGTAATGGGACTAACACACTTCAAGTCCTATAGGTGCTTCTGGGAAGAAAATATAGCTCTGTGTGTGTAATGGGACTAACACACTTCAAGTCCTATAGGTGCTTCTGGGAAGAAAGTATAGCTCTGTGTGTGTAATGGGACTAACACACTTCAAGTCCTATAGGTGCTTCTGGGAAGAAAATATAGCTCTGTGTGTGTAATGGGACTAACACACTTCAAGTCCTATAGGTGCTTCTGGGAAGAAAGTATAGCTCTGTGTGTGTAATGGGACTAACACACTTCAAGTCCTATAGGTGCTTCTGGGAAGAAAATATAGCTCTGTGTGTGTAATGGGACTAACACACTTCAAGTCCTATAGGTGCTTCTGGAACAAAATATAGCTCTGTGTGTGTAATGGGACTAACACACTTCAAGTCCTATAGGTGCTTCTGGGAACAAAATATAGCTCTGTGTGTGTGATGGGACTAACACACTTCAAGTCCTATAGGTGCTTCTGGGAAGAAAATATAGCTCTGTGTGTGTAATGGGACTAACACACTTCAAGTCCTATAGGTGCTTCTGGGAACAAAGTATAGCTCTGTGTGTGTAATGGGACTAACACACTTCAAGTCCTATAGGTGCTTCTGGGAAGAAAATATAGCTCTGTGTGTGTAATGGGACTAACACACTTCAAGTCCTATAGGTGCTTCTGGGAACAAAATATAGCTCTGCCTGCCTGCCACTAACACACTTCAAGTCCTATAGGTGCTTCTGGGAACAAAATATAGGAGCTCTGCCTGCCTGCGACTAACACACTACAAGTCCTATAGGTGCTTCTGGGAACAAAATATAGCTCTCTGTGTGTGTAATGGGACTAACACACTTCAAGTCCTATAGGTGCTTCTGGGAAGAAAATATAGCTCTGTGTGTGTAATGGGACTAACACACTTCAAGTCCTATAGGTGCTTCTGGGAAAAAATATAGCTCTGTGTGTGTAATGGGACTAACACACTTCAAGTCCTATAGGTGCTTCTGGGAAGAAAATATAGCTCTGTGTGTGTAATGGGACTAACACACTTCAAGTCCTATAGGTGCTTCTGGGAACAAAAATATAGCTCTTTGTGTGTAATGGGACTAACACACTTCAAGTCCTATAGGTGCTTCTGGGAAGAAAATATAGCTCTGTGTGTGTAATGGGACTAACACACTTCAAGTCCTATAGGTGCTTCTGGGAACAAAGTATAGCTCTGTGTGTGTAATGGGACTAACACACTTCAAGTCCTATAGGTGCTTCTGGGAAGAAAATATAGCTCTGTGTGTGTAATGGGACTAACACACTTCAAGTCCTATAGGTGCTTCTGGGAACAAAATATAGCTCTGTGTGTGTAATGGGACTAACACACTTCAAGTCCTATAGGTGCTTCTGGGAGAAAATATAGCTCTGTGTGTGTGAAGGGACTAACACACTTCAAGTCCTATAGGTGCTTCTGGGAACAAAATAGGAGCTCTGTGTGTGTAATGGGACTAACACACTACAAGTCCTATAGGTGCTTCTGGGAACAAAATATAGCTCTGTGTGTGTGTAATGGGACTAACACACTTCAAGTCCTATAGGTGCTTCTGGGAACAAAATATAGCTCTGTGTGTGTAATGGGACTAACACACTTCAAGTCCTATAGGTGCTTCTGGGAACAAAATATAGCTCTGTGTGTGTAATGGGACTAACACACTTCAAGTCCTATAGGTGCTTCTGGGAACAAAATATAGCTCTGTGTGTGTAATGGGACTAACACACTTCAAGTCCTATAGGTGCTTCTGGGAACAAAATATAGCTCTGTGTGTGTGTAATGGGACTAACACACTTCAAGTCCTATAGGTGCTTCTGGGAACAAAGTATAGCTCTGTGTGTGTAATGGGACTAACACACTTCAAGTCCTATAGGTGCTTCTGGGAACAAAATATAGCTCTGTGTGTGTGTAATGGGACTAACACACTTCAAGTCCTATAGGTGCTTCTGGGAACAAAATATAGCTCTGTGTGTGTGTAATGGGACTAACACACTTCAAGTCCTATAGGTGCTTCTGGGAACAAAGTATAGCTCTGTGTGTGTAATGGGACTAACACACTTCAAGTCCTATAGGTGCTTCTGGGAACAAAATATAGCTCTGTGTGTGTAATGGGACTAACACACTTCAAGTCCTATAGGTGCTTCTGGGAACAAAATATAGCTCTGTGTGTGTAATGGGACTAACACACTTCAAGTCCTATAGGTGCTTCTGGGAACAAAATATAGCTCTGTGTGTGTAATGGGACTAACACACTTCAAGTCCTATAGGTGCTTCTGGGAAAAAATATAGCTCTGTGTGTGTAATGGGACTAACACACTTCAAGTCCTATAGGTGCTTCTGGGAAGAAAATATAGCTCTGTGTGTGTAATGGGACTAACACACTTCAAGTCCTATAGGTGCTTCTGGGAAGAAAATATAGCTCTGTGTGTGTAATGGGACTAACACACTTCAAGTCCTATAGGTGCTTCTGGGAAGAAAGTATAGCTCTGTGTGTGTAATGGGACTAACACACTTCAAGTCCTATAGGTGCTTCTGGGAAGAAAATATAGAGCTCTGTGTGTAATGGGACTAACACACTTCAAGTCCTATAGGTGCTTCTGGGAACAAAATATAGGAGCTCTGCCTGCCTGCCACTAACACACTACAAGTCCTATAGGTGCTTCTGGGAACAAAATATAGGAGCTCTGCCTGCCTGCCACTAACACACTACAAGTCCTATAGGTGCTTCTGGTAACAAAATATAGGAGCTGTGCCTGCCTGCCACGAACACACTACAAGTCCTATAGGTGCTTCTGGGAACAAAATATAGGAGCTCTGCCTGCCTGCCACTAACACACTACAAGTCCTATAGGTGCTTCTGGTAACAAAATATAGGTGCTCTGCCTGCCTGCCACGAACACACTACAAGTCCTATAGGTGCTTCTGGTAACAAAATATAGGAGCTCTGCCTGCCTGCCACTAACACACTACAAGTCCTATAGGTGCTTCTGGTAACAAAATATAGGAGCTCTGCCTGCCTGCCACGAACACACTACAAGTCCTATAGGTGCTTCTGGTAACAAAATATAGGAGCTCTGCCTGCCTGCCACTAACACACTACAAGTCCTATAGGTGCTTCTGGTAACAAAATATAGGAGCTCTGCCTGCCTGCCACGAACACACTACTAGTCCTATAGGTGCTTCTGGTAACAAAATATAGGAGCTCTGCCTGCCTGCCACTAACACACTACAAGTCCTATAGGTGCTTCTGGTAACAAAATATAGGAGCTCTGCCTGCCTGCCACGAACACACTACAAGTCCTATAGGTGCTTCTGGTAACAAAATATAGGAGCTCTGCCTGCCTGCCACTAACACACTACAAGTCCTATAGGTGCTTCTGGTAACAAAATATAGGAGCTCTGCCTGCCTGCCACGAACACACTACAAGTCCTATAGGTGCTTCTGGTAACAAAATATAGGAGCTCTGCCTGCCTGCCACGAGCACACTACAAGCCCCTCTTTGTCAATCAATCTATGTAACTGAATCTATCTAACTCAATCTCTGTAAGTGAATCTATCTAGCTATCTAAATGCAGCAGAGTGTCACAGAATCTGCCTGCTCAATCTGCGCCGGAACAGCATGTGACCGGCGCAGACGGCGTGGCGGCGTTTTATAGGGGGGGGGGTGTACTACAGCCCCTGAGCTGTAAGTGGCTACAGGCGTCCTGCCTGTAGCCAATTATGGCTCTTCGATTTTCCGGGGCTGTGATTGGCCAAGCATGCGGGGTCACAGTGCATGCTTGGCCAATCATCAGCCAGCAATGCACTGCGTCGGCCGCGCCGGCCGCAATGCATTGCGGGGCCGCTCGCATCACACGAACGTGATGCGAGCGGCCAAAATAGTTCTGGGCTCGCAGAGCGAGCGAACGCCCGGTGCTCGATGCGAACGTGGGTTCGCATCGAGCACCGGGCCCATCCTTATGTGGGACTACCTATAATTCCCCTCTGAGCTTTTGTCACCTCCCACTCTAGTTTTGATCATTTCTCCATTCATTCCTATGGGACAAATTTCACCGCAAAAATGACGATATTTCGTGAACCATTCGGCGAAACTTTCCACAAAGTAATAGCACACCATTCGGGAACAATCCGCACGGTTTGGTATATATTCGGTATATGTAGCGTAAAAACTGTGGGAGGAGTTAGGGTGGTAAATTTGGCTATAAGAATAATAATAATAACTAGAAAGGATACAATTTCTGGGGAAATTGTGTGACGTGTTCTAGCCTCCACCTACTGGAGTGGGCGGAGTAACTGGGTGGAGTGGTTCGAGTAACTAAACTTTTATTTATTTTTTCAAAAATTATTTTTTTTTTTTAATGATTTTTTTTAAAATGTTTTTTTTTATTTTTATTTAATTATTTAAAAAAAAAATAATATTTTTCAAAAATTATTTGTTTTTCAAAAATTATTTTTTTTTTTTCCAAAAAGATATTTTTTTTTAAAATTTCCTAATTTTAATTTTTTTTTTCTAAAATTAATGATTTTTTTTTTTATAAAAAAAAAAAAAAATTTTAATTATTTTTTTGAATTATTATTTTTTTTTTTAAAAGAAAAATTTTTTTTGAAAATAATATTTTTCCAAAAATATTTTTTTTTTTCAAAGAATATTATTTTTTTTTCAAATTTCCTAATTTTTTTTTCTAAAATTATTATTTTTTTTTTTATAAATGTTTTTTTTTTTAATGATTTTTTTTAATTATTATTATTTTTTTTTAATTATATATTTTTTCTTTAATTATATCTTTTTTTTTTAGAAAAAATATATAATTAAAAAAAAATAATAATAATTAAAAAAAAATAATAATAATTAAAAAAAAAAAAATAATATTTTTCCAAAAATATTTTTTTTTTTTCAAAGAATATTATTTTTTTTCAAATTTCCTAATTTTTTTTTCTAAAATTATTATTTTTTTTTTATATAAATGTTTTTTTTTTTAAAAATGTTTTTTTTTTTAATTATTTTTTTTTAAATTATTATTATTTTTTTTTAATTATATATTTTTTCTAAAATATTTTTTTTTTTCAAAAAAATACTTTTTTTTTTTTTTTTTTCAATTTCCTAATTTTCATTTTTTTTTAATTTTTTTATTATTATTTTTTTTTTTTCTTTTCAAATTTCATAATTCCCCTCAGAGCTGTGCGGGACTAGTTATAATTCCCCTCAGAGTTGTGTAGGACTACCTATAATCCCCCTCAGAGCTGTGTTGGACTACCTATAATTCCCCCTCAGAGCTGTGTGGGACTACCTATAATTCCCCTCAGAGCTGTGTTGGAGGAGCTATAATTCCCCTCAGAGATGTGTGGGACTACCTATAATCCCCCTCAGCTGTGTGGGACTACCTATAATTCCCCTCAGAGATGTGTGGGACTACCTATAATTCCCCTCAGAGATGTGTGGGACTACCTATAATCTCCCTCAGAGATGTGTGGGACTACCTATAATTCCCCTCAGAGCTGTGTGGGACTACCTATAATCCCCCTCAGCTGTGTGGGACTACCTATAATTCCCCTCAGAGATGTGTGGGATTAACTATAATTCCCCTCAGATGTGTGGGACTACCTATAATCCCCCTCAGAGCTGTGTGGGACTACCTATAATCCCCCTAAGAGATGTGTGGGACTACCTATAATTCCCCTTAGAGCTGTGTGGGACTACCTATTATCCCCCTCAGCTGTGTGGACTACCTATAATCCCCCTCAGCTGTGTGGGACTACCTATAATTCCCCTCTGAGCTTTTGTCACCTCCCACTCTAGTTTTGATCATTTCTCCATTCATTCCTATGGGACAAATTTCACCGCAAAAATGACGATATTTCGTGAACCATTTGGCGAAACTTTCCACAAAGTAATAGCACACCATTCGGGAACAATCCGCACGTTTTGGTATATATTCGGTATATGTAGCGTAAAAACTGTGGGAGGAGTTAGGGTGGTAAATTTGGCTATAAGAATAATAATAATAACTAGAAAAGATACAATTTCTGGGGAAATTGTGTGACGTGTTCTTGCCTCCACCTACTGGAGTGGGCGGAGTAACTGGGTGGAGTGGTTCGAGTAACTAAACTTTTATTTATTTTTTTCAAAAATTATTTATTTTTTTTAATGATTTTTTTTTAATGTTTTTTTTTTATTTTTATTTAATTATATTAAAAAAAAAATAATATTTTTCAAAAATTATTTGTTTTTCAAAAATTATTTTTTTTTCCAAAAAGATATTTTTTTTTCAAATTTCCTAATTTTCATTTTTTTTTTCTAAAATGATTGATTTTTTTTTTTATAAAGAAAAAAAAAAATTTTAATTATTTTTTTGAATTTTATTTTTTTTTTAAAAGAAAAAATTTTTTTTGAAAATAATATTTTTCCAAAAATATTTTTTTTTCAAAGAATATTATTTTTATTCAAATTTCCTAATTTTTTTTTCTAAAATTATTATTTTTTTTTATATAAATGTTTTTTTTTTCAAAAATGTTTTTTTTTAATGATTTTTTTTAATTTATTATTATTTTTTTTTAATTATATATTTTTTTCTAAAATAATTTTTTTTTCAAAAAATACTTTTTTTTTTTTCAATTTCCTAATTTTCATTTTTTTTTCTAAAATTAATTTTTTTTTAATTTTTTTATTATTATTTTTTTTTTTCTTTTCAAATTTCATAATTCCCCTCAGAGCTGTGCGGGACTAGTTATAATTCCCCTCAGAGTTGTGTAGGACTACCTATAATCCCCCTCAGAGCTGTGTTGACTACCTATAATTCCCCTCAGAGCTGTGTGGGACTACCTATAATTCCCCTCAGAGCTGTGTTGGAGGAGCTATAATTCCCCTCAGAGATGTGTGGGACTACCTATAATCCCCCTCAGCTGTGTGGGACTACCTATAATTCCCCTCAGAGATGTGTGGGACTACCTATAATTCCCCTCAGATGTGTGGGACTACCTATAATCCCCCTCAGAGCTGTGTGGGACTACCTATAATCCCCCTAAGAGATGTGTGGGAATACCTATAATTCCCCTCAGAGATGTGTGGGACTACCTATAATCCCCCTCAGAGCTGTGTGGGACTACCTATAACCCCCCTCAGAGCTGTGTGGGACTACCTATAATTCCCCTCAGAGCTGTGTGGGACTACCTATAATTCCCCTCAGAGCTGTGTTGGAGGAGCTATAATTCCCCTCAGAGCTGTGTGGGACTACCTATAATCCCCCTCAGAGATGTGTGGGACTACCTATAATTCCCCTCAGAGCTCTGTGGGACTACCTATAATCGCCCTCAGAGCTGTGTGGGACTACCTACAATCCCCCTCAGAGCTGTGTGGGACTACCTATAATCCCAGTCAGAGCTGTGTGGGACTACCTATAATCACCCTCAGAGCTGTGTGGGACTACCTATAATCCCCCTCAGAGCTGTGTGGGACTACCTATAATTCCCCTCAGCTGTGTGGGACTACCTATAATTCCCCTCTGAGCTTTTGTCACCTCCCACTCTAGTTTTGATCATTTCTCCATTCATTCCTATGGGACAAATTTCGCCGCAAAAATGACGATATTTCGTAAACCATTCGGCGAAACGACGAAGACTACCTATAATTGCCCTCAGAGCTATGTGGGAGGAGCTATAATTCCCCTCAGAGCTTTTGTCACCTCCCACTAGTTTTGAACATTTCTCCATTCATTCCTATGGGACAAATTTCGCCGCAAAAATTACGATATTTCGTGAACCATTCGGAAAAACGTTCCACAAAGTAATAGCACACCATTCGGGAACAATCCGCACGTTTTGGTATATATTCGGTATATGTAGCATAAAAACTGTGGGAGGAGTTAGCGTGCAAAATTTGGCTATAAGAATAATAATAATAATAATAATAATAATAACTAGAAAAGATACAATTTCTGGGGAAATTGTGTGACGTGTTCTTGCCTCCACCTACTGGAGTGGGCGGAGTAACTGGGTGGAGTGGCTTGAGTAACTAAACTTTTATTTATTTTTTTTCAAAAAATTATTATTTTTTTTAATGATTTTTTTAAATGATTTTTTTTTATTTTTATTTAATTATTTAAAAAAAAAAATATTTTTCAAAAATTATTTTTTTTTCCAAAAAGATATATTTTTTTAAAATTTCCTAATTTTCATTTTTTTTCTAAAATGATTGATTTTTTTTTTTTATAAAAAAAAAAATTTTTTAATTATTTTTTTGAATTATTTTTTTTTTAAAAGAAAAAATTTTTTTGAAAATAATATTTTTCAAAAAATATTTTTTTTTCAAAGAATATTATTTTTTTTTCAAATTTCCTAATTTTTTTTTTCTAAAATTATTATTTTTTTTTTTTTATAAATTTTTTTTTTCAAAAATGTTTTTTTTTTTTAATGATTTTTTTTAATTATTATTATTTTTTTTAATTATATATTTTTTATAAAATAATTTATTTTTAAAAAAAGAATTTTTTTTTTTTAAATTTCCTAATTTTCATTTTTTTTTCTAAAATTATTATTTTTTAATTTTTTTATTATTATTATTTTTTTTTTTCTTGTCAAATTTCA